>CM055279.1:2799803-2851799 GCA_029237695.1 Conchocele bisecta
TTCTACCTCCCTCCCGTGCTGGCCCCTGTGCCCAATTTCAAGGTCAAATTACTTTGAAGTTTTTGGTTAAGTTGTTTGGTTAAGTTTTTTGGTTAAGTTTTTTGGTTAAAGTCTTTCGTTATACTATATCTCTGCAACTGCTTTGCCCATTACCTTGAAACTTCATATGGGTGTTTATCATCATCTATATTTTCATTCTACCCCCCTCCCGTGTGGCCCCTGTGCCCAATGTCAAGGTCAAATTACTTTGAAGTTTTTGGTTAAACTTTTTGGTTAAATTTTTTGTCGCGCTCGCTTGCGGTAAGCGCGATATAGTCGGCACTTTGGCGTACATACGTACGTACGTATGTGTGTCCGGTTAAAGTTTTTGGTTAAGTTTTTTGGTTAAGTTTTTTGGTTAAAGTTTTTCGTTATACTATATCTATTTTTTTAGTGTCCATGCCTCGCCACAAGGCGCGACATGCAGGCCGCGGCCATCTAGTTTTATCAAGTTGCTAGCTCCGGCCCTTTGCGCCGTCAATAACGCACCCCACCCCATAATATAAATTCCTGCGTGTACACACGTGCCTGTAACCGTGCTTCAGTGTCGTAAATGTTTTCCCAAACCGATTTCGGATGATACCCGCTATAGATCTAGAAATCGTCTACCAAACAGCTATGTATCAATGTTTAAACAATGAATCATACATTTGTGCAGATTACAGTAACCTGACTCGGGCTGCAGCTGTAAATTGAATTGATCATTCAAGTGTATGTTTCGCTGACAGTGGGTCCGTAGTAGTGCAGTAGGTAACAACGTTTTTTTTTGTTTTATCCATATTCGCATTCCACGAGTGCGAAGAGTTATTCCAGGTGGAGAACATTGAAGGTTTGCTTAGCTTTCTCCATGAAACCAACTTGTATCGGAAAATCTAATTTTATCATTGTATACATGTTGCTCATTTATATTGTTCATCATAGTTTTATTTTTACCATAATCAATTGATTACCTACCACATCTAACATACTATTTTACTATCATTTTCTTCTTCATCTAAATTGCTTGGCCCTAAATGATACTCTTATGGGTTGATGGGCTGTTAAGCATCATTCAATTGAATTTAATTCCATGAGTGCGCGAGTTCATTTCTTCCGCCAGTCGTAGTTTTTGCCAAAGTGTGCTTAAGCCTCGTATATTATTGAAAATATCATGATGTTTCAATTTTAATTGACCGTACTAACAATATAATATGTTGTCAGAAAAAGTGATTTAATTACGCATGCTCAGTACAGCATGTTTTAGAATATGCCAGAATGCAGTATTTGTGAAAGAAAATCCAAAATAAAATCTAGAGTTGGGTGGGGTGGAGAGGGGGAGTGGCGGGCACCGTCGTTCTCGTATAAATTGGTCGGGCCTGCAGATTAAAATTGACTAGCTACGCCTCCGGTACCGTGCTATCGTGGTTTGCGATATTACAATGGCATTAACAGAACACCGTGTATTGGACGTGTTTAAAAATTTAGTCACCTGTAGTCAGAAATAAAGTAGAAACTGTGTTCATTGAACACGGATGCCCCTAAACATGCAGCCTTGATGGTAAAATGACATCGGTATTTCGAAGCTAATCTCTAGACAGACATTGTGGGCAAATATTATTTAAATTGGTGAAGGAGTTGAGGCGTTATTGAAAAAAGATTAAACGCTTTAGCGCATTTGCATTACAAACAAGGTGAACATAAGTCCCCCAGGCGTTATTGAAAAAAGATTAAACGCTTTAACGCATTTACATTACAAACAAGGTGAACATAAGTCCCCCAGGCGTTATTGAAAAAAGATTAAACGCTTTAACGCATTTACATTACAAACAAGGTAACATAAGTCCCCCAGGCGTTATTGAAAAAAGATTACACGCTTTAACGCATTTACATTACAAACAATGGTGAACATAAGTCCCCCAGGCGTTATTGAAAAAAGATTAAACGCTTTAACGCATTTGCATTACAAACAAGGTGAACATAATTCCCCCAATGATCTTAACCTTGGATATTTGGGCATGGGTCGTGGCGAAACAAAGCAGCATCTCTAGATAGACACTGTGGGCAAATATTATTGAAATTGGTGAAGAAGTTAATGAGTTATTGAGAAAACATGCACAACTTAAACACATTTTAAACAAGGTGAACATAAGGTCCCAGCGACCTTGGCCTTTGGGTGTTCGGACGAGGGTCATATGCGAAACAAAGCACCATCCCTAGACAGACATTGTGCCCAAATATTATTAAATTGGTGAAGGTGTTATTGAAAAGAACATGATCGGATGGAGGCACGTCTGTGACGCACAGGACGGGTATAAATGTAGGTTTGATCAAATGTTCGATTGGAAACAATGTTTTTTCTATGCAAAATGTTTCTTTACGGGTCGGGACGACGTGAATGTGTATTTTGAACCGATGTTTACTCAGTTATATAGCAGTATTGTCCTCGGAAATGTGTCTGATCTTCAACGACCTAGCAATAATGCTAATGTTTTTAAAACAAAACGATCGATAGCTCGAAAACGCGTTGACATAGCGCATCGTTGCGGAGTACTAACATTGTCCCAACTTCTGCAATAGGCGACAATGATATAACTCGGTTGACGTTTCGTGAGAGTCCGTTGTCTCGAGGCCGTCCGGGTTCGGCCTATTAAAAACTTCGGACCCTTCCATATGGAGTCTATATGGAGGGATTAAACAAAAAGAATATTTTTTTTTTTCATTTATTGATGCTTTTATGCATATTTAATGCTTTTATGCATGTTTAATGTATTTATAGACCTCGGTCCGTTTCTTCAACCTGTGAAAAAAGGGTGTGTATTAGGTAACCACATCATGCCGCTGTATGGGAAAAACGCACTCCAATGATATCACCATGGGAAATGAAACAGAAAAACATAGATTTAGTAATAAAGTTAATCACTAGTTGTAGATATTACAACAAAGTTTATTCTAGAGAAAAACATATTTATTTTATTGTTTTTGCTGTAATCTAGATCATATGTGTTTATTTGTAAGCTAGACATCATGCATTAATCGAATCGGGCAGTATTTTCTAATCCAGTCCGCATCAAAATCACCAATCACCCCACTTGTTGTTACCGGCTATACATGGTGTAGGTTATGGAAGGTAATACTCGCCATAATTCTATTAGGCTTGATGCCTGCTTGCTGATGACATTATAAGTTCTATCCGTCTTATTACAAGTATATGTGGCTTGTTGCTTGCTGACTGGTGCCATTACAACTTACTTTCATGCTAGTTTATTTGTCATTCGTAGTTATGACATTTGAAATCTTCTTCGTTGTAGTCTAAATTGCATGTGCATTTCGCTTGAGGCTTTATTCATTCGCACTGTTTCAATGCGTTTGTGTTGATTACATTCTAAGTAGCTTGATGCTTCAGTCTTAGTGACATCCGGTGTTCCATTATTGATTATTGCATCGCTGTTTTGCCATGCGTTTTGTTACCTCGCTAAGCCACACCCCTTGACAAAAACAATCGCAACAGTAATTTGGGAACAACCATTATGACGCCTGGTGCGCTGCTAAAACTTAAAATAATTCTCCTAAAATGATTTAATATGCTGGTACCCGTCCTACAATGCGTTGCTCTCTAAATTGGTTCCATGTCCTTAACGGTGTTGATGTAGGTTGATGCCGCCTTTTCTGTTGTGCCATGTTTAAAAGACACCAAATAGTTTTACTGTATAATTTAACCGAATCCCAGCCAGTCTTTCCTACTTTCACTATTTGTATGGATGTTGTGGGACCAACCCCCAATATTGTTTACATTATTTGGCCATGGAGTAGTATATAGGGGGTCAGTTCGTTACCGCGACCCCTCACAACAGTTTCAGACCAAATGAAACATACTAGCTATATAAAAATAATATAAATTTTGAAGGAGAAGAAAGAAGCTCCCAAGTAATATTATAGTTAATTAATTAATTAATTATTTTCTATTAAAGAAAGAATATAAACTAATATATACCAAGAAAAAATGTCACGCGGAAAGATGAGAAAAGTTATGACAAAAGAAATCCCTGCAGTACCCCGCATACAGTTTGGTGGAGCGCGTCAGGGTCAAGATAAAATCACACAACTCCGAAAGGAGCTGACAAAGATGGGGATAGTATTTTCATCTAGATGAAGGGAAAGGGGACTTACCAAGCTGATAAAAGAAGAAAAATATAAGGAATTTATGAATAGATTTAGGAGGGCTTTCAAGAAGGGGGTATTCAAAGGTATAGAGAATAAAGATGCAAAAAAAGATAGCACAGAGACTTACCGATGAGGTAGCACTAAGTCTTAAAAGTAGAAATGTTGGTAAATTTGGAACAAATTTAGAAAAGAGGGAGCCGAAAACTGAATTAATAAGAAATATAATAGAGGAAGGAGAGGAAATATTAGAAGATTACAAACACCACGAAAAGACAATAGAAAAGGGGCGTAGAACCACTACAATAACATTGGGTAGGAGACTCCAGCAAAACAATACAGATAGATTGATGCGAGAGTTAGAGCCTCTGATGACTGGGAGTTTCTATCTCCGATACTCCTTTTCCTACACATTGAGACATCTAGAGGAAGAAGATGCGAGAGGGAGACAGAAAACACTAACTTTCTTCAAAAACTTCAAAGGAAGTCCATGGTTTAGAAGGTACGAAAAGGTTAGGGATTGGGTATGGAAGCAAGAAGAGGAAAGATTAAACATAGATAAAATAGATAGACCGAACACCAAATGGGCCTTTGTAAGATGGGGGAGTGCATCTATAAAATTAATATACGGAACAGCAGTGAAAGATGAAGGAATGCAATCTAAAAATGTAGCAGGTGGGAGGTTACCGGAATGGCTGCGATATAAAAAGGGGATAAAACCATTAGATACATTCAACGATGACCTATGTTTGTTTCGTTGTTTGGTTCTTCACACAACTGTGGGGATACGTGCAGATCGATGTTTAACCCCCACACAAGATCTCAGAGAAACATATTTCAATTTCTGTGGGAAAGGAAAGAAACCAGATGGTCCCATACCGTTCGAAGATCTAGATAAAATAGAAGAATGTTTCCAGATAGGAATAGATGATAGAAGATGGAACATGGATTTTAAGACACGTAGCTCCCGCTATGAAGAGGTAGGTACAAAGAAAATGCAAATAGGAATATATGAGAATCACGCCTTTTTGATCACAGATATGGACAAAGCATGTCAAATCTATTGTTGTGCAGAATGTAGCCAAAGATTCACAAAGTCTTGTCATCTTCTTCGTCACGCAGACACATGTAGGAGAGGGGTAACCAAAGTATGTTGCGATGGAAAGAAAATAGATAGACCGATGTCCGCTTTTGAAAAAGCCTTCTACCCAAAACCAAAATGTAGTAGGAAATCACTCCAATGGATAAATTCTTTCGATGGTCCACACATTCATACAGCCACCTGTGGACATGGAGGGGAAAGAGTAGTTGCAGGAGCTCCTGTTGATGGGTTTTGTGGGGAGACAGGTACGGTATACCAATTTCACGGATGTCACTGGCACGGATGCCCTAAACATGTAGGGACAAGGAGAGGATAGAAAAACAATACAATAAAACTCTGAAACAGGATGAAAAGATCAGAAAAAAATTTGGAGGTAATTTGGGAGTGTCAGTACAGAGGGAGATGATAAAATTAGTTGAATAAATCTAAAAAGCCTTTAAAAATAGTTTGAATACAAAAATTTAAAAATAGTTTGTTCAATTGTGTAGAATGCAAAAGACTTAGAAATATATTTGATCAAAAATAAGTTAAAAAGAGCTAGAATGTGTTTTGAAAGAAATATTGAATTGTGTAGAATAAAGTTTTAGAATTTAATTTGGAAATGTTTTTTTTGTGTGTAGGTTTTCATACTTCCATCTTGCATTCTGAATCCTCTATTCGTTCCCATATCTATACCATTATGCTTTAGAGCCTCCTTGTACCTGTTCCATGAAAGGGTGTTCTGTCTTGCGGACAATCCATTTGCTGAATGTTTAACTTCTGCTGATTCTATTTTCCCTACAACGTAACACTTGCTGCACAAGGCTATAGCGCGATCCCCTTGGCACTCTAGTTTGAAAAGACCAGGCTCTCGATTACTCCATTTATCCCAGGCTAACCATTCTTTTTTATGTTTTTTGAAATCTTCTACAATATGTGGTTTTATGATACTATCCAGGGGGCCGCTAACACCCATATATAAACTATCTGTATCCATTTGTATTAGTTCGAAATCTGTTCTATCAACGTATTTATCCATAAAATCGTAATAAAATTCTAACATTCTTAGTTTTGCATATTGATATACAGCGATCCCACAGTGAAATGGACGAGTCATCGTGGAAGTAACCCGTCTGGAAGATATTTCGTAAGCATCTTCCTATTTCCTCTAGATTTTCAAAGTAAGCTGATCGTAGTGCCATGTCTACACATTTTTCATCTTTTGTATACGTTGTATTGAGGTGTTTTTCGGGTGATTCTATCATTTTCCCACAACATGAGTTTCCAAGTAGTTTCATAATATCTGCAATTGGGTTGGGGATTTGGAGCTGTCTACATCCCCGGCCCTCCTGGCTGCTGTAACTTCTTTGACGAACCATTCAAAGGGTTTTCACGGTTTTTGTAGTGTATGATCCTATGTACTCCAACTATTTCCAATCCATGCTGCAAATACCATTTTAATAGTGGGGCGAATAACAATACTTTTTTAGCCGACATTGCCCCAACCAGCTTCTTTCCTTCTCCTCTTCCCCGACCTGTATCTTTCAAAATAATCTAACATATGCTCTGGAACTTCAGACTCCTGTACAACCCTATTTATAAATACAGTCGCACCTGTACTTACGGCCACCTGTATTAAGCGTCTCCCTCCGTTAAGCGGCCATTTTATTTCCCCCCAATGAAAATTACTCTAAAATGCACCTGTATTAAGCGTGAACCTGTCTAACGCGGCCAACGGACAGGCAAAATCGTCCATTTTGCCTCGAAATCCTCGTTTTAGCGGCCATTCTCGGCAAAATATCGGAAATTCTAAAAAAAAAAGCTGGGACCAAATTCGTTCAGATAATCCCCATTTCCCACCCAGTGACCTAAATCTCGCTAATTGCAGGCCTGCCAAACTGTTTACAATACCATTTCAATTTGTTTTATGACACCCGATTGTTTGACCAAATTTTCATCACATCATTACGCGATTCACTAAAATCATGCCTACCCGCTGTGACAATAAAAGTCAAGGGTCGATAGTTTCAATAATTCCCCTAGCCAAACATTGCTTCTGGCTACTATAGTTGTCAGTTCAAAACACGTGTTATTCTCGTGGCCGAGTTATTTATACAGTACAGCCAACTGCTGGTAAGTAAAGGCAGCCCTTAGTGGCATGATTGACAGGTTACTGTGGCGAAAGACGTCGGCAATATATCTATCAGCGATTGATCATGAACCCGCTATAGTTAACTCCCTCCGAATACTCTCAACCGGACAAACAAACACATGCAAACACGCGTTTATTTCAACCAAATATGGCTAACTGTATTGTCAGAAAACATGAAAAAGTCTGTAAATATCACGGACAATTTTCGGCGATTTCGTACCTACGTAGTTTCGTCCTTTTGCAACTTTTTCCAATCGATGTTAACGTAACCCGATTTTTTATGATAATTCAGTTTGGTATTAACTAAATATACAGAATTTATGCACATCCAAGTTCATAAATGATATTTTAAGGGAATTTAAACGGATTAATTTGCATGCATCATAATGTGCAAGTTATAGCGAGCGTGGCATGGGGACTGCTGTTATAAGCTGAGCTAATGCTGACCGTGGGCCGTTGCCTAACTACATACGCCAGACAAACTGGTGATTTTCGGACGAACTGGTACGGTACATCTTGTAACAACAAACACGCGATTGACCCATCAAATTATTAAACGTTCCGTTTGATAATCCATTCTATTGTGCATATTGTATTTACATTATCCAGTAGCGGATTCGGGGGGGAGGGGGGGGGGGCTTCAGAAATCCCGATTTTTCTTCTTTTTTTTTTGATTTTTTTTTTTTTTTTTTACACAAAGACGCATTTTGTGTTTGGCATTTCTAATTGACATAGGCGCCGCTTAGATCAATGAGTATTCGAAATTAAAGTAAACACTGTATATCATGATGTACATATGAACTTAAGACAAGTTTGACTGTACATTAATTGTACATATAAATCTATATGGAACAAGTTATAAGTCGGTCCAAGATGAACCTCCATTAAGCACCCACCTGTGTTAAGCAAGCAATTTTGGACTTTCCCATGGCCGCTTGCTTAAGACAAGTTTGACTGTATTGGGGACATTTCTGAAAACTTCTTTGTATGTTTTTTTGGGAACCTCTATATCTACTTCAGCAAATCCAAACCATTTATCAGACAGAACTTGTCTACAGAAACTATCAATCCTTTTAGGGGAGAAGGGGTGATCTGATTTTGTGAGTCTCCCCACGTCACATGGCATTGTTTTTGCTAGTGTTGATAGGTACAACGCGTTTGCATCGAATCCTAATACTGCTTGACATATTTTTCCATCTCCATCTGGAGTGGTTCTGAGCTTGGTTACCCCTGCTTCTGCATACCTTGTAAAAAACTATCGACGACCTCCTACCAAGGCTCCTTTCAGCATTCATATACCTCTTCCTCTGGAGCAACCAGTGGTGGACATATCGCGTCTGTTATCTTGCTCTCTTTGGTTGGATATGCTTTGACATAGCTTTTCATGGTACCTCGAAGAATGTATTGCAGAGCTACCCCAGGTAATGTAACTGCATCTTTGAACATGTCTACACCTTTTGTTTTATAAAATCGAGACATTTTTCCTGCCGCCTCTAGGAAGGGTTCTACATCTAGATTGTTGTAGTATTTCAACCAGTCTCTAAAAGTTTTCATTCCCCGCTCCCTAAAAATGTTGTTGCATTCTTCCAGCTCCTTCTCTGTGATGGTTTTGTTTGGTGTAAGTTTATTCGTCCAGAATTTAAATTCGGGTAACCCCTCGTAGTCTAATTTATCTGGGGTATCGAACCATTCGTACGGAAGGAAATACTTTTCACCCTTACACCCATACGCTCGAACCCACCTTGCATAGTCAACCCCAGGTGGGTAAAGATATAGTTTTACATCTAGAAATCGAAGCTTTGGCATGAATATAAATAGGGTTTGGTTGGCTTTCTTACCTACTAGTACTTTCTTTGTTCTATCTGCTAGTATCCCCACCAAGTGCTTTTTTATTAGGTTGAGATCGTAGGTGCTGGAATTGAACCCGAGAACTGGAACTTGAGTGATCCATCTCGTAACCTCTCTCTTCTGTCTGGGGGAAAGTACCTCAAAATCTGATGGATATCCGTATACAGGATCCTTACCTACTACTTTACCAATTTCATCCGCTCTTTCTTCTAATTCCTCATAAAATAGCTTTACTAACTTAGCAGGATCTGTTTCACATATGTGTGTTGTTGTGTTGGAAAGGGTGTCACCAATGCTCACACTGATCGGAACGTGACAGTTTAAAATTTCTAAATCTATGTTTGAATTCTTCTCTCCAGATTTATCTAAATACGCCTCGAAATCGTATACGATCTGGTATGGGTAAATAACTGTAGGTGGAAGAGAAATCTCAGGGGCTGCTGACCCTCTGTACTGACACTCCCAAATTACCTCCAACTTGAATTTTTTTCTGATCTTTTCATCCTGTTTCAGAGTTTTATTGTATTGTTTTTTCTATCCTCTCCTTGTCCCTACAATGTTTAGGGCATCCGTGCCAGTGACATCCGTGAAAATTGGTATATCCGTACCTGTCTCCCCACAAAACCCATCAACCGGAGCTCCTGCAACTACTCTTTCCTTCCCCTCCATGTCCACAGGTGGCTGTATGAATGTGTGGACCATCGAAAGAATTTATATCCATGGAGTGATTTCCTACTACATTTTGGTTTTGGGTAGAAGGCTTTTTCAAAAGCGGACATCGGTCTATCTATTTTCTTTCCATCGCAACATACTTTGGTTACCCCTCTCCTACATGTGTCTGCGTGACGAAGAAGATGACAAGACTTTGTGAATCTTTGGCTACATTCTGCACAACAATAGATTTGACATGCTTTGTCCATATCTGTGATCAAAAAGGCGTGATTCTCATATATTCCTATTTGCATTTTCTTTGTACATACCTCTTCATAGCGGGAGGCTACGTGTCTTAAAATCCATGTTCCATCTTCTATCGGCTCGTACGCATCTATTCATATCTGGAAACATTCTTCTATTTTATCTAGATCTTCGAACGGTATGGGACCATCTGGTTTCTTTCCTTTCCCACAGAAATTGAAATATGTGTCTCTGAGATCTTGTGTGGGGGTTAAACATCGATCTGCACGTATCCCCACAGTTGTGTGAAGAACCAAACAACGAAACAAACATAGGTCATCGTTGAATGTATCTAATGGTTTTATCCCCTTTTTATATCGCAGCCATTCCGGTAACCTCCTCCTGCTACATTTTCAGATTGCATTCCTTCATCTTTCACTGCTGTTCCGTATATTAATTTTATAGATGCACTCCCCCATCTTACAAAGGCCCATTTGGTGTTCGGTCTATCTATTTTATCTATGTTTAATCTTTCCTCTTCTTGATTCCATACCCAATCCCTAAACCTTTTCGTACCCTCTACATGGACTTCCTTTGAAGTTTTTGAAGAAAGTTAGTGTTTTCTGTCTCCCTCTCGCATCTTCTTCCTCTAGATGTCTCAATGTGTAGGAAAAGGAGTATCGGAGATAGAAACTCTCAGTCATCAGAGGCTCTAACTCTCGCATCAATCTATCTGTATTGTTTTGCTGGAGTCTCCTACCCAATGTTATTGTAGTGGTTCTATGCCCCTTTTCTATTGTCTTTTCGTGGTGTTTGTAATCTTCTTATATTTCCTCTCCTTCCTCTATTATATTTCTTATTAATTCAGTTTTCGGCTCCCTCTTTTCTAAATTTGTTCCAAATTTACCAACATTTCTACTTTTAAGACTTAGTGCTACCTCATCGGTAAGTCTCTGTGCTATCTTTTTTGCAT
This sequence comes from Conchocele bisecta, assembly GCA_029237695.1. NCBI lineage: Eukaryota > Metazoa > Mollusca > Bivalvia > Lucinida > Thyasiridae > Conchocele > Conchocele bisecta. The sequence goes on from CM055279.1 coordinate 2,810,928, forward strand.
CTTTATTCTCTATACCTTTGAATACCCCCTTCTTGAAAGCCCTCCTAAATCTATTCATAAATTCCTTATTTTTTTCTTCTTTTATCAGCTTGGTAAGTCCCCTTTCCCTTAATCTAGATGAAAATACTATCCCCATCTTTGTCAGCTCCTTTAGGAGTTGTGTGATTTTATCTTGACCCTGACGCGCTCCACCAAACTGTATGCGGGGTACTGCAGGGATTTCTTTTGTCATAACTTTTCTCATCTTTCCGTGTGACATTTTTTCTTGGTATATATTAGTTTATATTCTTTCTTTAATAGAAAATAATTAATTAATTAATTAATTATAATATTACTTGGGAGCTTCTTTCTTCTCCTTCAAAATTTATATTATTTTTATATAGCTAGTATGTTTCATTTGGTCTGAAACTGTTGTGAGGGGTCGCGGTAACGAACTGACCCCCTATATACTACTCATGGAAACTCTGTTTACATCATGTGACCAACAGGCTCAGTGTTTTCTTTTAAATGCTTCAAATATGCTGAAAACTGGTGTTAAAAACTACGGTGTTCCGTTAAGGCCATCGTAATATCGCTATCGGGTCGATACTACGATAGTATGATAGTACGATACTACGATGACGATAGTACGATACTACGATGACGATAGTACGATGCTACGATGACGATACCACGATGACGATAACGCGATACCACGATAGTAAGATGACGATACTATGATATTATATCGTACTGTCGTGATATCGTAGTATCGATCCGATAGCGATATTACGATGGCCTTAACGGAACATTGTTTATCGTGGTAACGTAATATCGTCATCGTAGTATCGTACTATCGTCATCGTAGTATCGCCTTCCGGATGGACATGCATATTCGCATCAAAACAATGGATGACGAGGTAATTCGTCGGTATTTTGATACATATAATCATCATTAGATTGATTTAATTTCATTTAATAATTATTTAAGATAGATATTTGAAAAATTAATCTTGTTTGCGCCGAAATTCTTGTTTGCGCTATTAACAAGGTGTGTGATCACGTGGTTTCCGAACCCGATTTTCCGACGTGACGTAATATGTGACGTCATTTTTACAGTCGATTTTCATTAAAATCTTCCTAACAAACGGACGGATTTTGATGATATGTAGCGCACATACGATGGCATATGTGTTTTATGGGTGCTCTTTGCAATAACTTGTAAATTTCACAAAGAATCTACTGTAAACACATCTACAAAACATGACGTCATGCCGTTCGGAAACCCCACCTTGATTGAGGCGTACCGCCATTTTCGCGAAGGCGATAGTACGATACTACGATGACAATAGTACGATACTACGATGACGATAGTACGATATATCGTAGTATCGTCATCGTGGTATCTCGTTATCGTCATCGTGGTATCGTACCATCGTCATCGTGCTATCGTACTATCGTCATCGTAGTATCGTACTATCGTAGTATTGACACGATAGCATTATTACGATGGCCTTAGCGGAACACCATAAAAAACACCCCAACAACTGGGTAGTAATGGATCAAGATTTTCAAGCAAACTGTGTCTGTGACCTTAACACACCCGGACTATTGTTTATGCCGGACTACGTTTGCATACTCAATTTCTCTAAACTTAAACCTAGAGTGCTACATGCCAGGTTATAATATAGGGAGACATATTTTTATGCCACCGGTCTCGAAGAGCCGGGTGGCATATTGTTTTTGGACCGTCCGTTTGTCCGTCTGTCTGTCCGTCCGTCACACTTTTCGGTTAACCACTTTGTAACAGTTTCTCAAATATGCTGCAGGTGGCATCCACTTTCGACAGACGCATTTCTTGTTATGCCACCGGTCTCGAAGAGCCGGGTGGCATATTGTTTTTGGACCGTCCATCCGTCCGCCCGTCCGGGCCAACATCGGGGGTTTAGGAGCTTAGGGTAAGGGTTAGTAACAAAGGATTCCTTTGTTATAGTCGGTAAGCTCCTAATTCCATTGATCTTTAGGAGCTAATCCTTTGAGTCCGTCCGTGAACATCCGTCCGTCCGTCCGTCCGTTAAGTTTTTTGGTTAAAGTTTTTCGTTATACTATATCTTTGCAACTGCTTTGCCCATTACCTTGAAACTTCACATGGGTGTTTATCATCAGCTATATATTTTCATTCTACCCCCATCCCGTGCGGCCCTGTGCCCAATGTCAAGGTCAAATTACTTTGAAGTTTTTGATTAAGTTTTTTGGTTAAAGTTTTTGGTTAAGTTTTTTGGTTAAGTTTTTTTCTTAAAGTTTTTCGTTATACTATATCTTTGCAACTGCTTTGCCCATTACCTTGAAACTTCACATGGGTGTTTATCATCATCTATATTTTCATTCTACCCCCCTCCCGTGCGGCCCCTGTGCCCAATGTCAAGGTCAAATTACTTTGAAGTTTTTGGTTAAGTTTTTTGGTTAAAGTTTTTGGTTAAGTTTTTTGGTTAAGTTTTTTGGTTAAAGTTTTTCGTTATACTATATCTTTGCAACTGCTTTGCCCATTACCTCGTTCTTTTATTAGAAATTTCAAAATTCTTCTTCACATGAACTGCTTGGCCCATGGTAGCCAAACTTAAAAGTTATGGTCCATGGATGAAGCCTTTTCAGATTTGTTAAAATGGAGGTCATCGCTAATCCAAGATGACCGCCGTCTAAAATTAGCAAACTTAAAAGCTATGGTCCATGGGTGAAGCCTTTTCAGATTTGTTAAAATCGAGGTCATCGCTAATCCAAGATGGCCGCTGTCTAAAAATAGCATAAATTCTTAAAAAATATTCTTCTCATGAACCGCTAGCCGGATTTCGACGAAACTTGGTAGGAATGATCGATGTACAATGCTCTTTCAAAGTTGTTAAAATAGTGACCCCAGGGTCAAAAATGGGCGTGGCCCGTGGGGTCAAATTGGGGTCAAATTTTATTTTTGACCGAATATGGTCAGTTATATATCAATCGAAGGTATCAAGGAAAAGAGGCGATCACTCTGGTACATTTTTTGTCGAAATCGTTATGTCATCCAAGATGGCCGCCGAAATGTCAAAACGTCGTTCTTTTATTAGAGATTTAAAAATTCTTCTTCACATGAACCGCTTGGCCCATGGTAGCCAAACTTAAAAGTTATGGTCCATGGGTGAAGCCTTTTCAGATTTGTTAAAATGGAGGTCATCGCTAATCCAAGATGGCCGCCGTCTAAAAATAGCATAAATTCTTAAAAAATCTTCTCATGAACCGCTAGCCAGATTTCAACTAAACTTGGTAGAAATGATCGATTTACAATGCTTTTTCAAAGTTGTGAAAATGGTGACCCCGGGGTCAAAAATGGGCGTGGCCCGTGGGGTCAAATTTTATTTTTGACCGAATATGCTCATGTCATATATCAAATTGAAGGTATCGATGAGGTGATTGTTCTTGTGCAATATTTTCTCATGAACCACATGGCCGATGCTGGCCAAACTTCATAGGAAGTTAAGATTCTTGGGTGAAGCATTTTCAGATTTGGTAAAATGAGAGTCATCGCTTAATCCAAGATGACCGCCATCTAAAAATAGCACAATTTATTTTAAACCACATGAACTCAATGTCACATTCTCCTCTGGTGTTCATGGAGTCAGGTGAGCGAATTAGGGCCATCATGGCCCTCTTGTTTTATTTTCCTGCATCAGTAATTATCAAAAACATGTCAATTATGCAGAAAATGAAACTTTAAACTTTCTACAGTTACCTATATCGAAATAAATAAATTGTATTCAACATGGCCGCTGAAAATAGACAATAAAATGAGATTTATAGGTGAAAGTTGTGTACACACGCTTTATACAGATTGGCTATAACGATTGAATGGATAGAAGACAATTTTATTTCTTTCCTCATATCAAAAGCGGTGTGCATCAATATATGAGAATCAAGATGGCCGCCAAAATCTTGGTGAAACCTACAAATACCTAACAATTAACAGTTATATATGCACGAAACACGTGTTTGGTCTAACGATATTCAACAATGTCAGTTTAAACATCACGGTATGATACAGTTAAATGTCCACATCATTCAGAATGGCCGCCACATACCGGCTGTATTTATCATCTTACCCATGTTCGTTACACAATATAACGAGTATGGACATGTGTCTTGAATGTTCGCGTCGTTTTCAATATAGTATGTCTACAATCCATAATATAATACTGATGTAAAATCTAGAAGTTCAATCAATATCCAAATCTGACTCTGTATCCTGAATACGATGTCACGTTTCTTGTGTTCCGGTACATCTGCAACCGATGTAACAGCTAACTCCTCTTCACGAGCAATAGCATCTTTCACTTGTACAACCAGTATTGCAATTGCATGACAGAGACTGTGACATTAATTCAGGCCAATGATTGGAGGTTGAATATACAGGGCCGGGTGATTTTCCAGCGTCGTCACACCAGCCGAAGTTGTTGAATACTGGCAAAGTCGGTTTGCCAGGTGGACACGTTTGTCAATAAAAGTGGCAAGTGCAGACCGTTTTACATGCTGACTGAATGCATTATTCGTCGGTGGGAGTAACTTGAGAAGGTCAGCTGATTTCTGATTAAGGAACTTGTGTGCTCGTAAACATGCAATATCAGTAAAGTCATCATCCTCCTTGTTTTATATCTTGATCAACAACTGTGTTGCCTCTTTGGTGATCTCTGACCCGATATCGTTGTCATGTTCACCGAAGAGCTCCATGACAGGTGTCTCAACCGTCAACATTGCATCAAACCATGCCCTCTTCCCAGTGAAATATGGGTAGCTGGTGATGTCTGTGGCACTGAGACTGTGGACAAATGACAGTCTGTCACACACAGAAGGCCCGAGCACTGATGCAATGTCATGGATTGGTAGATATGTGTTAAAATCAGTGCGAAACCACAATTCCTTCAAGTTGTCCAGTCTATCTGTGTTTGCATAGTAAATGCAAAGTACCATGACGTCCGTGTCATTGGCATGCACGATTACCCTCTCGGCACCATGTTCAGCGGCATAAACTGTGTGCAGAATAATTCGTGTATCTGCTTCTTCTTGTGTGGATTCAAGCTGAGGAACAGGGGAGACCTGTGCATGTGTCGCTAATATGGCGTTCGTCTCCTCTTTGAATCCTCCACTGAGGTACAGGTTTCTATCTGTCCATGTTAGTGGCCTTGCTGACCAATCATCACTCAAGTAATTGAGAAGTGCAGCTTTGTTTTATCAAGTGCGAAGAAGTCACTGGCGTCAGGGATGAGATAGTGCTTGCACACCTCGTATGCCTTGGCTTCATGGGTATCTCGCTTTCGTTTCTGCCGCGTTGCTTATTTGAGACTGACCACTCGATACCTGTCACAACAAAAGTGAATATTTTTGGTCCGAGTTGGTGCGTCATTGAGCAGCTTCTCGAGATAACGATCGCCAATCGTGCCAAACGTTTCACCTTTCTTTGTTCACAGAATGCATGACATCAACAATGACGGTTGTGTTCAGTTCTCCATCGGGAAGACGAGATACGGGGTCCACTTTCGTTTCTTTCAATATCACCTTTGCTACATTCATAATGTCCAACGGTGTTTACAACATCACTTTTATTCCAATTCTCAATTCTCAACATGGTCTCTATTTCATTGTTCTGACTTTTACTTTGGGTCTTGGTGGACTGTTTGTGCTGAGTTTATAATGTGTTTAGCTTCACAATCTTTTTGTCATTTCCAGTGATTACATTGCTTAAGGCACAACGCTCAATCTCTCTGAGATTCGTCGTGTCTGATTGCACAACGGGCTGAGCATGTTCTCCTGTGACGATGTTAAGATGGTCGCTATCTGACATAAATGGATTTTCATCTACAGCCTCGATCATCGTTAACAATTGGTCTCTACTGCGAATAATCTGGGTATCACCGGATTCATGATGGATACCATCTGCTATATGCGTGTCAGCGTCAATCATCTGCTTCAACTTGGATGAAACAGTAGATGTGTGATGTTTAGCATATGCCCATTTGTTTCGGGCAGATTGATTTGTTGTGATTCCAGCTAGGCCACCCCGCTCCATTGCGTCTGCGTTATATGTTTGTTCTCGCCTGCCAACAAATGCCCCAGCCATCAACACATCACGTACCTCTGGAGCAACAGAAGGCACGTCCTTCATTTCTTTAATATACCGAGGCTAAGACTGCAGAGCGTACTTGTGTTGACCAGCAGCGGTGATGTATTGTAACATGTCTGCCGTTAGCTTCAGGCTTCCTAAACAAATTCCTTCGCACTGGCCGTAGATAAATTTGTGACCAATATCTGTCATTTCCAGGAAGATCAACCAGAACAAAGTTGTAGGGTGAGTTTGCAATGACTGATTCAACTGAGCAAGAGACCTGTGTAGATCGGTCAGCTCCTGGTCAATATCACGGATCAGTTGAATGTGTTCATCAGCTGCGATGTCATTATCGACAATCGTGTCAATGACCCTAGTCACACGAGTGTTGCAAACGATTTTGTGGTGCTCATGTACCCAGCTTTCGAATGTTCGCCAGTGCAAGTGAGTGAATGATTCACTAAGTATTCGAATATCATGAAGTGTTTGGTAGTAATACCCTTTCTCGCCCATTATATTATTGGCTTTTCCTTCAGAGCAGAGACCTGCTGTTGCAAGGAGTTCTTTCGCACCACTGTCACGTATAATCTTGCATATGGCCTTGATGAAATTGTGTGTTTGATGAAACCCACCAAGGATGAGGACAACCTTTCCGAATACATAATCGTACTTTTGTCGGAGAACTGTGGCAAGTTCATACGTGGCTTGATCTCCAGTAATGATGGTCCATTCATGATCTAGATTTCATTCTAGAACATGTGAAATGTTAACAAGACGGACCATTTTCTCCTTGAGAATCGCTGGGTTGGTGATAGACTCGGGAATGAGGGTAACCGATTGTATTGGCTTGTGTCTGTTCTGAAAATCTAGCGCAGAATGCAGGAAAACCTGGCAGACCAACGCCATAATTGTCTAATGATGCTCCGATTATGTCCGAACCTCTGGCAATTCGACCAAGTTTCCACATAAGCAATATAGTATTTTCAAATTCGTCAGTTTCTGTTTCTAAACTGTCAATGGACGATATTGATTCTCGCCGGTCTTTCTTAAATACATACCACTCTGGGTGTGTATGTTCTGAAACACCAACCAATGATCTGTCGCGAGAGACAGATGTTTGGACACTAACTGGTGTCTCAACAATAATGGCGGATGTGGCATTAAAACTCCCACCAGAGAGTGTGTTCTTTTACCAGTCCAGATTATGCACGGCGAAGACGCGAGTGTGACCAGCAATGATATTCTTAGGAATGTATACACCCGTTTGTTCCACCGCTTGTTGTATTTCGGTCGATTTTGCATGTGTTATTTTTTTCTGTGAGGAACCCGGAGTATCCTATAAAATCGAAATTTCATATGAATAGTTTCTATTTCATGTAATATGAATCGAGTAAGTATGGCTAAGCCACGATCTATGAATGTTTATGACATTTCAAATATTTCCTGCAGCACTAATGGTATTTCACTCGAAATGTGGGCGGCCATTTTGGATTTCCGTTCTTGAACATTGAGCAAAAATTTGGAAGGTCTATACAGTTGAAATGTGTTACCAGGGTCACAAAGAAGGGATTAGCAGTGTCAAACCAAAAATAGCACGCAGGCCCGGAAAAACCTATATTTTGGGGCTGGGCGCTTGAGGTATACATTTTTATTGTGGCGCGCGATTTGTACTTTATTTGCGAGTATTGTTCGATACTTGTCCCAAGAGCCTCCTTAACGGATTGTGAGAGGCGGTGATTTTTATAGTTACCCGCTGCCTCAGAAAAGCAGTCAATTTTGGCTATTTTCAACCGTCCCGAGTAGTGTAGAGGGAGTCAAAATGATACCACCTCTGGTGGTATCGTTTCTATCATCTATACTACTTACCAACAGTATCGAAAAATGGCAAAAGTCGTTAATATAGAAAAGTATCTTCATTACTGAAATATTTTAAAATGTGAAACCGTCTTATTGGACGACCACAAAAATGTTTGACATTGAGATTGAAAATAATGGCTTCAAAAAAGAAAATGAATAAAAGTGCTCACCAGCACTCTCGAAAAACGGGGTTTTTTTTGTATAGAGGGTTGGAAATGATACCACCAACGTTTGTAGCGTTATTGAGCTGTATTGTAGCTCCCACCACCAAACAAAATTTGGTGAGCACAACAAAAAATAGCAAAAGCCTCCACTCGTGTACACACCCCCAGCGACTGGGCAGATTTCTTAGCCGGCACCCAGCCACTGGGGTGTTGGGACCTTTCTTAAGCCCACGCATCTGTTGGCTCACAGTCTCGTTTTACGGGTCGCCTTTAACCCCATTGCCAATTCCTCAATTCAGAGAAACCGACGAAGTAAGGCGAGCCTATTTTGTGAATTTGGTGATGTAATTGCAAGCTCTTAGGCAGAAATCTTTTAGGCCGGCACCTTTGAGCTATGCAACTACATCACCAAATTCACACATATTTAGAGACTGCTACCATTAAACAGACGAGACGGACGTCATACCGGATCAACAACATGGCACACACGGGATGAGACCAATTGTTGAAAGGTTAACAAACGTATATATAGTTATCAGTTTCCTATACAACATACAAATGGTGTGCAAATTATAATTATTTATAAACACTTAGAGAGGTTCACGAATTTCCGGGATGGTTCGTCATTTTATCAATTAATTTTAATAAAATTATAAAATTAATAATAATTTAAAGCTAAACAATTAATAATAATTAATTATATTGGTGCAGTAAACAAATTTACATAACTATACAACATGTGTATATTTATAGCCGAGGCTAACAGACGGCTAGAGTGTATTTCTCCTTATCGGTGGTATGTAAACGTTTATTGATTTATAGCCGAGGTTAACAGACGGCTATTTATAGCCGAGTGTATTTCTCCTTATCGGTGGTATGTAAAATTGATTTACACAGACGGTGTGTACACAGACGGTGTGTACACAGGTTATTTACAAACACTTAAGAGAGGTTCACGAATTTCGGGATGGTGGTGCTGTAACATTTCCTCCGACTTTATTTCCAAGTTTTACCCTAAATTTATCCCAATCAGTCCACTCAATTTTGGGCATGGTGGCGCGCGCTTTGATTCTAATATCATTTTTTAATTCTTCATATCTCCCCATTTCTTCTACCACGGATTCAAACTCTAAATTTGATATTTCATTATCGGTCAACGCTTTGGACACTATAACGTCGATGTTATTTTTCTTAGACCTAGCGAGAACGGATATTCTATCATGTTTTCTACTTTTTGTATCGAGTTTTCCACCAGCCACCCTAATTACCATACAAAGTACTCCAGATAAAACTGTAATTCCACTCAAAACCCCAGCAATTGGAACTGTTACAATTGTAGATAGCGTTGCAGCAGCCCCCGCACCACTCATTACAGATAAACTTGCCAGAACCGTACTAGATGCCTCTGCTATGTTCGCCGCGCGCTTATATTTTTTAGCATTTATTTTTCTATTTTCACATTCTCTAACTAAAATATCCTGCATAGCGACGATATTATCCAACCTAAAATCTGAACTTTTTTCGCCAATATCATCCAATTTCAATTCGTTATCCATTTTACAAATCAAGTTCAATTAACAATGTAACAACAGTGGAAGAACTCGCTGGGTCAGCGATTTTCGTAACAAAGTTAATAACACTACCTTCGGAAAGTCTAATTGGATCGTCACCGGCGAACAAAACCACCGATGAACTATCTCCAGCAAGTTTAGTGACTCCAATTGCCCGTTCTTCCCCATCCAGTACGAGATTTACCAGCCCCCGCACCACTCATTACAGATAAACTTGCCAGAACCGTACTAGATGCCTCTGCTATGTTCGCCGCGCGCTTATATTTTTTAGCATTTATTTTTCTATTTTCACATTCTCTAACTAAAATATCCTGCATAGCGACGATATTATCCAACCTAAAATCTGAACTTTTTTCGCCAATATCATCCAATTTCAATTCGTTATCCATTTTACAAATCAAGTTCAATTAACAATGTAACAACAGTGGAAGAACTCGCTGGGTCAGCGATTTTCGTAACAAAGTTAATAACACTACCTTCGGAAAGTCTAATTGGATCGTCACCGGCGAACAAAACCACCGATGAACTATCTCCAGCAAGTTTAGTGACTCCAATTGCCCGTTCTTCCCCATCCAGTACGAGATTTACCATGACCGCGCCCACAGATTTACCATTAGCATTAACCGAGCAGACCGCCATTCAGAGAAGTGTACCTGGAGCTGTCATGGCGTATCCCCCATATCTATTACTCGCTTTGGCGCCGAACGAATATTCATAGAGCCCCTCATTCAAGGGACCCCGCTTCTCAGCCCAAACTGTGATGACACGTTTTTGTGTTTGCAATAACTTAAACTGCTTTACAGATGCGTCCAACAATGTGGCAAGCCCCCCGATAGCGGTATGGGCCTCAACACGAACCTTTTCGTAGGTCTCCTCAAGTGCCATGTTCGCGGCTCTACGAACACGTTTCAGTTTATCGGAAACTTCGGTTATTTTGCCGCCTAGTTCAGTAAGTGCTGCATGATCCTCTGAGCGCAACACCCCATAGGCCTCCGTAAGGGCCGCCTGGTCTTTCTCAATACCCGCTCGGACTCCCTCAATTCCCACACCCGGGCCTCTTCCCCAACTTGTGCAGTCGCCGTCAGCACGTCTACTCTAAGCTGTGATATACTCCTGTGAATCCCGTTTGTGGCCTCCGATATAGTTTTATTGATCAGGGCCTGTAGTTAATAAGTCGCTCTCTGTCGGGATGAATCCCCCTTCTGCCGGTTCCAAATTCTTTGAATCTGTCACCCAATTGCGTTCAAGGGAAGAACTACCTGGTCCGTATATACTCATAATTAATTTTAAGAAAATTATAAAATTGGGGCACATATACTCAATTGGAAATTTCGATAACGACCGAAATCGGGTAATAGTTATTCAACTTGATGGGGGTTTTATGAAATCTTTTTCAAATTTATCAGCTTGATCATCGAGAATAGAGACCATAAATTCGTGGATGTGTCCCGATTCCAAAACTTTCATCTCGGGGTGTGGGAAGTCTAAGGTCACAGTCTCCCCAAAGAAACAATCGCTGGCGGTCACGGATTTTAGTAATGTGCTGGGGGATCCGTCTACCATGTTGTATGATGTGTTCACCCGATCCAGGTGCACCCCGAGAGTTTTTGTGAAGGCGAAGTCCACCGGGTTATCACCGACGTACTCACCGAGACAAACACTCCTTTATTTGCGGAGTATGTCTCTCTAAAACCGAGTTGAATGTCTAACGCCGGGGAGACCACTATCTGGTGGTTTGGGCAGATGGTCATTGTTGTGAGCCCGGTAGCCTTCGAGATTGTGAGGTTGACTCTACCGTCAAGCTCTGAGGTGACAAAATCTTTGAGCTGTCTAAAACTCCACAGTCCGGGAGGCAGCTTTACCCCTACTTGTTGTCCATCCTTCACATAGTAAAACCCTTCACTCTTCCCCACATTCTGCCACCCAACCGTGAACGTGATTGATCTGAGGCCTACCCTACGTTTTCCGCAGCAGTTGTCGATTGACTTTTGAAGTTCACAACTCTCTTTTTGAACATTAGTGATAGTAGCAAACATAATAATATCTTTCAATGGATACCAAAGAATTTAGCTTTAATTCTAATGCAAAGTACCTGGTCGGTGGTAAATACACACAAAAAGACGGTGTTAACCTCCTTGTACACCCAACTGTAACAGTTAGACCGGACAGTGGCTTTGCCACCAATTTCCCTAACATCTTTGAACAATATAGGCTGCCCAAGATTAATACAATGGAGGCCGTGAACGGGTGGAAAGCAACCCCGATGCAGTTTTGGCAGAATCAGCTCAACTTCGCCGTATGGTGCGCAACAGCCGGATGCGGGGTTTCCTATCAGGACCATCTGACATCCAAGAATGTCATGCTCCGAAGTGTCTACAACTTTCATGTGTATTATACTATTAGGAGGATTCTCAAAGAACTAGGTATTCCACTACCTCAAGATGACGCCTGGAATCCCATTTCCAACGCATATGACCGTATGGCCTTTGAAAGACTGTAACGAATTTAACGTTTCAAAAGACGCGGACAGAAAGAATTCTGGTAAACTTTCGGTTTAGGTGACGTTTACATAACGGGTAGGGGGTTTGTGAAGCACCCAAAGAATCAACCACCACCAATAAAACCAAAGAATACCGACTCCAATCACGATTGGACGCCACCAGTACCATGGTCTTTCAAATCGGCCCACGTTGATTTCATTCAGCAACCTGCGGGGGTAAATACCGCGTGGGGATCATTTATGTTAGATAAAAGCGCTGGGTTTACGCTGGCCGGCGTTACCCACCTCAACGACTCCATTCGCACATACGTATGGGCCATCCTCGGCGCACAGAAGCAAACTCGCAGTTCTATAATAGGAGTCGGAACGGCGTTTGACGCGCAAAAACAATTATTGGCACTTGTAGAGGACGCCATCTCAGCGAAGGTGGACCTGGAGAAGGCGATCCAGAATTATCAAGACGTTTTACAGAATGCCAGCACCCCAGTAGACTATGTATTTGGAATAGGTCTTATATGGCGCCGAGCAATATGATACTACGAGACGACCCGGTTGACGGTTACAATAATCAGATCGTAATCGCCACCGTCAATCAAAAAATCGGCCACAACGGGAACGTGAACGCGGATATCATCAAACACAATCCCCGATTGAACCCAAGACGGTCGGGAGCGGAGGTGAAAATTCAAATAAATTTGAAAAAGATTTCATAAAACCCCCATCAAGTTCATTTGAACCCAGTGTTTCACCGAGTTCCGCTGTTGATCCACCCGCTGCAATAGGACCCCCAATTCACGAATTGAGTTCCCCCAATTCTTCCCTTGAACGCGATTGGATTGGAACAGGAGCGGGAACTAGTGCCCACGAGGAGGAGAAATTAGCGCTCGTCGTTGCCCTCGTGGTGGTCGGACTATTTGCGCTTTGGTTTTAGGAATTCTCGGGAGGCTAAAAGTAGGAGACCGGCGATCGCCACGATTAAAGCCCAAGCATTTTCGGCGAGCCATCCGACCGTTTTTGATAATATAGATAACAAGTAGGAGACGATACCCCCGATCAAATCAATCCAGGCAGTGCGGCAGCCGCCTTTCCAGCTAATTTAGCCAGGAGACTGGCAAGGGCTTTTAGTTTTTTTTTTACCCACTCCTTGGCTCCACCGGATGGCGCGGGTGCTGGTGTGGGTGCTGGTGTGGGTGCTGACGCCGCACCGCCAGTGAAAACTATAACTATGGTTGATATAGTCATGCCGATAGCCGCGAGGATGCTTGCTATCGTGACACCCTGCTCTCTGAACAGAATGCGAAGACGCTCACCGAGTGTCGTGTCCTCGTGCAGAACGCTCGAGATTGTTTCGCGGATCCGATTGATTTGGGTGCGGAGAGCCTCACGGCAAGCCGATGCAGCCTCCGAGCGAGCTTCTCTTTCATCCCGCAAAGACCGCAGTCGTTCGGTGATCCGCTCGGTAGATTCTCTATCGTCACGGGCTTCCTCCAGTTTTCTTTCTTCTAGCGTGATATGTTCATCCAGCGCCGTGAGTTTGGCGAGGTTATGGACCAATTCGCCCCAGACTGTTTGCATAGCCTTATCGAGTCCCCGGAGCTCGCGAAGAGGTAACGGGGGGTCATCCATCGTGCTGAGTATTCCGTCTATCTCGCTTTCGCTGAGCTCCATTGTGCGAATAGCGTCGGTGGCTACACGAGGGACCTCGCTGATCTCGACAGTTTCTATCGCGGCGGCCGTCTTTGCCATCGTTTCGTCTGTAGAATGTAGGACCTCTACAGCGCGGGTCGGCATCATTGTTTTACCATGCGCCCAATCTACGAATCCTAGTTCGTTCTTTATGATTTGGCCACCGCCCCGTCTTCCAGCATTGGTGTTCAGCGAAGGGGTTTTCCGGTCCTCATGTTGACGATCGAGACCTTTGATGCTTTTAGTCGCAACCTACCACGCAGATCCAATTCGAACTTGGAGTAGTCGCGGCCGACAGATGGGACCACACCTTTTTCTGCCAAATTGTTGTAGTAGTCGTCTACAGTTGACTTGACTAATTCCTGACTTAGACTAATGGTGTTGGTAGCACCACCTATTTCCTCGCCGGCTGGCGTCCCTATGAATGTAGTTTCGTTATCGTTATCATCGTCGATGTCATCATCATCACCATCGAGGTAATCGTCTCTGCCGATCTCATCCATGTCAATACGTAACCATCCATTTTTATAATTATCTATTAAAGACAAAACCATACGGGTTTAATAGAGGTATTTAGTTTCACTGAAAATATGTCTTCGAGTCAATACGGTCGCAAACTCAATCCATACCGCAGACTGCGTGAGCCCCTCGGGGCAAAAGGCGTGAGACAGAGCGTAGTTATTACAAACAACCCATCGACGATCGACCAGAACCAGCAGCTCTTAGTCCGCTTCCCCAACCTCGGAGGTAGCGACGTCATTATGCCGGGGACTGTTCGCCTCGCTTTCACTATTTCGCTGACGTCGACGGACGCGGACCGAACCGTCGTTCAGAACCTTTGTCGCGCCATCGTCAAGAAGACCATGATAAAGATTTCTGGTAATGAGGTGATGTCGATCGATAACAGCGACGTCTACCATTGTTATCAGGACTGTGGAAGACGTCACAAGAGCGCGAAAATTCGGTCTATCAGAGTATTGACACCAGCCGAAATAAGAACGTAACCAGACTTAGAATCGGGGCTGGTAACAAGGCAGATAACGTCGCGAGTGACAACGCGATCGCGGCCGCTTACGGCAACCGTTTCTACATCCCGCTCGACATTGAGTTGCTGGAGTCACATGCCTTACTATCAGAGCTATTCGCGCGCACCAGCAGTGGGACGAAGTAAGAAAGCAGTTTGTTGCCGGCTCTAAGCGCTCCCCGGAGGTTGCCGCGGTTGCCAAAGACCTGCAGCTCTCGGCCGTCTCCCTCGCGGTGTTCCTGACTACCAAATACGCGTTATGGCTAGACATGCGAGCCAGCGACGACGACCAAATGCACGGTAGCGGACGCCAAGTTGAGAACGCTAGCGAGGGTGTGACGATCCAAATAACCAAAGATGCGGATGGAGATAGGCCAATGAACGTGTACTTATATATAATTACAGACGCACAACTCAACATCGAAGATGGTCGATACGTCACAGCACTCTACTGATTTAAAAAATCAACACCAATTCACGATTGGAGATTTAACTCTACCTTCAAACTTTAAAGTTTGTGATGCTCACTCTGCCATAATATGTGGGCAGACAGGATGTGGAAAAACGGTTTTCATCATCGACTTACTCGAGGGGTCCTACCGCAATGTCTTTCGACACATTGTGATCCTGTGTCCCACTGTGCGGCACAACGATACTTATCAGCCGTGCCCGTGGATATGGGCCGACCCTGAGATATACGTTATTGACCCCGGCGAAAGGCTTCACGATTGGCTGCGTGGTTTATATCAAATATTTCAGGGCGAGCTCACCCTGTACGTGATTGACGACTGCTCGGCCAAGGCGGCAATGACCAAAAAGAAGGACATGCTCTCTGAGCTCGCATTTTCTGGCCGCCATGCGAGGCAAAGCGTATGGATCTCCACTCAGAAATACAACGCCGTCCTCAAGGATCTGCGCGAGCAAACGAAATGGGTCGCCCTCTTTCACTGCAAGGACCGAGACTCATTCGATGACTGTCTTCGAGAGAACGACGTTATCCCAACGCGCGAGGAGCGCCTGGAGGTTCGACAGATGCTTTCGGAAACTAAGCACGCCAAGCTTATGCTAAAGACTGATCAACAAACTGCTTATAAAGTTATTAATTTTCTTAAAATTAATTAGCAAATGCTTAACAATGCTGAACAATGACGAACAAATGCTGAACAATGTTTAACAAATGCTGAATAAATGCTGAGCAAATGCTTAACAATGCTGAACAATGACGAGGAAATACTTAACAATGCTGAGAAAATGCTTAACAATGCTGAGCAATTGTTAAGAATTTGTTGCTCCGCTGCGAACTTTGTTGCGAGCATAACGGTGATCATAAGTATCGGGTGGTGCGCTTGGCAATATGTTAGACTTATTAGACTTGTAAGAATAGTTAAATTAATTTTAAGAAAATTAGCAATAATGAACTGCGACGAACTTCTCGATCAGCTAATGGAAGAAACCTCAACTCCGACTGCCGACACGGTATCTTTCCTGAAAGATAATGAAACCTCAACTCCGTTGATCCCGACAGATGGAACACCTGCCGATACGAATGAAAACGCGGCGCGACGCGAGCGGAGCTGGTTGCTGGGGGACAATCGGAGCATTATCTCGGTAGGCGTCTCTCAGTTTGTCAGGTGGATAAGATGTCAGATGCGGAGATTGATAAAATGTATGCGCGATACGAATCTAGGTTAGGTGCGGAGATGACAAAAACTCTTGGATCGGCGGCTATTCATTTGTACGCTACCGCTGTCAGTATACGTCTCCCTATACCAAACTCCGCGCGATCTAGAGACTGACCATTTTATAGGACACACTCTTAGAACAGCCTGCTGCTCAATTTATCACAAGTTTGGAATGTACTTAGCTCCTCTGACAACCGCGTTGACCACGGGTAAACACTGTCAATTTGGACATATATGCCCACGAACTATAAGCTCAGAAAAGGATGACACAAGACACACCTGCGAGAGTGACGTAACCGCAATCACCGATTGCACCTCCATCAGGGATGGGGTTGAACCCGATTGCTCCAACCCAATCGAAATTGGAGTTGAACCAGAGCACGATGGATGAACCCTCAACTCCCAATCGAGATTGGATTAAAAACCCAAAAAGACAGGCAGCTGGGCGGGCAGCGGCTGCCACCCGAAAAGTTAAACAAGATAAAATACTCGCCGAGCTTCGAGAGGCTAAACAGTCGTTGAAGCAATCGGTTCCAATCCAATCGCAATTGGAGTTGGGGACAAAGACAGCAAAACATCCGAAGACATCTACAACCACACGCCCAATTCACGAATTGGAACTGATTGCTTCAACTCCCAATCCTGATTGGAAAATCATCCCGTGGGTTGTTGGTGGTGGTCTGACAGTTGTGGGCACCCTGTGTGTGCGTTACCATTTCAACAACAGGTACCTTTCAAAACAACCCCCAACTCCAACGGCGGTTCCTAAAAAAGTTACGAAACACCAATCGCAATTGGATGCACCCCATTTAAACATTGATCGCGATCCCTTTTATATGTAATAATTATAGTTATCAACAATGGCTGAACACGATGGTAAAATGATAGTGAATGCGCTTTATCACGCCGTGGTGATATCGGGTTTCAGTATCGGGTATGCTCGACTATCAAAGGCGGCCTTAGGAGGGTCCGCTCCCAAATTGGACTTTACTGTGAGAGACGTATGGCTCGTGACCTTAGATGTAGCGGCCGCAGTTTGGACCCGAGATTATCTAATTAAAGCTGGAATTCTACCTGTTAATATATGGAAATAAATGGCTTCGATCAGAATAATGATAGGTGGTGCAGTCGTGAGCGCATTGGCGTTCAGCGGTAGCAACTTTCTATTCTCGTTAATTCCTAAAAACTCGGACACGGATGAGGAGCGCAAGCGTCACGATTTAGCTGAAGAACAACTCAAGAGCGCAGACGCAGCATGGTCTAAAAAACGAACCACCCATATGGACTGGGTCAACGAAGAGCTTCGCCGCGAGAATCACGCCGCGCAAATTTTCCAGAACGTTGAAGAAGCCAACCGCGAGTACGCGCTGGCATATCCACAGAGAAGTCTCGATCCAATGAAATTGGGACTGGATCCCGAACCCAAACTTTCAGATTTCTATGTACCGTCAGAGGCTCAAAAAGACCGCGAGATCGCGTTCATCGTCGTGGGAATGGGTGTGGTGGGTCTCGTCGGCTACTATATTCAATCGAGATTGAAATAAGCAATAATTATTTAAAAAAAGAAAAATATTCTTTTAATTATATAGAACGATGTTAGTTGACAAACTTTATTTTGCTATGATTGATGTAGGCTACACGGCCCTTAAACACTGTTTACCTGGTGCAAAGAGTATAATTCGTCTGGCCCAAGATTCTCTCGAGACGTGGCGTGAGGACGAAAAAAGCGGCCACACTTTTTGCAAAGCGGATGTTAGATTCCTCCGCGATAGATTCCCCAAAATTCCATCTACTGTTCCAACCCAATCACGATTGGGGCTGCAGCGAAACTTCCAACAAAGGTTTATTATTATCGACGCAGTTACCGGACGATCTGGTGAGGGCATGTTGGAGATTGTCCGATCAATTAGAATACTTCGCATACTATGAACACACGCAAACTTGATACCAAACTATCGGTTCGCCTAGCGCGCAAGCTAGCAAACACATACTACAGCCCCCGCGGCTACTGGAAGGGACTCGCGGCCATCAAGAACCTCGCGGCGGCGACCAAGGTTTCCGAAAACACCACCAAGGAATGGCTCAAGAAGCAAGCCCTCTGGCAGATCTATTTACCCGCGCCTCACAATATTCCGCGCCCGAAATTCGATGTGCCGGTGCCGAACCAAGTTCACCAAGCGGATCTCCTGTTTCTCCCTCACGATCGTGTCGGTCGCAAAACGTACAAGTACGCACTGACAGTCGTTGACGTAGCGAGTCGCTATAAGAGGGCTGAGCCACTGGCTACGAAAGAGTCTAAGGAGGTGGCTTAGGCTCTTTCCCGAATATATAAGAGGAGTCTTCTCAAATGGCCGAATCTTCTCCAGGTCGATCCCGGCCGTGAGTTCATGGGCGCGGTCTCTCAGCTGTTGGCTAAGCACAATGTTTCTGTCAGACGCGGCCGCGTCAACATCCACCGGGACCAGGGGATCGTGGAGCGGTTCAATCAAACCCTGGCTGAGAGGCTGTTTGGTCATCAATATGCCAAAGAGCTTGTAGACCCTCAATTCCCCCCCCCCCCCCCAACGCTATCGATCCGAGTGGTGCCAGGCCAGGCTACCCGCCGTGTCTCCGCACTGAACGGAGAGGTGACCAGATTGATTGGTAAGAAACCCGTAGATGCTATCAAGTCTAAAAAGGTGACGAGCAAGCCCTCTGCCGTCTCGCGATGGCGACCCGCTGGTTTAGAGGAGCAGCAATCGCCGATTGTACTTCCATCAGATGTTGACGTCCGGTAGCTCTATCAACCGGGAGAGCTCGAAGGTGGCCACCGCCGCGCGACTGATCCCGTGTGGTCTCTCAATGTATATCATCTGGATCGATCTATTACCAAACCTGATGAGCCCGTGCTCTACTATTTGGATGGTGGTCCATCTCGCGGGTTTGTTCGCGAAGAACTTCTTATGGTGCCTTCTGACACCCAGCTACCCCCAGATCGTCAGAGTCTTTAGATTGATAATTAATTTAATAATTTTCTTAAAATTAATTATAAAATTAATTTTCTGTATGTATTCCGTCTGATAACACGCGTCTTTTATCGTAGTACGCCGAGAGTCCTAATTTGTGTTGTGTGTACGTTTTCATAACACCGGCGTTCATTTTGAATCCTCTATTTTGTGCTACATCTATAATGTGTTTTCCATCTTCTGTAGTTTCACTTAGTACTCGTTTATAATCTATCCCAATTTAAATTGTTAGTTCTCTTGGACATTCCTTTCGCAGAGTTTTTATTAATTTTAATTTGTTCCAAATTATCTTTAGACTTAGTGGAATTAAATTTTTCTACAAAATAACACTTACTAGATAACGCTATCGCCCTATCTCCGCTAAATTCCATTTTGAAAAGTCCTGGCTCTCTTTCGCTCCATTTATCCCAAGCCAACCATTTCTTTTTTTCTTTTTCAAACTCGTCTAGTAAGTTAGGTCTAATCAATTTCTCTATTGTTTTTCCACTAACTCCTATATACATACTATCCGTGTCCATTTGTGTTAATTCAAAGTCTTCTCTTTCTACGTATTTATCGAGAAATTCGTAGTAAAATTCCAACATTCTCAATTTAGCTAGTTGATAAACCGCCATTCCACAATGGAATGGTTTCTTTACGGCTGACCTCGGTTTTCTGGAAGATATTTCATACGCACCTCCTATCTCCTCCAAATCGTCGAAATACGCCGATCTTAAAGCTTTATCAACACAGGTTTCGTCTTGTGTATATGTCGTATTTAAATGTCTCTCTTTTGCCTCTATCATTTTTCCACAACACGAGTTTCCTAATAATTTCATTATATCCGCCACTGGTTTCTTATTTGGTTCTACATCGCTTGTTCGCCTCGCGGCTGTAACTACTTTTGCGAACCATTCGGATGGTTTACCACTAATATAATCTATAATACGATAAACTCCAGTTATGTCTAGGCCGTGTTTTAAATACCATTTCAATAGTGGTGCGTACAGCAATACTTTAGTCGCGGCCATCGATCCCACTAATTTCCTTCCATTTCCTCTTGTTCGGCCAGTATCTTCCAAATATTTTATCATGTGTACTGGAACCTCCTCAACGCCTACTTCTCTGTTTATAAATATTGGGGACATTTCAGAAAACTTATCTTTTAAGTTGTGTGGAACTTCTATATCCACCTCCGCAAACCCAAACCAGTCTCCGGATAAAACCCTTTTACCGAACGCGTTAATAACGTCGGGATCCTGCGGGGAATCTATATGATGTATAGTTTCTTTTCCACACGGCATGTCTTTATTTAACGTAGATAAATATAACGCGTTCGCATCGTATCCCAAAACGGCCTTGCAGGGTTTGGAACCGTCTCTAATATTTGAAACGCCCGCTTCCGCATATCGTGTAAATACTATTGACGGCCCCCCAACTAGAGCGTCCTTCATCATTTCGTAGGTTTCTTTTTCTGGGGCATATAAAGCGTCCTTCGGTATGTCCTTCTTTGAATATTTAAAGGTTCCTCTCAATAAATATTGCATAGCCACACCCGGCAGTGTAACGGCGTCTTTGAAAATATCTAAGCCCCTGTGTTTATAAAATTCACACATTTTTTCAACAGATTCTAGGAACGGTGCCACGTCCAAATTGTTATAATATTTCAACCAATCTCTGAAGGTTTCCATATTCTCTTCTTTGAAAATTCTACGACATTTGCTTAATTCCGTTTCGTCTAGTAACATTTTCCCGGATAGTTTGGAATACCAATTCTCTATGTCAGGCAGTCCTGGGTAATCCAGCTTGTCCGTAGAATCGAACCAATTGTATGGAAAGAACGATTTCTGGTCTATACAGTCGTAGGATTTTATCCAATTAGCGTAACTTACACAGGGTCCTAGATAAAGTATTACATCAAGAAATCTAAACTCTGGAGTAAATAGAAATATTGTCGCGTTCGCCCTTTTTCCAACCATTACTTTCTTTGTTGTTGATGATAGTTCACCTACTAGATATTTCTTTATTAAGTTTATATCGTATCTATTACTATTGAAACCGAGAACGGGTACTTGATCTATCCACTGCTCAATATAGGAAACTTGTTTTTTATGTAAATGTTCCGTATTAAATCCGTATCTTGCCCGCACTTCTTCTCGTATAGCTTCTCCCCTGACTTTTAAATCTTCTACAAATTTTTCTATAAGTTTTGCCGGATCTTTATCACAAATGTGAGTTACTGTTCCGGAGAAATTATCTCCCACACTAACGCTTACCGGGACGTGCTCGGCCTCGTATTCTAAACTCCTGCCTATCGTGGAAGAATAGACAGGACTAAGATATGCCTCAAAATCATATACTATCTGATACGGATAAAGGGTGGTATCACAGCCAATCTTTATGTCTCTACCGGTTCTTTGAAATTCACATTCCCACATAACCACTAGGTTGAATTTTTTGCTTCTAATAAATTTCTCTCTCTTTGCCTTTGCGGTACTAATACGTTCTGTTTTTCTGTGCTTTGCGTGAATCTCGCACCCGTGCCAGTAACAGCCGTGATATTGATATACGGTATTGGTTTCTTCACAGTAACCGTCTACCGGAGCTCCTAAAATCCATCTTTCACCCCCGTGTCCGCACTGTTCACGGTCGCTCTAAATAATTGCCATCACATACTACTTTTGTCTCACCTTTCATACACTGCGACCCGTGTCTCTTCATGTTAATAGCTTTTGTGAATCTCTGTTTACACTCATCACACGCATATTCGTTAGTCAGCTTTTTAAGATTTTTTATCAGAAACGCGTGGTTATTATACAAGCCTATTGTCATGGGTTTATTACCTATTTTATTATAGTCAGCCGGCACCTTTTTCAACCACCAAACACCCTCTTGTGTTGGTTGATATACTTCTATACCGATTTTAAAACACTCTTCTACCTTTTTCATGTCCTCAAAAGGAATTGGAGAAACAACCTTATTACCGTTGTATTGTTTACTAAGTTCTCTCGCTTTGTCGGTGCATCTGTCTGATCTTGCCCCCGACATATGCATGGCAATACACCTGAACAAACAAAGTTTATTATCGTACTTATCGAAAGAATACATACCCTTTTTATTTCTCAACCATTGTGGGAGCTCTCCTCCCGCCGCTTCTGTAGATTGTAGCCCCAAATCTATTCCCCCCTGTCCACGTATTAACTTTACGAAAACCTCTACCCACCTTACGAACTTCCACTTTGTATTTGGTCTATCTATTTTATCGGATATTAGGCGTGCTTGCTCTTTATCAAATAACAATTTCTTAACGGATGAAAGCGATGAAAGCGATTCACTACCTCCCAGGTTCTTATGAAACATTATAGTTTGAGGTTTTTCGTTGGATGTAGTTTCTTCCACATGTTCTAACTTATAAGAAAACGAATATCTCAAGAAAAAATGTGTTGTTAAATGTGGAGCTATTTTATCGGACATTCGTTCGGCCTCGTTATTATCAAGATATTTTCTAAACGAAAATGTAACTACCCGTCTTCCCTTTTCTACCTTTTCCAATGTTTCATCGTGAGCCCCCAATATTTCTTCACCTTCTGCCACTATCGCGCGAACGATAGATTTGTTCTTATTATTTGGTATTGGGTCACCTGTGCGTCTAATTTGGGACAAATTATTGGTGCTTGAAGGTTTTATTACACTAGCCCTTAACCCCGCAATACTTTCTTTTTGAATTCTGTTACCAACTTCCTCTGCTAGTGAGAGGTCTTTAAAGGCTCCTCGTTTGTGGGCGCGGGTAAACCGCTTCATAAACGCCTCATTCTTTGTGGCGTTTATCAGCTTTGTCAACCCCCTAACTCTCAACCGTTTACTATAAGTAATGCCTAGAGATTCGGCTTCTCTTCTCAAACTTTCGATTTCTGCTCTAGTTTCTGGCGTTATCATATTTTCTGTATATAACCTATTAAATTTATCTGTTCAATTGGACGTGAAAAATTTACATCATGTTTTTTGTTCACGTCCAATTGAACATATACATATACATATATATATATATAATGGAGTGTGTGACTTGTTGTAAGACTTTTGCGTGTAAAGACTATCTACGAAGGCATCTAGCGAGACGTAGAAAGTTTCCTTGTGTCCCCCCACAATTTCAATGCCCCAGATGCCCTTGTAAATTCGTTAGTGCCCAAACTCTTTGTAGACATAAGCAACTACGCTGTCAGGTGGCTAAAGGTGAATGTGGTAGACTAGAGCTGGTAGAATTAGTTGCTGATCTGCGAAATAAATTAGCTATATTGGAGGAGAAAAATGGGGTGTTGGAATATAAACTATTGAACTTGCATTAATGATTTCGACTTTTTTCAAAAGTCAATTTCTAATTTCTTCTAATAATCTTTCAAATCCATTACAATATTATCGTAGAAATGTATATCCGTAAATGAATCGTTGATTTTAAACGGTTTTATAAAATTAGTCTCATAATGTTCCGGTAGTTGTTTTCCGATCCTATTTAGTCGCTTCATTTCGCGAATTTGATCCTTGTACCGGCGACATAATTGCCGGTATAATATTGTAAATGCAACGTTTTTATCGGAGCGTAATAAATTACGCTGATAGTTCATGTATTCGATATCGCATAGTGTTTTCAAATTATCGTGTTTTAATGGTGTAGAAACATTGTGAGCCATTCCGCGAACCTCTTTAAGAAATTCATTAAAGGTCAATTCCCATTGTATTTTCTTATCCATTTTGTTATAATACTTTTGTTATAACCTATTAAATTTATATGTTCAATTGGACGTGAAAAAAAACATGATTTATTATGACACCAATCTACAAGTTTTCGTTCAGAAATTTTGGGACTACAAGATCACTTTTTTATCATTCAATACCACCACCAACCAAATTTTGTTTGGTGGTGGGAGCTACATTACAGCTCAATAACGCTACAAACATTGGTGGTATCATTTCCAACCCTCTATACAAAAAAAACCCGTTTTTCGAGAGTGCTGGAGAGCACTTTTGTTCATCTTCTTTTTTGAAGCCATTATTTTCAATCTCAATTTCAAAAAATTTTGTGGTCGTCCAACAAGACGGTTTCACATTTTAAAATATTTCAGTAATGAAGATACTTTTCTATATTAACGACTTTTGCCATTTTTCGATACTGTTGGTAAGTAGTATAGATGATAGAAACGATACCACCAGAGGTGGTATCATTTTGACTCCCTCTATACTACTTCCCGTGATGCCTACGCGGCACAGTTGAAAACACTTTTCGTCGCGCGGCTGGTCCCGCGGTCCAACCACTGCTGGCCCAAATACATGGTGTGGGATCTCGTGGTTTCCGAACATTGCCGAACGGAAAATTACGATGTGATGTAATTTGTGACATATTTCATACAGCCTATTAACTTCCAATATTTTTATATAATTACCTCGGATTTTGATGATAAACAGTTCAGAAAATACTCTAGTTTATGAACATTGTGTACAGTTTTCTGATTTTCAGGTTTATTTCCGGTTTCAAAGTTATTCACGTGCTTGACATGACCTGAATTTTTACTTGCAAAAATGAGAAATTGTTCTACATAACAGCGATAAGGCTTTAAAAGTAGTTACAATATTTAGAACAATATACAAACATCGTCGGGTGGGTGGCATGTGGGTGCAAGAGATGGGTAATTTAACGATCGGGGTTCATCCTTACCGGAATTCCGACTGGAGACCTGGTTTGGCCCTCACATACGTCTTTGGCATTTTGTATGTGACAGTTGAATCTGGTTATACCCCTTATGTGAGTATTATGATTATTCGTAATCCTAATTTAGGGGAAGGGGCCAAGTGACTTGGTGTGGTATGGACCTGGTACCAGGTCGGGTTATTGTTATAGTGTACCAATTTGATGGACTCAATGGCAAACAGTATAAACCCTGACTGAACCATGCAGATGCATTGTCCAATCTAGGACTAGACTGGTTGCAAAGGTTGATGGTTTATCATTCTTTGGAGGTCATGAACTCTGAGAAATCTCCAGTCGGCAGGAACCAGACACCCTTAATGGGCTAAATGCCCTGGTCAAATAGCTTGGGGTCACACACAATGAATGCAGGATCGCTGTTGCAATGCTTAATTGTTGTCTGCAATTGTTCTTGTGCAATTCATATAATCATGTAATAACTCTTTTGAGACTGTACATTGATGACTCGTATTTGAGCTACATTGAGTCAAAACATAATACTATAACATGTAGTTGTTTACAGACATTTGCATTTTACAGATGGTTCCAAATATGATTCAGAAGACAGTCCGATGTCTAAATTGACTTTGATATTCGTATTAAAAGCCAATTTAGACATAGTTCTAATTTTATTTCGTCATTGATATTTGCTGTGTGCAGGTAGATGAATGGATGAAATGTGCATGTAAACTATCTAAGGTTTGCATTCAATGAGTAATTAATTATAGCAATTTGAACTGTGTTGAACAAACACAGTTCTCGGGAAAAGTCTGCATAGTCTGCATTTGAGCCGAGTGGTCAGAGGTGCTTTCTATAACGTCCGCCGTTGCTGAGTATATAAGGCATTGTTTGGGTTGCCAGGGAGCTCTTGGGAATATTACATTATAGAATCAGCATGTGTCTTTGTCTTTCATCTTTCGATCAAATTGAGCCTAATTCCCCAAGTCTAAAATAAGTAAAAGTAGTTTAATAAATAGCATTAAACAACGCTCGTTGTAACATTATTCTAATTTCAGGGCTGAATATATATTTTCTCTATGTAAATATTCCGTTCTGATTTTGGGATTTTCCCCCCAATGCAGCAGGTTAAAACGGGATCGAACCCGTTTGCCCGGCCTTACATGACCTTAGCTGCTGTTGATAGGCCGTTAAACACCAATAAACAAACAAACAAACAAACATCGTCGCATTTCTTGAGCTATTTTTCATAACTGTGCATCATATAATTTTTAAGATTTTGAATGAAAACAAAAATGTAAGCTTTAATAATATGTTGTTCCCGTTTGTCTTTTGTTGTTGTTGCTATAATCTCCTCTATGTATAGTGGGTGGTGCTCGGGCGAACGAGACGGCGTAAATTAACGGTAGGGGTTCCTCCTTGTCGTAATCACGATTTGCCTGGTTTGGCCCTCGGGTACGTTTTTAGCTCGACTATTCGAAGAATAGTTAGAGCTTATGTAGTCACGTCGGCGTCACCGTCACGCCCTGGTTACGGTTTTTAGTCAAGTTTGTATATGCAATACTCCTGGCCTTACACCCCCATACTTGGACAACTTAATCTCCTAGTGATGTACATCAACAACCCCTGACCTATATTTGACCTTGACCTACATTTAACCTTGAATTACTTAGTTAATTCTCCTTGGTTGAGGTTTTTAGTCAACCTTGCTTGCGGAAAGCGTGATATAGTCGGTACCTTGGCGTACGTACGTACATACGTACGTATGTATACTGAGCAAAACTAGAAACGTCCCTCCATGTTTAAGGAAAGATTCATCAAAAACCAAAAGGGTTACTTTTAAAAATCAAAATGGAAAAGGAAAAACAAGTTCATTCATTTCTGTATCAAAGCCAATAAATTGCATTTGGATATCTTGTTAAATATTCGAGAGATAACCGGCCAAGGGCGGTAGGGGTCAAAATCAAAAATCACAAAAACTCAGAAATGTGTTACTTAATGTTTAGAGATGGAATTTCAATAAGTAATGTGGCAAATTCAGTAAATCTCGTTAGTACCGAGTGTGGCCACCATTTGCATGAATGCATGCAATGATCCTACGCCGCATCGACGTGACGTAACGCAATACCAGTGCGTTGGGCAAATTCCTCCATTCCCGTTGTAACGCCCTTTGTAAGATCGCGAACATTGTCAATCTGATGGTTAGCTCGTGCTTTGCGGCCCAGCTCATCCCATATGTGCTCAATGGGATTGAGATCCGGGGAGACCGCGGGCCATGGCATGACGTCGACGTTGTTTTGCTGTAAGTATTGAGTGGTGACCCTGGCTACGTGAGGGCGGGCATTGTCGTGCATCAATGTCACACCAGGACCATGCTGACGGATAAATGGTAAGGCATGTGCATTTAGCACATCTGCAACATAACGTTGTGCATTGATGTTGCCCTGTACAACAACCAAATCTGTCTTCCGGTTTCCCATGATCCCACCCCAGACCATTACGCTCCCTCCCCCAAACCTGTTCTCAACAATGCAACAATCGGTGAATCTTTCATTTTTACGCCTGTATACCCGTAATCTTCCGTCAGCATGACTAACTGTGAACCGAGATTCATCGGTGAACAAAACTCGGTTCCAGTCAGCCCTTCTCCAGTTCAGATGACGTCGCGCCCATAACAGTCTGGCAGCACGGTGATGTTTGGGTCATTATCTGACCAGTGTACGGGCGGCGTGCCCGGATTTGGTTGGGCGTTACGACGTAACCGGTTGCGAATGGTCTGCCCTGAGACACCGTATCGCCTAGCAGTGACTGTGGCTGCCAATCGACGTTGACGTAAGTGCGTCAACGTAATGTAACGATCGGCTCTAGCCGTCGTTACACGAGGCCTACCAGGTCGCTACCGGTCGTGAACAGCCCCAGTCTGCTGGTACCGGGCTGCAAGACGATCAATCGTCTTCCGACAGCAACCAAACCGAGGCGCGACCGCCCTGGCAGCCATCCCACCCGCAAGCATCCCAATTGCCTGATTTCGCTCGTTTTCGGAAAGCCGTGGCATATCGAAAACAGTGAAAAATTAAAAAAGTTTTTTAATTTTCCGAATAGCCCCTATCGCATAAATGGTACGACATGAACTGAATCACCTTATCGATGACAAGTATAGCGTGCACGTGCAAAAAGTGGAAATCAACGTTCCGGTCACTGGCCGCTATGTAAACCGTGTGTATCGGCTAAACTCTACACGATCGTATTCTGAACATCGCCACGGTTTAAAATACATGTACTTTGAACATGTGGTACATACATAGACAGAGCTACACCGGCTATAAAACAGGGACGTTTCTAGTTTTGTTGAGTATACGTACGTATGTTCGTACGTACGTGTGTCCGGTTAAAGTTTTTGCTTAAAGTTTTTTGCTTAAGGTTTTTCGTTATACTATATCTCTGCAACTGCTTTGCCCATTACCTTGAAACTTCACATGGGTGTTTATCATCATCTATATTTTCATTCTAACCCCTCCGGTGCGGCCCCTGTGCCCAATGTCAAGGTCAAATTACTTTGAAGTTTTTGGTTAAAGGTTTTGGTTAAAGTTTTTTGGTTAAAGTTTTTCGTTATACTATATATCTGCAACTGCTTCGCTCATTACCTTGAAACTTCACATGGGTGTTTACCATCATCCATATTTTCATTCTACCCCCCACCCGTGCGGCCCCTCTGCCCAATGTCAAGGTCAAATTACTTTGAAGTTTTTGGTTAAAGTTCTTGGTTAAATTTTTTTCATGTACTATATCTATGCACCTACTTTGGCCAATACCTTGAACCTTCACATGCATGTTTATCATCATCTACCCCTCTCCCGTGCGGCCCCTGTGCCCAATGTCAAGTTCAAATTACTTTGAAGTTTTTGGTTAAAGTCTTTTCATGTGCTATATCTCTGCACCTGCTTTGCCCATTACATTGAAACCTCACATGGGTGTTTATCATCATCTATATTTTTATTCTATCCCCCTCCCGTGCGGCCCCTGTGGCCAATGTCAATATCTAATTACTTTGAAATTTTTGGTTAAAGTTTTTGGTCAAAGTTTTTGGTTGAAGTTTTTGTCGCGCCGCTTGTGGAAAGCGCGATATAGTCGGCACTTTGGCGTACGTACGTCCGTCCGTACGTACGTGTGTCCGGTTAAAGTTTTTTGGTTAAAGTTTTTCCGTCTACTATATACTATATCTCTTTTTTTAGTGTCCATGTCTCGCCCGAAGGCGCGACATGCAGGCCGCGGCCATCTAGTCTGCATATTGGAGTGCCAAGTTTGTGTAATCGACACCTCCCACAGTTTTAAACCAATCATACTGATACTTCACACATGCATTCTAAACATATTGAAGATGTGCACCTCCCCTTTTCATCTCGAAAACAATATTTTGGACCAAAATATCACGTTTTTAACTTAGTAATTTTTCCACACTTTCCTGCATACTGGAGTGTCAAGTTTGTGTAATCGACAATGCATTCTAAACCTATTGAAGATGTGCACCTCCCATTTTCATGTGGAAAAAATAAGTTTTGACAAGAATATCGCCTTTTTAACTTGATCATGTTTTTCACACTTTTCTACTACATCATAGTGGAGCGCAGTGGCCTGGTGGTTAGAGCGTCAGACTGCTGATCTAAAGGTCGTGGGTTCGAGCCTCACCGGAGGCGCTGCGTTGTGTCCTTGAGCAAGACACTTTATCCACACTGCTCCAGTTCACCCAGCTGTGAATGGGTACCGATAATTCGTAGTTGCTCTGTAAATACGAATTACCGGCTTCTCTCAAAAAATCTCTACCTCCGTTCTTTCTCCCATTCTTGGGAGACGGCATGCAAGGTCCTAGAGCCAGTGCCGCCGTTAAATATAAGCAAAAAAAAAAAAAAAAAAAAAAAAAAAAAAAAAAAAAAAAAAAAAAAAAAAAAAAATACTACATCATACCAGCTGAGGATTATTGCAATTTCAGCACTGAATATATTTGTTTTCATTGTATAATGTTGATTTTGTGATCTCCCATTTCATGGTAAAAGAAATGATTTGGTTCGTCGAGCCTTCAATCCGTATATGATATTTGCTGTTGAACGGACTTAAACGCACATTCAATCAACCAATAGTCATCCATACATCCATTTGTCAGTCAAAGTATCTGCATTGGGTATCTGTGAGCCACTATTCGTTTTTCTCAGTTGATTCTATGATCATGTGTCCATCTTTTGACACACTATGTTCGCAAACCATTCCGACACATACTCGACGGGCGTATATTGTGACCTCAGGCACTCTTGTTAAATAACTCATGAACCACTTCACCGATTTTGATAATATTTGGTCACACTGTGTGTCTAGGGATGGTGCTTTGTTTTGCACATGACCCACATCCGACCGCCCAAGGTCAAGGTCATTGTTCACCTTGTTTGTGACAGGTGGCCGGTGGGAGGCAAATTTGTAAGGCAAAAATGTTTTTTTCCCTATAAGCCATGAACTGCTTCACCGATTTTGATAATATTTGGCCACAATGTATGTCTAGCGATGGTGCTTTGTTTTGAATATGACCCACGTCCGACCGCCCAAGGTCAAGGTCATTGAGGACTTATGTTCACCTTGTTTGTGACAGGTGGCCGGTGGGAGCATGTGATGGGTAATTTAACGATCGGGGTTCATCCTTACTGGAATTTCCGACTGGAGACCTGGTTTGGCCCTCACATACGTCTTTGGCATTTTGTATGCGACAGCTGAATCTGGTTATACCCCTTATGTGAGTATTACGATTATTCTTAATCTTATTTTAGGGGAAGGGGCCAAGTGACTTTGGTATGGTATGGACCTGGCACCAGGTCAGGTTATTCTAATTTCAGGGCTGAATATATTTTTTCTCGATGTGAATATTCCGTTCTGATTTTGGGACTTTCTGCCCAATGCAGCAGGTTAAAATGGGATCGAACCCGTTTGCCCGGCCTTACATGACCTTAGCTGTTGATAGGCCGTTAAACACCAATAAACAAACAAACAAACACCTTGTTTGTAAGGCAAATTTCTAAGGCAAAACGTTTATTTTTTTGTGCGTTTTTTTTTTTTATCAAGACTTCCAGTATAACCCACGTTTGACCCCCCAAGGTCAAGGTCACTGAAGAATGTTTTTATTGTTATATCAAGTCTGCCCTCGAGGGGATAAGCTTCGTTTAACGATGCCATTTCTTGTTTCTATAGCTACCGGTAAAACAATCAACGTTAACATCAACCAGTCGGCGGTTAGCATTACTGTCTCTACTAATGCAACAGCCAATGCAGACGCAAATGGAACCGTCATTTACAATCGTACCGCTACAGCTGCCAAGGTAAGAAAACACTAAATGGTGAGAAATTGCCAATGGGGTATACAAAAGTAGTCTGATGTAAAGAAAATTGTCTGTGTATTTTGAGGTGACAGAAACAGTTCGCTTGCAAATCTTGGGGGTATTTTTAACACCAATGTTCAGCATATTTGTAGAATTTAAAAGAAAACGCTGAAAGATGTTGGTCACTTGATGTAATCAGAGTTTCTGTGGCCAAATAATGTAAGTATAAGTATTAATATTGGGGACATGACAAGGTTGAATCTTTATTTCTTATGAGTGAGTGAACCTATTGTTTAATTCATGTAGAACCAATACAGACCGGTTGCAGTTCATATACAAGTAGGCCCCACAGCATCCATATGAATAGTGAAAGTAAGAGAGAGTGGCCACATTTGGGGGATTCGGTTAAGTTATATAGTAAAATTATTTGGGTGTTTTCTAACCTTAAGGCGGACGACACTGACGAACCCGATCACACGGACTCTCCGAAACCTGAAGATCCCTTTCCAACCCAGGAAGTAGGCAATGAGAAACCACATACTATCCCGATAGGGAGTGAAGAGAGTGATTCCCGAGGTGAGGGGATTGGCTTGGTTCGCGGTCAGCTTCCTGGCATTGAACTAACGGGCAAGTTTTTTGTTATACTATATCTCTGTACCTGCTTTGCCCCTTACCTTGAAACTTCACATGGGTGTTTATTATCATCTATATTTTCATTCTACCCCCCACCCGTGTGGCCCCTGTGCCCAATGTCAAGGTCAAATTACTTTGATGTTTTTGGTTAAAGTTTTTGGTTCAAGTTTTTTTGTTAAAGTTTTCGTTGTACTATATATCTGCAACTGCTTCGCTCATTACCTTGAAACTTCACATGGGTGTTTATCATCATCCATATTTTCATTCTACCCCCACCCGTGCGGCCCCTGTGCCCAATGTCAAGGTCAAATTACTTTGAAATTTTTGGTTAAAGTTTTTGTCGCGCCCGCTTGCGGAAAGCGCGATATAGTCCTGGCCCTACACCAACCATACTTGGACAACTTCATCTCCTAGTGATGTACATCAACAACCCTTTACCTATATTTGACCTTGACCTACATTTAACATTGAATTACTTAGTTAATTCCCCTTGGTTAAGGTTTTTACTCAACCTTGGTTAAGGTTTTTAGCTCGACTATTCTTATATTCGAAGAATAGTTAGAGCTTATGTTATCACCCCGGCGTCGGCGTCAGCGTCACGCCTTGGTTAAGGTTTTTAGTCAAGCTTGTATATGGAATACTACTGGCCCTACACCCACCATACTTGGACAACTTCATCTCCTAGTGATGTACATCAATAACCCCTTATCTATATTTGACCTTGACCTACATTTCCTCTTGAATTACTTAGTTAATTCCCCTTGGTTAAGGTTTTTAGTTAACCTTGGTTAAGGTTGTTAGTCAAGCTTGTACATGGAATACTTTTGTGCATACAGACAACATACTTGGACAACCTTTTCTCATAGCGATGTACATCAATAACCCCTGATCTATATTTGACCTTGACCTACATTTCCTCTTGAATTACTTAGTTAATTCCCCTTGGTTAAGGTTTTTAGTCAACCTTGGTTAAGGTTTTTAGTCAAGCTTGTACATGGAATACTATTGTGCATACAGACACCATACTTGGACAACATTTTCTCATACGGATGTACATCAATAACCCCTGATCTATATTTGACATTGACCTACATTTCCTCTTGAATTACATAGTTAATTCCTCTTGGTTAAGGTTTTTAGTCAACCTTGGTTAAGGTTTTTTTAGTCAAGCTTGTAGATGGAATACTATTGTGCATACAGACACCATACTTGGATAACTTTTTCTCATATGGATGTACATCAATAACCCCTGACCTATATTTAACCTTGACCTACATTTAACCTTGAATTACTTACTTATTTCCCCTTGGTTAAGGTTTGTACTCAAACTTGGTTAAGGTTTATAGTCAAGCTTGTATATGGAATACTCCTGGGCCTACAGCAACCATACGTGGACAACTTCATCTCCTAGTGATGTACATCAATAATCCCTGACCTATATTTGACCTGGACCTACTTTTACCCTTGGATTACTTTGTTATTTCCCCTTGGTTAAGGTTTTT
Source organism: Conchocele bisecta (assembly GCA_029237695.1). Classification (NCBI taxonomy): domain Eukaryota; kingdom Metazoa; phylum Mollusca; class Bivalvia; order Lucinida; family Thyasiridae; genus Conchocele; species Conchocele bisecta. The sequence continues at coordinate 2,844,688 of CM055279.1, forward strand.
AGTCATGCTTATATATGGAATACTCCTGGGCCTACAGCAACCATACTTGGAAAACTTCATCTCCTAGCGATGTACATCAATAACCCCTGACCTATATCTGACATTGACCTACAGGTCATTCTCGTTATCTCGAAGTCGAATGGACTCATGAAAATATATCGACATATCCGAACTTCGAGATAACAATTCGCCAAATTTCTGGAAACAAAAATCTGAAACAAAATCGCTTCAGAAATGCCTCTTTACTTTATTTCCGGGTTTTCATAAATTGCGGCTTGAGTTTATTCTAAGCTGTTTTCGTAATTAACAGACGATTTACTTATTGCTACAATTCATTTTTCTGTTAAAAGAGATTTGATATCACATTAAGTTTAATTGATTAATTATGGTTTTAAATGCACTGCTTTAACTGGTCATGCAACTTTAAACGCATTTTAGCGGCGGCGGTGTCTTTGGTTTCTATAGACGTGTGAAAACTTACCTGAGATAATCGCGCTGATTCAGACTTGGCGGCGCAGGGCGCTTAATTTTCGCATCGACATATCAGAATACAAATGTGAAGGAAACATACTATCGGGACTCGATTTCCACTTCGACTAAACCGATATATCGACATATCCGATATCGAGTTATCAGGAGTAAAATATATGATATATATAGGGAATTCTGCCGGGACCTGGGACGTATATCGAGATAAGCAAGTATATCGAGATAACGAGATTCAGCTGTACATTTAACCTTGAATTACTTACTTAATTTCCCTTGGTTAATGTTTTTAGTCAACCTTTGGTTAAGGTTTTTATGCTGGCCGCGGCCACCTTGTTTGTCAAGCTATGTGTACATCGACAACCCTCGTAGTCGAGCTATGCTGTTCTCCTACAGCTCTTGTTATCTTTGGCTCTTTTGTTACCTGGGAGTTGAATTGGGTTATTGCCCATTATAAAAGTAGTAAGATTATTACTGATCCTACTGCTTTTGGGAGGGGCCAAGTGATTCTGGTGTGGCCAGGACCTGGCATCATATCAGGATTATTCCGATTTCAGGACTGAATATATAGTTTTGCTATTGTAAATATTCAGTTCTGATTTTGGGATTTTCCCCCCATTTGTACATGTACTTGAACATGTACATGTACTTGTACAGGTAATATATGGGATTTAGTACTAAACCCATTGACCCGGCCTTAAATGACCTTAGCTGTTGATAGGCCGTTAAACCCCAACAAACAAACAAACTCCTATGTATATCCTATGTCTTAGATAATTTAGAAATAGACCAAAAGCTATATCTTTATTTTCATATTTACATTTAAAAATGAAATATTTGGCTAATATGATTATAAATATTCATATAGAAATACTTTGGAAATTTACGACATATGTTATATATTTTTCAATTAAATATGTCCGCAGCTGTGACCACAAATGTTGTACATGGCGACATTCCCAAAACAAATGTTTTATACTTTCAACATACATAGAACAAAAATCACACAAACTGTTAATAATTAAGTTACAGCGATAACGTAATTTATTTGTTCCAATAATTCTCATAAAGTATTTGTTTTGGAAATCACGCAATACGGAATCTTTAGTACAGTTGAAATATAACGTGCAAATTTGTTTCCAATTAGGGTTAGTATCCGGAAATTCATGAATCCATTTTTGCTCAGCTTTTATATCTTTCATTATTTTTTTGTCTGTTTGCATCGTGTATAGTATTTTATTAATTAACGTATTTGCTTTTCTGTAATTTTGACTTAAGTATTTCTAAAGGTTGTATAGCGTTGATGTGTTCTGTTCTGACTATATCCTTCCACAGTGGACTTATATTATTTAATATACTTTGATATTTCATAAAATCATCATTTCTTATATTGAACATTTCTGCAAGATCAGTGAATCTTAAAAAAGTATGTGTATGTGTTCTATACTCGTATATACACATGTATGTTCAATGTACTTAATACCCTTATCATACCAGTTCCTATGAAATATAGGTTTGTTTTGATGTTTTATATTATGAGTTATTCCAAATAATTTCTTTAGATACTGTGCCTGTTTGAGGGGCTTAGTTTATACTTGCCAAGATTTCAAAACATTATTTAAAAACGTGTTGTGTTCACTTGTGTATTTTGTGTCTTCTGGTTTCAAGTTGCAATCAAAGATAAAAATCCCACCATATCTTTCAAGTATTTTTTCATAAATTTCTTTCCATTTCCCTATGTTGGTTGAATCGCATATTCTTTTCACCCATGAAGCTCTTACAGAAGTTATAAAACTATCTATGTCTAACATTTTTAGTCCACCTTTTTCATAAGATTGAATTATTGTATTTCGTTTAACTTTATCAGGCTTGTTGTCCCATAAAAATTGAAATTAACTTAGTTCTAATTCGTTTTATCATATTTTCTGGTGGATCATGTAAAACTCAATAAACATTATCAATTTTGGGACTGCAAACGTGTTTATGACCGTAATTTTCCCAAGTAAGCTTAACTTTCTGCGTTTCCATCGGTCAAGACACTGTTCAAATTCTAATATTTTTGTGATATTGTACCCGAGATTTTTCGTGAAAAAAAATATTTACAAAATTTACTGTATTTTCCATTAATGACATGAAAATGTAAGTTTCCTTAAATATTTTCCAGAAAAATCGCACACATTTTCCTGGGTACAAAAGCACATAGCTTGTCGCAAATAGAACTGGCTTGACATGCTCTATTTATAGAATTGTTTTCCTTGAATGAAATAACAAATACAGTGGAACCCCTCTAAACTGGACACCAAGAACACACCTGTGGTCTTATTTTCGATGTGTTTCTTGGTCATTTATCTAAGATGATGATGTCTGTTCGTGATGGTTTAGCACAAAACTATGGCTCTGAATGATCAAATGCCTGATTTACGGTGAAACCTCGCTAAGCCGGACACCCTGGGGACCTCCCAGGGTGTCCGGTTTAGAGAGATTCCACTGTATAAGTTAAAAAAAATGATTTCAGCGACATTACCGACTGAAATCCTACGCATGGATAGCCAATCCATTCAGCTGTACAAGAAAGCGTTATCGGAAAGCGATGTTTCCGTTCACTCGATACGGGTCATGGTTGTCGGTCACTATGGTGTTGGCAAAACGGCCTTGACCCATCGTCTGTTGGACGAGGACGTTGACATTTCAGCAACGGACTCGACCAATGGGATTGACGTACACGTAAGGCGGTGTCGCGTATCACTTGCCGATCATTCGTGGACAGTTTTAAACAAGGGTGAATATCAAATACCGTATTTATTCTAGTAATACCTGGCTGTCTGGTGGGTGGTTGTTCGGGCGAATGTGACGGCGTAAATTAACGGTAGGGGTTCCTCCTTATAGGAATCACGATTTGTTTGGTTTGGCCCTCGGGTACGTTTTTATTTTTGGCTCTCTTGTTACCTGGGAGTTTAATTGGTTTATTTCCCATTATAAAAGTAGTACTGATGCTACTGCTTTTGGGAGGGGCCAAGTGATCCTGGTGTGATGAGGACCAGGCATAATATCAGGATTATTCTGATTTCAGGGCTGAATATATAGTTTTTTTTTATTGTAAAAATTCGGTTCTGATTTTGGGATTTTCTCCCCATTTGTACAGATAATCTCTGGGATTTAGTACTAAACCAATTGAGGTGGGTGGTGGTCGGGTGAACGTGACAGCGTAAATTAACGGTAGGGGTTCCTCCTTATAGAAATCACGATTTGCCTGGTTTGGCCCTCAGGTACGTTTTTAGCTCTCCTGCAGCTCACCGCCCATCACTTACCCCAAGGTCAAGGTCACAAACTTGGCACATTCATAAACTTAACGTTGGGGTAAATGTCTTATAACTTCTGTTTCCTTTCATGGAACACCTTGTTATGCCCCCGCCACCGAATGGTGAGGGGGGCATATAGTGTTACCGGCGTCCGTACGTACGTAACGTACATACGTAACGTACGTACGTAACGTACGTAACGTACGTACGTCCCGAAACATTAACGCTCGGGTAAATGGCTTATAATTTCTGTTTCCTTGCTCGGATCTGCTTCACATTTCACACACGCATTGCTCCAATGGTCCTCTACTGCCCTGTGACAAATCCACATTCGTCCCGCCCCCGCTAAGCCCAGGGTCAAGGTCACATACTTGGTGCGTTCGAAACCTTAACGCTGGTTAAATGGCTTATAATTTATGTTTCCTTACTCGGATCTGCTTCACATTTCACACACGCATTGCTCCAATGGTCCTCTACCGCCCTGTGACAAATCCACATTTGTCCCGTCCCCGTTAAGCCCAGGGTCAATGTTACAGACTTGGTGCGTTCGAAACCTTAACACTGGGTAAATGGCTTATAATGTTTCCTTTGCACGGATCTGCTTCACATGTCACACACGCATTGCTCCAATAAAGGTCTACTACCGCCCTGTGACAAATCCACATTCGTCCCGCCCCCGCTAAGCCCAGGGTCAAGGTCACATACTTGGTGCGTTCGAAACCTTAACGCTGGTTAAATGGCTTATAATTTATGTTTCCTTACTCGGATCTGCTTCACATTTCACACACGCATTGCTCCAATGGTCCTCTACCGCCCTGTGACAAATCCACATTTGTCCCGTCCCCGTTAAGCCCAGGGTCAATGTTACAGACTTGGTGCGTTCGAAACCTTAACACTGGGTAAATGGCTTATAATTTCTGTTTCCTTGCACGGATCTGCTTCACATGTCACACACGCATTGCTCCAATGGTCCTCTACCGCCCTGTGACAAATCCACATTCGTCCCGCCCCCGCTAAGCCAGGGTCAAGGTCATATGGTGCTTCGAAACTTAACGTGGTTAAAGGTTATAATTTGTTTCTTATGGACTGCTTCACATCACACACGCATTGTCCAATGGTCTACCGCCCTGTGACAAATCCACAATTTGTTCCCGTCCCGTTAAGGCCCGGGTCAAGTACGATTGGTGCGGTCGAAACCTTAACATGGGTATGGCTATATCTTTCCTTGCAGGAGCTGCTTCACTTGTACACGCATTCTCCAAATGGTCCTCCTACGCTGTGACTAAATCCACATTCGTCCCGGCGTTAAGCCAGGGTCAAGGTCACAGCTGGTTGCCCGTTCGAAACTAACGTGGGTAAAGGTTATATTTCGTTCTTGCTCGGATCTGCTTCACATTTCACACACACATTGCTCCAATGGTCCTCTACTGCCTTGTGACAAATCCACATTCGTCCCGCCCCCGCTAAGCCCAGGGTCAAGGTCACAGACTTGGTACGTTCGAAACCTTAACGCTGGGTATATGCCTTATAATTTCTGTTTCCTTGCTCGGATCTGCTTCACATTTCAACACAACGCATTGCTCCAATGGTCCTCTGCCACGCTGTGACAAATCCACATTTCGTCCCGCCCCCCTCTAAGCCCAGGGGTCAAGGTCACATACTTGGTGCGTTCGAAACCTAACGCTGGGTAAATGCCTTATAATTTCTGTTTCCTTGCTCGGATCTGCTTCACATTTCACACACGCTTTGCTCCAATGGTCCTCTAAGCCCACTGACAAATCCACATTCGTCCCGCCCCTGCTAAGCCCAGGGTCAAGGTCACATACTTGGTGCGTCGAAACCTTAACGTGGGTAAATGCCTTATAATTTCTGTTTCCTTGCTCGGACTGCTTCACATTTCACACACGCCTTTGCTCCAATGGTCCTCTGCCACCCTGTGACAAATCCACATTCGTGCCTCCCCCGCTAAGCCCAGGGTCAAGGTCACAGACTTGGTGCATTTGAAACCTTAACGCGGGTAAATGCCTTATAATTTTGTTTCTTCCTCGGATGCTTCACATCACACACGCTTTGCTCCAATGGTCCTCTGCCACCCTGTGACAAATCCACATTCGTGCCGCCCCCGCTAAGCCCAGGGTGAAGGTCACAGACTTGGTGCGTTTGAAACCTTAACGCCGGGTAAATGCCTTATAATTTCTGTTTCCTTGCTCGGATCTGCTTCACATTTCACACACGCATTGCTCCAATGGTCCTCTGCCACCCTGTGACAAATCCACATTCGTGCCGCCCCCGCTAAGCCCAGGGTCAAGGTCACAGACTTGGTGCGTTCGAAACCTTAACGCTGGGTAAATGCCTTATAATTTCTGTTTCCTTGCTCGGATCTGCTTCACATTTCACACACGCATTGCTCCAATGGTCCTCTGTCACCCTGTCACAAATCCACATTCGTCCCGCCCCCGCTAAGCCCAGGGTGAAGGTCACAGACTTGATGCGTTCGAAACCTTAACGCTGGGTAAATGCCTTATAATTTCTGTTTCCTTGCTCGGATCTGCTTCAAATTTCACACACGCTTTGCTCCAATGGTTCTCTACCGCCCACTGACAAATCCACATTCGTCCCGCCCCCGCTAAGCCCAGGGTCAAGGTCACATACTTGGTGCGTTTGAAACCTTAACGCCGGGTAAATGCCTTATAATTTCTGTTTCCTTGCTCGGATCTGCTTCACATTTCACACACGCATTGCTCCAATGGTCCTCTGCCACCCTGTGACAAATCCACATTCGTGCCGCCCCCGCTAAGCCCAGGGTCAAGGTCACAGACTTGATGCGTTTGAAACCTTAACGCTGGGTAAATTCCTTATAATTTCTGTTTCCTTGCTCGGATCTGCTTCACATTTCACACACGCATTGCTCCAATGGTCCTCTGCCACCCTGTGAAAAATCCACATTGAAATATGCCTTGTTTTCTTTGGCGGCCAGCGGGGGCATTCGTGTGCCGACAGGCCACATTTCTAGTTATTTTATACATGCATTCCCCAGACATGGGTAAATGTCTTATAACTTCTGTTTCCATTCATCGAACAGCTTGTTATCTCATACATGCATTCCTCAGATGACCCTGTATCATGCTGTTGCAAATCCATGACCCAACACCCTGCCCTTACGCCAAGGTCAAGGTAACAAACTTAGCACATTCATAAACTTAACGTTGGGTAAATGTCTTGTAACATCCGTTTCCTTTCATGGAACGCCTTGATATTTCATACATGCATTCATCTAATGATACTCTATCGTGCTATAGCAAAGCCATGACCCACCACCCAGCCCGT
>CM055279.1:2852299-2975077 GCA_029237695.1 Conchocele bisecta
GTTTTTATTGAGAAGGAAGACAAAATACAGGCATGGGAAATTTCCGGATTAATCCGGAAATCCGGATTTGAGGTCCCAGAGACCAATTTTGTGAATCTTGTAAATCCGTTGAGAATGGCGATAAAAAATTACACTTTTCGAAAAAAAAAAAAAAAAGGATTTTTTTTTTTTTTAAGTGGTGATTTTTTTATTTTCGCCAGCGGAATCCCTGTTATACATGTACTGACTTCTTGTTGCATGTATTATTTTAAATTGAAATGGATTATGTTGCCAATTTTTCCTAATTATAGCATGTTTTTTCAGGGGAAAATGTGATCTATGTAATGCTAAATATACCTCCGATTGAAACACAGAGCATCTATAATTGAAACAAAATTCTGGGGGTGGGGGAGGGGGGCATGCCCCCAGACCCCCCTAGCAAATCGCAGCGCAATCCGCTGCTCAAATAAATTTTCAGGATTGGGGATAGTGTTCCACTCCCATGCCTGAAAATAGCAGAAGACAATTTTCGTGTCCACCTTTCTAAGGGTTAAGATCCATACGGGTGAATTATGGGATTCAACCCCGCTAACCTGGCCTAAAATGTCCATTAAACACCATTGAATAAATATAGTCTACACTCGTTACCTCAAACTCTTAACCCTCACTACGCGGGAGACGTATTGCTGTTTTTCATTTTTGCCTTCATTCTTAACAAAAAAACTGTTTTGACAACACATGAGAATCGTCTCCAGTGGAGACTCTTCTCATGCGCTACCGAAACAGGTTTTTATCGAGAAATATTGTAAATAAAACATTTCCAGCAGACGACAAAATTTAATTAGTGTTTCCTTAAAATGTTAATGGACATTACTATTTATTGTCTGTATTTATTTTTTGATGTGCAATGATCATACTTTATAATCTGTCGAAAATATAATTTTTTCATGTGACACATTTAATTAGTATAAATAATTTAAAACTATCATTCCTCATTTGCATATGAAAATAGCCTACCACCGTGAATCACTATCAGTAAAATAAATATTACTAAATGATTATATATGTATATCGGGCACTCGTAATTTTTATAACTTTGGCTTTCTTGTATGTGAGAGTTGAATCTGGTTATACGCCATATATGAGTAATATGATTATTCGTAATCGTATTACTTTTAGGGGAAGGGGCCATGTGGCTTTGGTGTGGTATGGACCTGGCACCAGGTGAGGTTATTCTAATTTCAGGGCTGAATATATATTTTTGGATTTTAATATTCCATTCTGATTTTGGGATTTTCCCCCCAATGTAGCAGGTTGAAAACGGAATCGAACCCGTTGGCCCGGCCTTAAATGACATTAGCTGTTGATAGGCCGTTAAACACCAACAAATAAACAAATTATTGTATAAGAAGAAACTTTTGAGGAATACAATCCTGTTTTCTTTATTTCATCTCGAAATTATTTGTTGTTACCACTCGTTTGAACCGTCTGGATGAGATGGTTCAAACGAGTGGTAACAACATATACATTTATGGAGAAATATACGAAATAATGAGATTTTTTCAACAAAAATTATTGTATCCTAGACTCAGGTTATCACAATCTGCCTTTAACCCTTTCACCCCTAAGTAATTGGAATGGACTGAACACTCAGCGTCGCCCTATCCATTGTTCGCAGATTATCACGCATAAGGACCTGCAAGATGTAAACGACGCTATGCCGGTTCCAATCTCCGCTGAATACCTGGATCTATTCCTCAGGTTTCAGCACGAATTGGGCAATATCCTCTATTTCGAGTGAGTTTGTTTGCTTTATCACTTGTGCTGCACTTCGCACCGGTGTACAGTCTACACTCAATACCTCATAAACTACTGATTACTCAGTCAAATTATTTGCTAATATCTTGTCATTTTATTGGAACTATTTTCTTTGTAGAAAATTATTTGTGTGATCTGTCCGGAATGACCTGCTCAACCGTCTTCCACTCCGGTACGATTTTCAAACTAGGCTGAATACAATTTGCAAAACAGTAAATGGGTGCGTTATAAATAGGTTAACCGCATTGTAATTTTGAAATTTGTGGCGTACATCAGAAATAATAGGTCGCCGTATTTCAAAATTTAAAAATTACAATACAGTGAACCCTATAGTAAATGTGGCTGCTACAGAATAAATATCAGGTGATCGGTACAGCTTCAATGTATGGTGTTATTCTTATGCAATACACAGAATCAACATTCGTGTGGATTTAGTGTGATATTTATTAAACTTTTGACTGGTTTCATAGGGAACTCGACGTAGAATCAGTACACTTGTTTAATATATATAAGGTTCAGCCGTGGGTAAACGTTTCCGTGGCACTTGGGAACTATTTGAACACCAAGGCCGTAGGACAGTTCCCGAGTGCCATGGCATGGAATGGATTTCGATATGTTAATTGTGCAACCAATCAAATCATATTTTCAGACTAGTTCATTTATGAAAAGGGGTGTTTTCGCTCTCAAAAATATTAAATACGAGCCGGCTCATTTGGATCTACACTGTTTGCCAATACCACTATATTGGCCTGTGGTGTTGAAAGGGTTAATAAATATCAATGCTGAATTAAATCTTGTCATCTGCTTTTGAGTTTTGTCGTGCCCGCTTGCGGACAGCGCGATATAGTCGGCACATTGGCATACATACATGCGTCCGAGGTTAAAGTTTTTTGTTAACGATATAATGCCCCCGGTCTTGGTAGAGCTGGAGGCAGCTAGTGTTTGGACTGTGTCCGTGAGTCCGTCTGTGTGTCCTGCACATTAAGAAGTTCGCCAGAGTTTCTTGATTATCACCCTTAACATATTGTTTAAATGTTTCAACACAGCATACCTGTGGACAAATGCTACACATCCAAGATGCCCTTAATATGACCTTGACATTTTGACCTTCACAACTTTGAACTTTTTCACACATCAAGAAGTTCGCCGGAGTTTCTCATTTCTGTCATAACTTCTATGATTACTTAAATATTTCAACACGGCATACTTGTGAACAACTGCTACACATCCATGCTGCCCGTAATATCACCTTAACCTTTTGACCTTCACACATTAAGAAGTTTGCCAGAGTTTCTCAATTCTGTCATAACTTCTATATCACTTTTAGATTATCTCAATATTTCAATACATCATACTTGTGGAAAAATGCCAGACAGTCATGCTGCCCTTAATATGACAATTTTGAACCACACATTAAGAAGTTCACTGGAGTTTCTCAAGTATGTCATATTTTCTATATCCCTTGAAAGATCACTAATATTTCAATACATCATACTTGAGCACAAATACCACACATCCATGATGACCTTGACCTTTTGACCTTCACAACTTTGAACCTTTTCTCACATTAAAATTTATTATTAACTTTGCCACTGTTTCTTCAATCTGCCGCCATGGGCATTCGTGTGCCGACGGGCCACATTTGTATACCCCCGCAACGAGTTGTGGGGGGGGGGTATACTGGAGTCAGGTTGTGCGTCCGTGCGTCCGTGCGTCCGTAAACTTAACATCAGAGAAATATTGTTATAACTTCTATTTCCTTCATCTAAAATGCTTAATATTTCACACATGCATTCCTGTAAGGCTCTACTACCATGCTGTGCCAAATCCAGGACCGTCCAACCCCCGCTGATCCCAAGGTCAATGTCAAATACTTGGTCTCTTTACAAAACTTAACATCAGAGAAATATGTTATAACCTCTATTTCTTTCATCGAAAATTCTTAATATTTCATGCATGCATATCTCTAAGGCTCTACTATCATGCTGTGACAAATTCTCGCTGATCTCGAGGTCAAGCTCACATACTTAGTCTCTTTACAAAACTTAACATCAGAGAAATCGGTTATAACTTATATTTCCTTGCTCGGATCTGCTTCACATTTCACACTCGCATTACTCCAATGGACCTCTACCACCCTGTGACAAATTCATGTTCATGCCCTCCCGCTAAGCCCAGGGTCAAGGTCACAAGCCCCACACTTGGAATTTTTTTCATATTTTAGGGGTACCTGGGCCCACGCGGGGGGTATTCCGTAAGCCTCGCTTACTGACCAATCTAGTCTTGTTTGGTATACTATCAAAGCCTCGGCAGGCGCAAAATGCGGGCTGTGGCCATCTAGTTTATTCTCCATGCTTCTTACCAAAAACATGCTTTGGCAGCACTTTAGAATCATATTCAATGGAAGTGATTCTATAGTTTTATTCTTGAAAGAAAAGACAAAATATGAAACAAGTGCAGACGACTATTTTCCTGTAAAATCCTGTATTCAGTCACCGACACATTTGACCTTTGCAGTGATGCCGATGTCCGTGGCAATGTTATCGTTGACCCCAAGTGGTTTGTCGACTGCCTCAAGTCGCTCATCACGTCGAAAAGAATGTTCGGCTCTAAGTCGCCGGCGATATTCAACCAATGGAAAGAATTGAATAGCTGCGGAATCCTCCGACCAGACCTCATCGGTACGCTATAACACCACTACTGTGTATACGACCATCACAATAGTTGAAGGTCAAAAGTGCCAAAAAGTTCTATTCTTTTGTTTCTGTCCGATAACATTACCAACTTTCATGATACTTCACATACATATTCGTATTAGCTATGGGAAGAATCCTGTTTGATCTGGACGTCAATCCCAAAAATAGATCGGTTATTCGTTTGTTTCCCTGCGATAACATTACCCTCCTTCATGATGCTTCATATGCACATTCATATCAGCCCTTGGAAGAATCCTGTTGGATGTGGACGTCAACCCCTCAAGGTCACGAGTGCCAAAAAGTAGATTGGTTATTCTTTTGTTTCCCTGCGATAACATTACCCCCCTTCACATTCATATCAGCCCTGGGAAGAATCCTGCTTGATTTGGAATTTGATCCCTCAAGGTCATAAATGTTAAAAATAGATTGTTTATTGTGCAATTCTATTGCCTCCATGTGATAACTTTAAACGTTTATACCGCATTAAATCTGATCAGGATCTTCACTTTTTGCCATTCCATCCATGAAACACCCATCATGGTTCTAATCTGACACACAATGTAGATCGTTATCAGGCCACAGAAGTGTGCTATTTCATCAGGATCTTCGCTGGTCATGAATCCCATAAGACCGATTTCTCCAGTCACCATCACATTTGAGACACACCTTGAGTAGTATATACAAGGGGGGTTCTGGGCCACTTACCCCCTGGAGCCCGCCCCACCCCCACGGACGGGCCATCGCCCCATTTCTGAACGTAATACGCTAGCCCCCTTTTCCCAGAGCACCCTTGTCGCTTGCTAATTATAGCATTGCAACAATACAATGGTGAGCCAGTGGTAAACCCACAAGGCGAGCCCAAGGGATGTCCCACACCCCTGGCCGGCCAAATCGATCGCCCCGCCTCCCAGCCCATTTTTCCCAGCAATAATGTTTGTTACAATTGCACGGTTTGTGAACAGCATTATTTCGCTTTATCGATAAATACAACTAGCGTTGCACAACACTAGGTTGTGTTTATATATAGCTTCCGGGTTTATGTATTTCATAGCTGACTCGATAGTCAAGTGGTCTAAGTCGCAGCGCTACGGAGACTCGCGTTGTGAGTTCGCGGCTCGGTCCCGATCAAAATCATTTAAACTATTAAATCTCTAGCCTTACAGAAACAAGATGGCTGACCGTACACAAAATGGCAAACTGGTTTCTAAGGTAAACAACAGCATGAAAACGGCCTTCCTATGCGACCGCCGTTTAACTGTGCCAGAAATCAGTCGAATCAAATTCGTATTATAATATAGATGCATATATTTGTATTCTAAATATAGAAGTGTTTATGACTTAAACGGTCATGTGATCAACACATATTCATATCCTAAATATAGAAGTGTTTATATCATAAACGGTCACGTGGTCAACACAAATTAGTATTCTAAATATAGAAGCGTTTATGCCACAAACGGTCACGTGATCAACACAAATTCGTATTGTAAATATAGAAGCGTTTATATTATAAACGGTCACGTGGTCAACACAAATTAGTGTTCTAAATATAGAAGCGTTTATGCTTAAAACGGTCACGTGAACAAAAAAAATGATGCATTCTAAACATTGAAACGTTTGTATCACAAACGGTCAGGTTGTATGCTAAAACACGGAAAAACACCCAACTCTTATGAAATATAATTACTATTTTAGTTCTTTTCAAAAAATGTTCATCTGCCAGCATCTGTGGCTATTAATTTTAACTCATCGTTCCAAATTTCATTATCCGAGTGTCCTAGGTAGGTGCTAATTTGTTTGTAACAGTACGACCTGGAAGTTTTGTATGAGTGCACTGAAATAACAAGCGATAAGTATGGTGGGCGGCTGTGGACATGTCTGGGCGATAATCACGGTGGTCTACTTGGACGGAGCAAGTGCACTCTACCATAAGTGGGTCGTGGCCTTCTTTTAAACATACCTGTACTAGTAGGTATACCTGAAGATAATGAAAGGTAACAACAATTGTCAGTGGCTCACTCTGGGCTCCACAGAGTTCTGCGGTAGGAGCTGTTTGTGCGAGGTGCATCTCGCTAGGCTGCGGAAAGGTCCAGGAACGCAGCCATGTACTGGGTGTGGCAGAGGTGTTAAAAATAGCTATGCTGTGCCAGGGGTGTGGGTATCGTCGCGCGCTCAAGCGATATTGTGTGCGGAGCGCTAGGGCCATCCAAAAAGAATTTGCCCGGTTGGCGGCTATAGCAATTCCCAGTTAGAAACTGTCAAGGTCATTACCAAGGTCAGTGAATGGTCGAGACAAATTGTCTCCCCTGTTGTATGGATCAAATCTAGTTCAAATGGTATAACATTGTGGCAAATATACCTGGGCCTAACAGACGAAAAGGGGTAACAAGTAGTTGGAGTGCAAGGAATAGGCTAGAATAGACTAGGGTATGTTAATCACTTATTATTTACAATATTATACATGGGGGGCACACATGAATACATGATACATTGGTTTGCGAAAATCGCCTGTACGATACACCGATACTATTCAATTACATAGAGATCGTAAGCCAATCGACTGTTATTCTCGACTGCAACTTATGAGTTATAGACAAATTAATTTCATATATGGTATATCTCTGGTCCCGTAGTGGACAATAGTATGGGTGTACAAGTACGTTGATGATCGCTAATCAATGTGAAATAATATACTGGTATGACATAACAGAAAGATGAATGGAAGACAACTGACAAACATCTGAGCTACCCCAGTGGTGGCGTATCTCAATGGATAATGCTAACGAGTAGTAAGGTTCCGAGGTCAGCTTCACCCGCAGCATGAGGTCTAGTAAAAAAACTATGGCTATAGTCACACCTTCTATGGGATAATCAATAAACCAATATGTAATACTACAATAACTTAGCCATGATAAGCCATGATAAAAGTGTACACCTAGTATTGCTAATGCAATGTGATCACCAAGTACGAATGTCAAAGTTCCCGGACCAGAAATAGAACCTGATAGAATGTCGAAGCCGGATGTAGTCACATCACATGGTAGTCGACGATAGTATTCCGAAAGTGGTTATCCGGAAGTTGAAACACCGGAAGTGAGTACCAGAAGTAAAGTTCCCAAGGTAGAACAACTGGAAGTGTTATTTCCAGAAGTGGTGGACCGGATGTAAAGTTCCGATGGTATATCAATGGGATGAAGTATACCGGAAGTGGTGGACCGGATGTAAAGTTCCGATGGAATAAAGATGGCGGCTATCACGTTGGCTAACACGCCGGAAGGATACAGATGGGTGACATTCAACTCGGTGTAGTATAATATGTCGATATATATATGGTGCGTCACTTCTCTTCTACATAATGGCTGTGACTGTCTGCTGTACGCGACGTAGCTATATCACACTGCTATTTACAGGCCCGAACCCGGAGCTGCTACATCCCTCTGTGTCAGACAGAAGTACGGACACTCGGACACTCTGCACTGGGGATACTCTCAACGAGTGGACCAATTGCCCAATGTCTCTCGCTGGGGTGTTCTCAGAGGCTGAAAATGAAATAGAGCCTCCAATTACTGGACGAATACGAACAGACGGACAGACAGGGTGCACAACGGACACAAACGGAAAATAGAAATCCGACAATGGCAAATCACGGCTGAAACAAATAGCGTACGGTACATACCAAAATCCTCTATGAAAGCTGAAACCACAAAACTCCTTTTCCCGTTTCCAGAAATCAGAAACCCAATATTTAATTCTACACAACTGCTGATATACAGACTTTGTTGACAAAGCCCACGAGAAAAAACGTCTGCAGTATTTGTACATCGCGCTATGTACTAGTACAAGTAGTAACAAAATGTGGATTCCGCAATCCTGCTCATTCACTATATTCTGCTCAAAATAGATCAAACCAAACAATAGATCTACCCCAACTGCGTGAAATATTGAATTTCACGTACCAGTTAATTCGTCTATGTACTCAAGACTACCAGAAGGAGATCCTACAGCGGTTCGAACAGGAAAAGACGGATGGGCTACTCTTGAGACAGACCCCCTGGGATACCTCGTTGTCGCAGACTCCAGAGCCTTCCTAGAGGGCGTGCACCCCCAGATCCACCAGAAACTCATCGAAGAGATCCAGGTCCAGCTTCAAAAAGACGTACCAGATGGTAGTGAGGAGTACACAGACCCTGTGCTCCGCCACAAGTAGGAGGCTCTCCTACAGGTTGGTGAGAGCGACGAGAAGCTAGACAAGGCCTTCCCCCGCCTCCTTGAGATGCTCAAAAATAAAACCAACGAGACGACATGTGAGAGTACCACAGACATTTGAAGCAAATATATATGTGGTAAATATTGGCATCCAATTTAGATTTCTACCATCTGTATCCATTTGTGCCGGTCTATGTCATTAAAGGACGAAACACGAAATTCTTTAAAAATGTACCACAATTTACTTATTTTGGCAGCCATTTTGTTATACGACCGTTTTTAAAAAACGGTACGTATTATGTTTTACAGCGGGTGGGAGGGCCGGCTGCTGACAGAAAAATTGCATAGTTCGTGTACTCCGAAACCGTTCAGTCGATCGATCTGAAACTATACACACGTCTTATACACATATTGAAGATGTGCACCTTGGTGTTTTTATGCCGAAAAATATTTTTTAACAAAAATATCGCGTTTTTAGCTTAGCCATTTTTTCTACATTTTTCAATACAATTATATATACGGTACATAGTTTGTGTACACAACTCCTCTGAAACCGTTCAGTCGATCGAAACTATACACACGTCTTCTACACATATTGAAGATGTGCACCTTGGTGTTTTTATACCGAAAAAATATTTTTTAACAAAAATATCACCTTTTTAACTTAGCCATTTTTTCTACATTTTTCTATACAATTCTATATACGGTACAGAGTTTGTGTACACAGCTCCTCCGAAACCGTTCAGTCGATCGTTCTGAAACTATACACACGTCTTCTACATATATTGAAGATGTGCACCTTGGTGTTTTTATGCCGAAAAAATATTGTTTAACAAAAATATCACCTTTTTAACATAGCCATTGTTTCTACATTTTTCTATACAATTCTTCATACGGTACAATATACAGGCAGGGACGTTGGTATAATATTCCGCATTGTGTCGCTTTTATCTTTCGCCATCTTGTGATGGCGAAGAACTCGGTCATACAGTATGGCAACACGCCCGGCATACTGGGTTCTAGTCAATCGCGCGAGGTCAGGCATCGTGACCACGTCGTACTCCAGTGAAACATTTTCGATCGAATACGTCTTCCACAGGTCTTGGTAGCAATAGTAGACATTGCTATCATCGATTGACGATGCTGCGGCCCAGGTTCTGAACGACGGTTCGGTCTGTGCCTGTGGACGTCAGTGAGATAGTGAAAGCGAGGCGGACAGTCCCTGGCACACTGACGTCGTTAGTTCCAAGGTTGGGGATGCGGACCAAGAGCTGCTGGTTCCGGTCGATCGTCGAGGGTTTTTTCGTAATGACCACGCTCTGTCAAACAACGATATTGTATTAAACCAACGGATGGAAGCCTTTAATATGAAGCATGGCCCACGTCGATTTCACTATAGACGACCGTGTCGATAACATTGATGATTCGCGGACGACGAAACGCCCCTCATAGAGACGCCAGGAACTGCAGCCGGCGAGGAAATAGGTGTCAGCGACTCTGCCGCCTCACTCTCTTACAGGCAGCAACTCGTCGTGAATGCTGTAGATGCCGCCTTCGACGCCAGTAATAATGGGTGGCACTATGGCATGGTTTTTTAACATGTGTTTTTTACATAGACGGATTTTACCCTTGCACCGGTTGTCTATGTAAAAACCACATGTTAAAAACAATGCCATAGGTGCCACCCCTTATTACTCCCATTATCGGGGGTGGAAACTTCTTGTATCATGCATTAGTGCCACCCCTGAACCATTTTGTTGGAGATTTGTGATTTTATCCGGGGGGGGGGGTGGAAACTTCTTGTATCTTGCTATAGTGCCACCCCTGAACCATTTTGTTGGAGATTCGTGAATTTTATCCGGGGTGGAAACTTCTTGTATCATGCTATAGTGCCACCCCTGAACCATTTTGTTGGAGATTCGTGAATTTTATCCGGGGTGGAAACTTCTTGTATCATGCTATAGTGCCACCCCTGAACCATTTTATTGGAGATTCTGAATTTAATCCGGGTGGAAACTTCTTGTATCATGCTATAGTGCCACCCCTGAACCATTTTGTTGGAGATTCGTGAATTTTATTCGGGGGTAAACTTCTTGTATCACGCTATAGTGCCACCCCAGAACCAATCGTTTTTGTATTCAACACGAACAGTATGTAAGGTATTCATTTCTTGAGAAAGTGTATAGCCCTGAAAAGGGCTGTTGTCTTTTAGTAAACTATGTAGTGTTCAGGTTACTCCACATACAATCGACGACTATTTGGCAGGCCTCACAAATTTCGAGGTCTTTAAGGTCCTCTTCTTCAAAAAAGCCTTCGTCGAGCTCTGGACAATTGTGTTCTTCCCCGTGAGTGTCCAACACTGCATAGCATTTTCTACACTCTATGTAACAGTGTTCACCGCACATAGAGCATTCACCGTTTTTCTGCATTCTTATGTAGTTGGTTGAACAGTTTAATGACTAATGAAATATAGCTGTGTGTTTTTTACTTTTTATACACATCAGAAGGATTGACCTACTTTTGGTAGTTTAGTCAAATTTCAGATTTCCGACCAATCAGAAAGCGCGTTGCAAACGCGTTTTGTGATATCCTAATGGATTGTACTGTTCCTGTATATAATTTTCAAATATTTTTGACAACTCCAATATTATCAAATACATATGAAAACGTCCTAGAAATAATTTTCATCCACTTCTGACAACTCTAATATTGACATAAGTTGATGAAAATAAATATTGAATGTAAATCAATATTTATTTTTCAATATAATGGTAAAATTGAATACAAGATATGTAAAGTTTTAATAATATTTTATTGAACAACAACTTATTTACAACATGTATGTTTAACATTCAAGAGGTATGATCTATTTCTATTGGTTCAAAAACTGCCTCTGTCCCTGTAGCGTGATCACTGTCCCTGAAGCGTGAGCAATGGGAACATACAGACATTGATTCAGTCTCACTAATCTGTACTATATCCATTGGTTCAAAACTGTCTCTATGTCCAGGAAGCATGAGCAATGGGAGCGTTAGTCCAGCCAATGTTTCAATCTTTACACTATTCCATAAGTACGGTTTACATCGATTAAATAAGAAATTCACAATATTGTCATTTTCAACAACTTCGTTTCTCCATTGTTCAAATGTTAATTGTTCTACTTTATTCCTTGAATCTTTGGAGAACCCCGTTGTTACTAATAAGGCTTCCTTGAACTCTTCAAACATCTCTATTTTCTGTAATTCATCCTTGATGATCCCGGTTGTAAGATATTGTTCATTTCATACTTTTAGTTTGAAAGCAAGTATCAATGCTTTCCTGTATGCTATGTGATTTAATAGATCTGTCAGAGGATTCATTGTTACTGGTTTCCTGATTGCTATGTGATTTAATAGATCTGTCATAGGATTCATTGTTTCTTCAACTGTGTCTATTCATAGAATGATTCAGTTATAATCTGTTCCTACTTTTATAGTCTTCAGTAACAATCTACTTCCAGGATTGTTTGACTTGTTTCTTCAACTGTTCCAACCACGATTCATCGGGTCTAAAACGGATTTTGTTTTTAATTTGTACCCACAGTCTGTATGCTTCCAATTTCTCTTGATCGCCCAATGCCATATCTTTGAGAAATGGATACCATTCTTCCATAATTTTATAGGGATCTAATTTCTGTAGAGCTGTCAATATGAATAAATCTGTTTGTTCATCTTGATCTATGAATAAGCATAGTTGATGTCGTAATTGACTTGGATGTTCAACCTGACATCCATAACAATTGTCATTTACTTCTTTTTTAATTAATGATTGAAGTTGTGCAACCATACATCTATTGAATGTGTCATGTATTGTCTTTCTTTGTCGGGGTATTTCTCGGGATTTCTTTATCAGACAAACATCGTTTTGTAACCACAACTCATAATTATGCCCCATCATTTTTATTGTTTATTATCTAAAAGTACTGTATAATATTTGTTGTTTCTAGAGCGAATACCTTGAAGATAATGGCTTATGACAAAAATGCAAAACGTTTATACAGGTACAACTGATTATAAGTTTTTTCTATTCTAAATATTTGTATTGGCCCTGAAAAGGGCCTTTTGTCTTGATCGTCTAATTCAAGTTTGCTGTTTATCATACTTGTTCACTCTTTTGATGTATTTTTCATGGCCATCACAGTCCCGTGATCCACAGCTTCTACATGTTAAGAGAAATCTGTGTGTAGACCTTTTGCTGGGTTTTCCAGGAATCGCAAATGATGTTGTCGGAGTTCGTCGGATCTCCTCATCCCAGTCTTCTTGCTGTGGTTGTACACGCGCTCTCTTATCATTACCCCAGTTTTCTGTAGGCTTAGACATCGTGTTCAATGAAACATGTGAAGTATGTGTTAAAAAACATGCTTTTATACCCATCAAACGGCTTGACCTACTTTTGATAGTTTAGTCATTTTTCAGATTTTCGTCCAATCAGAAAGCGTGTTGCAAAACACGTTTTTTACAGTTAAGCTTATTTATTTAACAATATTTTATTGAACAACAATATATTTACAACATGTAATACACAGTGTATATTCAATCAAAGTCTCAATGTACGGTAACCGTAGGGTACAGTATTAAAATTGTCAACAATGACACGTTTTGTGTACACAGACCTAAATGTGTTGCTTTGACATTCACTCGTTACTGTTCTGTTTGCATGTCTCCTGATTTTACATGCATACACAACTTTCACTTCGGTACTTCGGTCCTCTGCACATTGAACATATGTATCAAAGTTTACCACTTGACTTGTGTTGTAATCGAGTGTTAGTCCTTTAACTTTGCATTTGGATTTCATTTCCCCAGCTTTTGATATCAACTTGTATGCATAACTCTTTGGTCCTACCCCCTAAAACTTATTATTTTATTTCCTGGTTCTTCAACAGTCCA
This sequence comes from Conchocele bisecta, assembly GCA_029237695.1. NCBI lineage: Eukaryota > Metazoa > Mollusca > Bivalvia > Lucinida > Thyasiridae > Conchocele > Conchocele bisecta. The sequence continues at coordinate 2,865,927 of CM055279.1, forward strand.
TTTACCAAGCCTACTATTGATTATAGAGGGGTTCCATGAATTATGTTTGTGTATGTACATACAACTGTCTGTATCGAAATACAAGACACGCTCATTTAACTTTTCCAAAACACTGTATAGTTCAAGTCTTGCATATGTTGTTACATATGATCCCACTATAACGTTTGATGTTGCATGGGATTCAATGTGTTCAAGTCTAGTTTCATAGTTAACCAATATGAATGGACATTCATTATCAAATATTTCTACGTGTTTTACCATTATACATGGATTTGAAATCAAATCAAAATATTTTGAAGGATTATTGATGTATTCCGTTTGTGTCATGATTTCACGTTGTGCCAATTTACCCCATAAGCAATTTAACATAATCTTGGCAAATGCTCTACGGCCAGTATTTGTTTGTATGTTTGATGGATCAAGACAAATACCTTCAGCTTCTTTATAGTCCTTAACAAATTTATTTTTCTTTGTCTTTTTCTGTTACACACCATCCTGGATAACCACTTGCTTCTTGTTTGATTTTAAGAAAATTGTCCACATACCCCGAGAAAAAATCATTAGATTTTTCCGAAAAATGCCATACTTCATACACGTCTAACAACGTATAACCACAATTCAAGGCTTTAAACAATTATATTGACACCCATGTACCAACCTAAGCTCGTTCTTCAATTGTATTTGTACACTTTGTAGAACTTTCTTCTGCACATGTTCTACATAGTGGAAACATGAGTTTGTTATTACAATGTGTTGGTAACACAGGGTGAAATAGATTGTCAGGGGGGAGAACATTTGATCAAACCCTCATACTGCCTGATGTTTTCTATATCAATATTTTCTTTTGTCAAAATAGTGGGGTGTCCTATCGGATATTCTTTGTGTTTACATACAAATGGATACAATGAACAAATATCAATATATTTGATGTCATCATCTGAATTTTCTTCAATATCATATTTAATTTTTATAGCATTACAACGTCCACCAAACAATCCTTCCCTAGGTTCAATCGGATCGCAGTTTGGAAAGAATTGTTCGATCAACTTTGTATTCTTTATCAGTTTTCATTTTCAAATCAAACTCATGCTCCCACATAGTGTGAATTTTATAACCACTTACACTGAAATATTCCAATCTTTCAAATGTTTGCGAATATAAATTTTGCATTGTTTCTCCATTTATCGGGTTTTTTAGATTACGATTTGGGTAATATTTAGGACAACCATGCCACAGGTCACCAAGAAACTCATAGATAGTATTTGATTCTTTGTGAAACCCATCTACAGAATAAGGGCCAATTTTGTATTCACCACCATTTTTTGCATGTTGGATAACAATATTGTTTTCGTATGCAATACTTTGAATCCATCGAATACCTTTCATTGAAAATTTGCGTTTGATCGGATCTCTGCTTGAAATAATTCCGATCTGATTACTTGGCATATATTTGTTACGCCAAACTTTGTTACATGCGTCAGCGATTGTACTGGCTTCTAGAAACGGATCTATGCCCCCATATTCCATGAATACCTTCCTGAATTCTCCACAACCACGTCTCAAAATATCTACATCCGATCGACAATATTTTCCCATTTCTTGTTTGAAATTGAAACAATCGTTGTTTTTCACACGTTCGTTATACCATGATAAAAACTTTTCCCTAGCAGTTATCCCCATTGCATCTGGTTTATAATAAGAGACATCAACGTATGGACCAACATAAGCGGTAAATTTATCAGTATTTGCCCAATGTGGAAAATATCCCTTAGCCATTTCTTTCAATTCAAAGGTTTCTGGAAATTTTGCCAATCCTGAATTTATGAAATTATATGAATCAATCAATCGTATACCTCCAGCTTCCATAACCATGATGTTATTACCGTTCATCATTACCTTCGGTTGAAACATCCCCTTTTCAATGAGATGATGAAGTATGAACTGTCCATCATACGCTTTGAAATTATGGGCAATAGCTGTAGCACCTTTATGTTGTTTTGAAAACAACCAATTACAAAATTCTGTCAAAGTATTTTTTCCTTCAAATACTACTTCTCGTCCTTCAGGAAACCGACTGTAACATTCACAATTGAATTCTATTGGTTCATTGATACATTCATCACAAGCTCTGTGTGCAATACAATAGTTAGGAATGTGTACACCAGTGTCTTGTTGACATTCGAAATCATAAAATATGAAAAATGGTTCATGATCATCTTCTTCAGTTTTGCTTTTGTACTGCTGAATATGACATTTGTGGTCAAAATTAACAATCTCTTTACAAAATTTACATTTCTTCTTTCCTTTACATGTATGATTTTTCTTGGAATCGGCAAACTGACCTCCACATTTGCCACAACATTTTATGAGTTGACAAATTGATTTCTTTTCTCGTCCTTCAATTTGCTTGTGATTTGCAAATCACGTTCCACTATAAAAGGTCCTGAGACAATCTTTACACTTAATACAATCTACCACATGACATTTTGTTTTGGAACGACATGCCTTACACGAAGTAGGGCATATATGTGTTTCACGATTTTGGTAAGCAACATCGCACATCTCACAATAGTAAGAACATCCAAGAAATCCTACGATATTTGTAATACAATCATAGTGATCTTGATTATAGAATACATGTATTATTTTGGTGTATGACTGAATTTCTGGATATTCAAACAACAATTCTGTTTTCACATGTTGTTGATGAATCTTGATCACATATTCTGGATACATATATTGTTGTATTTTCTTGTATTCTTCAATTCCACAAGCTTTTTGTGGTAAAATTCCAACTTCATTCAATAATTTCTCTGCTTCAATACGTTGTAAAGGACGTGATGTCTGGCGAATTACATGCCACCGTCTATTCCAGGTTGAAGAAACTTCTCGATCAGCATGACATTTTCCAACAACAATAGCCCTGGCTAAACACACATTGTCTTTTGAATTTTCAATTTTCACAACAGTTTTCTTTTTTTTCGTGAGAGTGAGTGAGTGAGTGAATAGGGTTTAACGTCCGCTTTTCTGACATAGAGGTACAAGCCTCAGGGAGTCTACACGCAGACGGGTCAACGGGGTCGAGTCCCGTATCCACCTGTCCAAGGGGGGTAAATCCCAACTTCAGAACTCAATATTTACAATCAAAATATATATTCAGTCCTGAAATTAGAACAACCTGATCTGGTGCCAGGCCCTCGCCACACCAGCATCATTTATCCCATCCCCTAAACGTAATAGGATTAGCGCTAATCTTACTTTTATATATGGGGCATAGCCCGATTAACTCTCACATACAAGAAAGCCAAAAATGCACATGAGGGCCAAATCCGGTATAGTGGGTTCCGGAAAGTATGAACCCAATCGTTAAGCCAGTTTAGTCGCCTTTTACGACAAGCAATGGCTACTGCAGCACTATTCTCAGGATCAGTTGATCCCGCCCCGGTGCCTGCACGGGGCTTTTTCGTGAGAACTCGAGAATCAATTTGAGAGGTCATCTTCTTTCTTCCAGAACCTGTTGGTATTTTCGTAAACGTTGTTTCGATTGTCATCTCACCATCGTTCAAATTAAAATCCATATTCGATTGTATAACTTTTTCTATTTCTTGTAACAATATGTTCCCATTCAAATCTTCAACATTCAAGAATGGAATCGGTATCCCCATCTTTAATGCAGGATGATTTAATGTTACCCTGATTTTGTCGTGTGGATCACCGTCAATTCGTTCGATGATTTGATGAACGATATCATCAAATAATACCCCAACGAAATTTTGAGGATGTTCGTCTACATCAAATTTCTTGAATGTTGTTTTAAAAACTGATGATTCAGTTCTGAATTTTCTTGATCTTCGACTTTTTTCTTGTATAAGATCATAAAATCTTCTAACATCTGGTGACTCTTCGGTTTCACTCTCGGTGTCCGAGTATGGTACAAGTGGCATGTTGAATTTTATAATAAAGTATTAATCAATTTGCAACAGCTTATATACTATCGTTACATCGTGACGGCTATAAAAGAAGCCACAAATTCCATATGGTCATCATTAGTCTACGGAACTCTGAAGCGACATGGACTCTCAAGCGACAGAACGCTCTTCAATTCAACTACAAAAACATGAGGAACATTTTGCTGACTATTTCGAAAGTATGAAATATTGGCACAAAGGATGTGAAATGAATTTATATGTAAATCCGTTTACTCATGAAGTTGAATTCAGCAACATACCGAAAACCTATCCGATAAAACATATTGGAAACTTTGTTGGATCGTTTACATCTTACAATTATTCGGGCGACTCTGAGTACCTGATTTCTACAGGAAAGAGGTTTACAAAATTCAGCATCGATGAGAAATATGGAGGGGACGAAATATCACCTAACAGATGTTACATCTGTCAATCAACGGAGCATTGGGCCAATAAATGTAGCCAAAAGCTACAAGGAAAGTATATGGATGTTGTTACGCCGGGATTACGATAACGTGCAATCAGTCACTGGGATTTGGGTAAGGGTGAACTATTGAAGGGATTCTGCAAAGCTGAATTTACTCATTTATGTATTTCGCATATTTACAAATTATATTACAAGTATTTTACACATAGATACCACATTCATTCCCATATATACCGTCACATATACTATATATCAGAGACAGAATGTTATAATACGTTTTACTACATGACAAACAGATAGATCCACTGACACATGTATGTAAAGTATCAAATTCAATGACACATATGAGTACTAATGATATGATAGTTATTGCCTATGTCTTGAACAAGTCTCTAGTAGGTATATCAGACGCTATAGCCCTATGTCACACTATTATTTCACCAGTGTCTCACAACCTGATTATTTATAATAAATATATAGTCCTACATTTAAGAATAAGGATATATAGTCAGTTCATTATTCAATTCGTAATAAACATCAGCAATACAGTGTTCACACATTCCGGTTCACTCTCCACCATAAGTTATGCTCAATATTTCCTCAGACTGTCTGCGTTATACTTTAATTATAAACATATCACCCTCTTATGAAACTATAGTCAAATTCCATTCAGAACTTGTGCGTAATGCTAATTCCAGATTGAATTAGTGTTAGATATAATATCTAGATCCATCAATGATCAATATGTATAGTTAGGTGTCCAGTATATGAAGCCCCACTGTAGCACTCGAATATCGCTAGGGCTGACACCACCTCGACGTGGCCTCGACTATCAAATCGCCCTGGATCTCGCCTAGACTACGCATCTGCTAAAGTAGATTTGCGTATCTCTATGACATCTGTCCGATTACGACCTCGCCCGACCTCAACCTGGGCTTCGACCTCAATTACGATCTGGACCTCGACCTCTACATCGACGCTGAAATAGACAACGACACTAATAAGTACGTTGTCTCACTACATGAATATCTGACAAAATTCACTAATCTGCAATTCCAGATCCATTTCATTATTCTACACTATCTATTTCCTTACCTGAACATATCTTCAGCATGCAATCCACTATCCTGCCCTTCTCTACAATCCCATCATATGGACACAAATCTGTCTTCACTATCCTGGCATCCTTTACAACACATCCTATGGACACAAAACTGTCTTTGCAACTGCCCAGATTATCATACAGTCACCGTATAAAACACCACCACAGCTCACCTTCCAATCAAATAATCAAGCTAACACCATACATCCACTGACCATTTTGCCCTAGGCGAAACTTGACAATCATTCTACACAATACCCTGAGCTGGTCAAAAATCCTGGCTAAAGTGATCCTTGCATTTATTTACAACATATCTGGAAACAGCATATAGCCCCTCTAATATATAATTGCAACCAATACTATTCCCATCTTCCTAGAACAATACATGTATTTAAACTGGCTGAGATTTCTGCGTGACAGATGTGTTTGTGAATCCATATTCTCATGAAGTTCAATTTTCGGATTCTCCTAGTATCACCAAACACCTGTGTGTTGGAAAATTCATGTCTTATTACAACGAAGAGAGTCATCTGAAGCTACAATGAGACATTGGATGTTAAGCCCACAGAGAAACCAGTGAACAATCGTAAACGTAAACGCCAAGAAGAACCGAGTGTTCAAATCAAGAAGAGGAAAATTGCGGTTCCAGTCAAGAAGATGAAAATTGACTTTTAGATTTGCTTGATTTATTTGTCTTGTTAAATGAATACAATTTTGAATAGACACTATCTATTACATGTTGTAAATATATTGTTGTTCAATAAAATATTGTTAAATGAATACAAAGTTGAAATGTATTTTCTTGTTTTGTTATTTATCATTTTTATAATTTATATGGTTAATTCATATGATTTATAAAATGCAAGTGTTTCTTTCTAGAAAATATTGTGGTCCTGAAAAGGACCGTTTGATCACTGTCTAAGAGAATTCAGACAGATCAGGATATAAGTTATTCAATGTAAGTTTCCAAAAATTTTTTGTTTGGAAGGCCAATGATAACCACGTCTTGCAAAGAATTGTTGTAATAATTCTTTATTTCTCTCTTTTTCTTCATTAACATCATTTTTCCTGGAGAATACAATGTTTCTCAAACGTTGAAAGAATTTCTTGATCTGCATTCTGGTATGTAAGAATGAATAGAATGAATACTATACGCTTTAGATCCTGAAATGATTTCACCCATCATTTCATTGGCTAAAAATTAGAGGATTTGATTGGTTAAGGATTCTGTCCCTCTCATTGGATGATTTTCAATCCGTTTTTACAGCCAAGCTTGTGTAAACAAACTTTGTTCACAAAACGCGTTTTGCAACACGCTTTCTGATTGGACGAAAATCTGAAAAATGACTAAACTACCAAAAGTAGGTCAATCCGTTTGATGGGTATAAAAGCATGTTTTTTAACACATACTTCACATGTTTCATTGAACACTCAAAGAAATGAATACCGATCGAAGCAATATGATGGCAAGGAAGATCGCAGATTTGGTTGAAGTCGTAGGGTCGATGCAGAAAGACATAGAAACGCTGCAAATGGTTACGGCTGACCTGTTGAGGAGAATAAAGGAACAACCAAAGCCTGCTTACAAAGAAATGGAAATGGAAGACGGAAAGAATTTTACTACAGAAGCAAAACCTGACACTACAGGCGTTTTGAGAGTTAAAACTCGAGAATCAAACAACAAATGGCGACGTACTACCATTGAATATTAGTTTGTGCAGGTGTACACTCTAAACAAAAAACGGCCCTTTTCAGGGCCACCACACATTATTACGAAAAGATTACTTTGCAATTTATATCCTAATAACTTTGTATATTGTATCATTAGTTGTTAAACATTAAGCAATTTGCAACCGCTTATATACTATCGTTACATCGTGACGTCTATAAAAGAAGCCACAAATTCCATATGGTCATCATTGGTCTACTGAACTCTGAAGCGAAAGCATTACATTGTTCAGAGTACAACCCTGATAAAATGGATCAACTAAGAAAACATTGTGAGCAGCATCCGAAAGTCGAAGAATGTAAATGTTTCGATTTTCTCAAAAATTGTACTATAGGTATAGTAAACGGAGAATACACTATTAATAATGTAAACATTTATAAATCACCCAAATATCAATATTATCCTTTCATCGGGTACATAACAAACAGTTCTAGATTTATACCGTTTGGTATTTGTCCAAAGATAACTGGGATAGAAAAAAATAAAATGTATAGGTTAGTAAGTTCTAGAACATACGGGAAGGATAGTCAGAGTTACTTCGACAAGGATCTTAAACCTTTGCTTCATCTATACAGCCATACAATTCCTTTTTCGGGGGATGTCGACATAGAAACTAAAATTATTAAGAGTTATCCCTATATCGCTCAATTAAATGTTAGTAAAGAGTACTGTAAATGGAATATTGGTTAGCAGCTATCGTTTTGTAAGACACACTGTGATTGGTCACTTGATTTTTATCAATTTCTAAGTAGGTCAATCCTTTGGATGGTTATAAAAGACGATCATAAAATCATTAATTTACATTCGATACTATGGCTGACAACAGAAGTTACGATTTTGTCGCTCAAGATTTTGATATATTAGCAGAGACGATGAATGAAATATATCAACCAACCTTCCAGCCACCACAACAACAACAACTACAGCAGCAGCCAACTGTTCCTGTATACATTCCATTAGAGAAGAAGAAAGAAGATTCTATGATATTGAAAGAACTACAGAAACTGAACAACAATACAGAAAGAATATTACAGAAACTAGAGAACATCGCATCACGACATAGTGTTCAACTGGACCGTATGACAGCCACATTATCAAGTAAACTAGAGAAACAGTCGGAAAATCGGGACTTGACATTTAACACAAAGCCATTGAAAGTACCTATCAAGTTTGAATTGGACAAGAAAACAGTGGCACAGATCAGTCAACATGCAGAAAGGGCCCTGTGTGATACAGTTGACGAAAAAATACATTCGCATAAAAGTGGGATTGGTGCACATCGTAAACACATTCGTCCAGAAAAAGAAAATCATTTGATTCCACGAAAATAAAATAGTACCAGTACTCGTGCCTTTTTAAAAAAAAAAAAAAATAATTAAAATTTAAAATATTGTACCAGTACTCGTGTCTTTTTTATTTTTTAAAATTGTACCAGTACTCGTGTCTTTTTTAAAAAATAAAAAATAACAGTACTCGCACCTTTAACCAAACGGCCCTTTTCAGGGCCATCCCAAACTATTCGAACAGAATTCCTTTTCAAATAAAACATTGCTATAAACATGATCATTATACATCTGGATCTTGTACTGTAAACAATGGAGAACGAAGACCTATTGTCTTTGTTATTTCAACATCCCTGTAACATTTATATAGCAGGTCCAAGTGGATGTGGAAAAACTGAAATTGTACAAAAGATTATTGATTATCGCAATATTATACCCGAAAAAGTAATATGGTGTTACAAAGAATGGCAACACAACTATACTATTATGCAAGAAAAGTTCAATTTCCTCAAATTTATTGAAGGTATCCCAGATGATGAAAATGAAATTGTATCTGATGTATCAATTCCACATCTTGTAGTATTTGATGATATGTTAGGAGAAAAAGATGAAGAAAAAATAAAATTGTGGTTTACATGAAAAGGTCATCATAGAAATTCAAGTGTAATATATATTACACAAAATATGTTTCAACAAAATAAATCGAGTAGAACTATAAGTCTTAATTCTCGTTACATGATTTTATTTAGAAATGAACGTGATGGGTTACAAATTAAAACATTATCACGTCAAATGCAAAGTCCCCACTTAATTTCAGCCTACAATGATGCTACTTCTCAGGAACATGGTTATTTGTTAATTGATTTTCAATCACAAATTAAAAAACAATTTCGTTTAAGAAGTGACATTTTTCATCGATGGATTACAGATAAGGATGTTAGAGGACCTACTATTTATTCTCCAATATAGTAATATAGATATCAGTATTGTACTTTCTACCAAGGTGCTAACATGGCTTTCTCATACACATCAGGAAATATTATTCATGCTTTAAGAAATTTAAGTGATGAACAACATAAATTTACAAGAGAAATAATATTGAAATCTGGATTAAAAGAGATAATGAAATGGTTTTCATTAGCTGCCCAAAATATAGTTGAAAATGAAATAAAATTACCAAAACAAACAGTACGTTTCATAGAAAAAAATAAAAAAGATATTAAACAATTAGCGGATCCTACAATTGATGATGATGCAAAGAAAAAAATAATATTAAAACCTGGTGGTGGAGGCTTTTTAGGTGGTGTAATTATTAGAAGTTTACTTCGATGGACAGGTATAAAAAACGTGAAAAATAGAAAACTAGCAAAAAAACAAACTAAAAAACAAACTAAAAAACAAAAGAAAACACGAAATAAAAAATCTCAAAAGAAAACAACTAAAAAGAAAACAACTAAAAAGCAAAACGAATCTTCCAAGATTTTCTTCAATGTCTAGTATGTCTACAAATCCTACCCCCGTTAATTCGTATAGATCTATATCATCGTTTCATACACCCTTATCGACTGAAAAACCTCAGTTCACATCAACACCAATTTCCTTAAGATCTCCGCAATTACCATTTACATCAACTTCTAACAATCTGTATCATCATACTATACATCTTTACCCAGTAATTCTGGTTCATTTGAGCGAGAGCCTCCAAAAAAAAAGAAGTATAAATATACACCTGAAATTGAAAATTGGTTTAGACTTGTTAATAAAGCAACAAAAGAACATGAAAAACTGTTACAGGAATATAATGCATTGGAGGAACATCCAATAGCTAGGTTTTCACCGTTAAGAACGCCTTTGAGATCTCCTAAGACTAAAGAAGTTATCAAAAACAAACTTATTCAAAAAGAAAAGGAAATAAAACATCTAAAAGATTTTGCGTTTAAAAATCCTGAATTAAGAGTAAAAATTAAAAGGTACTTAGGCGTATAAAATACAGTTATTAATTAATTTTGTATCATTCAATATAAAGTATTGTAAGTATAAAGATGGGTAAGGTCAAGAATAAAACCAGTAAAAAGAAACCATTAATTAAAAAACATGGTGCTATGCTTTTGGCTATAGCTAATGAACCTAAACAATATCGTGAAAAATTAATAAAAAATGCACCAAATCATATAATTAACTGTATTTGTGAATGTTGTCACAATCTCTTAAAAGGCAATGTCACACTTACATCTGAACAGAAACATAAATTGTATCCAAAGCGTAAACATCTCAGACAACTTGTATCAAAATCAATTTCAATTAAGAAAAAGAAAAATATTATAAATCAGACAGGAGGTCTTTTACCATTTTTACTTCCATTATTACCATTAATAGGTAAAGCTATTCTAGGTGGTGCACTTAGTGCTGGTGCCGGAGCAGGTATTCGAGCTCTAGTTAAATAATGTCGGTCAGGAAAATGGCACTTGTTCCTTTGCATGTACTGGAAGAAATGAATAAATGGACAATAGAACAAAGTCAAAAACCTCAGCTCCCACCGGATCCACAAATTGCAAATACAGCTAAACTTAAAAAAAATTATCTAACCTTTTAGAAAGAACAGATTTATCGCAAAGTGAAAAGGTAAAGCAACACGGAGAAACATTACATAAATTCCAGGAATCATTTAAAAAAGTTTTAGAACCTCAACATGTTACAGTAAATGAAAGTACAAAAAGACCACTTAATGATAGGATTTTACAAAGTATACCAAAAACAATGCAAAGAAAGGCAGAACTTCTTTTAAGCATGTTGAAAGATAATCCAAAAATCAGTTGGGATGAAAATGGTTTAGTAACATATAAAGGAAAACTTATAAGAGGATCAAATATTATTGATTTAGTTAATGACACTTTACGTCAAAGAAAAGGATTTAACCCCAGAGGTTGGGAGACATTCAGTACAGCTTTACAGGAATTCAATATACCACAATACGTAGTTGGTAATAGACAACGATGGAACTGGATGCATAAATATCAAACTGATACATCTGACATTGAGTCGGATTCAATATTTAGTACACCTAAAACAGTAATGAAACATCGTAAAACACCAAAATCAAAAATTTCAGTCACACCAGCTGGTATAAAAAGAAAGTCGGATTCAACATATCTTATAAAATGGGAGCCTTATTAAAGCATAAAGAGAAGAAACTTAATTCATTACTAAAGAAAATATATTATGATCCAAAAAGTTCAATTGCCTACACAAGTGCAAAACACTTGTATGATTCAATTAAACGAATAAACACATTTTCAGATGTTAGATTAAAACATATACAAGAATGGTTGAGTAGACAGAAAACATATACACTTCATAAACAAATTCAAAGACGTTTTACACGTCGTAAGACAATAGTAGGAGGTATCGATCAACAATGGCAGGCTGATTTGGCAGATATGCAACAATTCTCAGGCGAAAATGAGAATCAAAGATATCTATTGTGTGTAATAGATGTATTTTCAAAATATGCATGGGTCATACCCCTTCCTAACAAAACGGGTAAAACATTGATTAACGCTTTTGATTTGATACTGAAAACATCAAAACGTAAGCCAAGTTCTTTACAAAGCGATAAAGGAACGGAATTTAAAAATAAAGAATTTCAACATTTCTCTAAGCACATACATTTTTTCACAACCGAAAACCCTGAAACTAAAGCAAGTATAGTTGAACGATTTCAAAGAACTTTAAAAACACGTATGTGGAAATATTTCACATATCATCAAACTAGAAAATATATTGATATTTAACAAAATATTGTTGATGGATACAACCGAACATACCATCGTAGTATTAAGAGGACCCCAATTTCTGTCAATACCTCAAATGAAATTGGGGTTACACATGCATTGTATGGAATGAAACAAGCTATTCCTGCCAAAAACAAATTACATGTCGGTGATTTAGTTCGTATTAATAAAACAAAACGCACATTTGAAAAGGGTTATCTACCAAACTGGACGAAAGAATTATTTAAAATATTTCATATTAATAAAAGTTTTCCACCAACTTATAAAATTGAAGATTTTGATGGTGAAAAAATAATGGGTACATTTTATGGAAAGGAAATTCAAGGTATAAAAGATGATGAAATATATGAAATTGAATCAGTTCTTGCTCGACGTACAAGACGTGTAGGTAATAAAACAATCACGGAAACTAAAGTTCATTGGATGGGTTATCCGTCAAAGTTTGATAGCTGGATTTCAACATCAAACATAATATGAATGAACAAGATATAATTGAAAACGGAAAAATAGAAAAACAAGAGTTTTCATTTTGTGGTAAACGAATACCAAAAAATCAATTTCAATATATTTCTCAAGTAGTTATAATATATGCAATTGTTACAACAGCCATCATTCATTTAAGTATCCAAAGTCCTAATCGCGAATTGTGGCTCGTTCTTTTAAGTAGTTCTCTTGGATACATTTTACCAAGTCCAGGCTTAAAATTTACCAAAAAAAACACAGACGGGCTTCGATTTTACAGACGGTAAAAAATGAATTCATTTTAAATAACATTACTGAGTGATAGTTCTATGGATATTTATGCATCAAATACACAACATTGTTTTAAAGTTAAATTACCTCAGACAGTTCGCATCGATAAAGAAAACTGGGAAATAGCATTAGCAGAATTAATTATTCGTCACAGTTTTTAAATATTACCAAAGACGAAACAGAATTTAATATTATAACAAAAGATTTAAATTTCTACTTGAGTGTTTTAGATATAAATAATAAAAGATTTGATATAAAGGAGATAGGCTTTAGTGAAAATGGTACTCCGATTAAATGGAGTTTCAAATTTAATTTTCAACCTGGATCCTATTCATCATTAGCTCAGATATTGGAAACAATTGATAATCTCATTCAAGATTCTTTTAGCGATATTTTTAAAAAAAACAAGCAATCGATTCACGTTTCATATTCTCCTGGTATGAAACGTGCAAAATTTAATTTCATCAAAATTCTAAAAACAGGAATTAATTTTAACAATACATTGTTTTTAGAGTTAGGTGGAGATCCAAAGCTATTATCCAAGACATTTTTTCCAAACAGTGATGCAAATGGTTTTTTTCCACATTTGTCAAATTTAAATGAGGGGTTTAATTATTTGTTTGTTTACTCTGATATTGTTGAATATTCGACTGTAGGACATATTCAAGCTCCGATTTTAAGAGTTGTACCATTCAAAACATCAAATTCAATTGAAAATAATAGTGATAATCATCATATTAACCATGAATTTTTAAACTTACATTATATGCCTGTATCAAAATCTGAATTTGATACAATTCATATAAATATAAGAGGAGATTCTAGCAATCCTGTTCATTTTGTTCTTGGAAAGTCTATGGTGAAGTTACATTTTAGGAAAAGAAAAATAGATTAAAAATGCATCCTTATATCGAGGAGTTACACGTCAGTATGGGGCAGGATTAGGATCCTTATTCAAATCTGCAATTAGAACCGTTTCACCATTTATAAAACCAATAATAAAAACTGGGGTAAATTCTTTTAAAAATGAAGGAATGAAACAAGGAATAGGTTTAGCTCAAGATATTTGTCTTAAACACAAAAATCCAAAGGATGTAATTATTTTACGAGGTAAACAAACAATGAATTCAATAGGAAAATCGTTTTTGAAGAAAATAGGTATATAAACAAAGAAAAATAAACGGAAACACCAGTCGCGTTCAATACATCGAAGAGTTAAGGTGCATAAATCAAGTAGCAATCAAAAAGGTCTTGGTAGAAAAAGGAGAAAAATATTTAATATAAATTTAGATATTTTTGACTAAAATAAAAATGATGCAAAACGGTTCTTGTGAATGTAGTAAGACTGAGTTAAATGTTCAATCAGTACCTCCAACAATGACTGCTATGCACGAAAGTCAGTGGGTTGAACATTTTCCGATTTCCGCTCTCAACAATAATGCTCCAGTAGAATTTGTAATTCCACCACAAACAGATAAATGGACAGATTTATCTCAATCTTACATGTATTTGAAATTGAAAATTTTAAAAAGATAATACGGGATTAGACGCCGACGATAGTATTGCTCCAGTTAACAATTTCTTTCATAGTATCTTCAGTAACATTGATTTATATCTAAACAATAAACTGATAACAAATAATTCTGATACATATCCTTTTCGGGCATATTTAGAAATTCTTTTGTCATTTAACGCTGAATGTAAATCAGCACAATTAGCTGCTAGTGAAATGTGGTTGAAAGATACCGCCGGCAAATATGAGGCTGTTGACGTTGGAGGTGGAAATTTAGGTCTTAATAAGAGGAATACATTTATTTCTGAGAGTAAAGTAATTGAACTTCAAGCACGATTGCATTTGGATTTATTTTTACAAGAAAAATATTTACCCAATGGAATTGAAATTAGAATAAGACTCAATAGAGCATCGCCAAAGTTTTGTGTAATAGGCGGTACTGACGCACCAGAGACAAAAATAGATTTTGAAAATGTTAGTTTCAATGTAAGAACTGTCGAGCTATTACCTGTTGTGGCCAATGACATGAACAGACTCATAGCTCAAAAGAATATGAAAATTCCTATACGTAGAGTAGAAGTCAAAACATTCACAATTGCAACTGGAATGCGCTCAAAAATAGAAGATCATCTTTTTTAGGGGCAATTACCAAAACGGATATTCATTGGTATGGTTGATAATGCTAGTTTCAATGGGGAATACGCAAAAAATCCATTCAATTTTCATCATTTTATTTTTAATCTATCAAAAATTGATGTAAATTGCAATGGCCATGGTATTTACAACCGTCCATTTGAGCCGGTTTTTGAACATAAATTATATCTTAAATCATACATGTCTTTGTATCAAGTTGTGTCTTCACTAGGTCAAAACAAATCATTTGATATTACTAGAGATGAATATGTAAATGGATATTGTTTGTGGGGGTATGACTTGACACCTGACCAGGGCAGCGAAGAGGGACACCTACACCCTATAAGAACCGGAAATCTACGACTTGAACTTCAGTTTGCCAGAGCACTTGAAAAAGTCATCAATGTCATAGTGTTCTCAGAGTTTGATAACCAGATTGAAATAAACAGTCTTCGTGAAGTGATCACCGACTATTAATATTGGGCAATTATGAACAAAACCAATCCTGAAAGTAACGTATTGGGGAAATCAACATCCAAAGATGGAAACCACCGAATTACAGCACATATTGGATCGAGAAATATGGCTGAAGAGACTGAACGGAATAGTATGCCCAAAAGACAAGCTACCAAATCACAGACCATTAGACGTCCAAGCGTACATAATCAACACAGATAATTCTGATCAACCTGGAAAACATTGGATAGCCATTGTATTCGACCAGAAGAATGAAGCAACCTACTTTGATTCGTATGGATTACCACCACTACATGAAGAAATATTGTCTTTCTTGACAAACAATTCTACGAAATGGACATTTAACAAACAGAGACTACAAAGTGTATTCAGTACAACATGTGGAAAATACTGTGTGTTTGTGTTGGTTGCGATTGCAAGAGGAAATACTCTGCATGTCTGTATTCAACAAACATTCAGTTCATCAGATTACT
The DNA here is from genome assembly GCA_029237695.1 of Conchocele bisecta. Lineage (NCBI taxonomy): Eukaryota > Metazoa > Mollusca > Bivalvia > Lucinida > Thyasiridae > Conchocele > Conchocele bisecta. Next base: position 2,882,076 of record CM055279.1, read on the forward strand.
TCAAGAATGATAGGACTATAACGATCTGGTTCAAACATCACTTTGGAACACTCTACGAAAGACCTCAACAAAGTTCCTCAACAAACATCTGTCGGGTGTCAATGTTGTAAACCACAACAATATCATCATGCCATGTCTTTGCATTTTCCAAAATTACTTCATGTTGCAAATATGTTAACATAATATTACATGTACTTTTGTAAAGATCAAATATGAATATCATATCTGGTCTATAATTCCATGTTGTAAATATGTTGTTGTTCAATAAAATATTGTTAAAACTTTACATATCTTGTATTCAATTTTACCATAAATTAAAAAAATACCAATATATTGATTTACAATCAATATTTATTTTCATCAACTTATGTCAATATTAAAGTTGTCAGAAGTGGATGAAAATTATTTCTAGGACATTTTCATATGTATTTGATAATATTGGAGTTGTCAAAAATATTTGAAAATTATATGGGGGAACAGTACAAACCCTAAATGTTAAGGGTGGCACTATAGAGTGATACAAGAAGTTTCCACCTAGGATAAAATAATCTCCAACAAAATGGTTCAGGGGTGGCACTATAGCATGATACAAGAAGTTTCCACCCCGGATAAAATTCACGAATCTCCAACAAAATGGTTCAGGGGTGGCACTATAGCATGATACAAGAAGTTTCCACCCCGGATAAAATGCACGAATCTCCAACAAAATGGTTCAGGGGTGGCACTATAGCATGATACAAGAAGTTTCCACCCCCCGGATAAAATTCACGAATCTCCAACAAAATGGTTCAGGGGTGGCACTATAGCATGATACAAGAAGTTTCCACCCCCGATAATGGGAGTAATAAGGGGTGGAACCTATGGCATTGTTTTTAACATGTGGTTTTTACATAGACAACCGGTGCAAGGGTAAAATCCGTCTATGTAAAAAACACATGTTAAAAAAACCATGCCATAGTGCCACCCATTACTACTGACGCCTGGGCAAAAAAGGTGATGTCTGATCTGTTGGTCGTGACCCCACCAAGTTCAAATTTGATAAGGGCAAGTTACGACTGATCTCACACCCCGAGATCCGGCTCGTCGCGGATGACGGGAAAGCCCTAACGCTGAATTATATTGCCGCCACCCACACCAAAATGGGTGTTGGTCAAATCATAAGGGACAAACTCGGATTCATGGATTGGAAGAGGCCGGGTGGTAAAAAAAGACCTATGCCCGCCCTTTCCACGAGGGTGACGATGAGCCCCATTGTTTCGGCCTCGTGGGTGCCCGTAGCGGTCGGGGGATGTGGTTTTATGAGATCTGCACTGTCCGGTACGGCCGGCGGGAGGGCCGTCAGGTTGACATTCCCGTTTTGGCCGAGCTGTTGCTGGGCGGTGGCCACAACGATCTCATTGTTATAGCCTTGTGTTTACAGCATGCGGAGCTCCATATTGCTCGGCGCCATATACAACCCGATACCAAAGACATACTCCACCTTACTGCCTGCATATCGTTGGGAGTCCTCATAGCGTTTTATCGATTATGGGAGGTCGACTGGAGAGGCGATGGGATCTTCGACGTTTACCAGAAGCTGCTTCTGGGCATCGAAAGCTGTGCCTGTTCCGAGGATGCTCATGCGCGTCTGGGCCTGCGTGCCTAGGATTGCCCAAACGTATGTTCTGATAGTCGTTCAGCCGTTCGACACCTGATTGCGAAAAGTTAATGCGAGTCGTCAACGATAAAACTCGTCCACGCCTTCGAGATGTCCTTATTGTGGGCGAGCGAGTCGTTCTCGTTGAAGAATGGAGTTTTGAGCCCCCCATGGTCGATACGATATTTTCCGCTCGGCTTCCAAAAGGTGGAAAATGCTCCCAGGCCTTCGTTCCCGTAGCTGACTTGCTGCCGGAAATCAGAGTTGGAATTTATTTTGTATTTGGGGCAGATACGCTCGAACGCCCGACGGTCATAGGGGTTGTCCTGTCAATCGAAAGACCGATCCTGAGGTAGTGGCGCGCGTATCTTGGCTTGGTAGTATCTTGGTAGTAGACGTGGAACATGTACAAAGATTTTGCCAGAGGATCCCCTGCGGCCAGGTGCTGGTTGTACGACACGCCACAGCCCGTGGATGCGCACCAGACGGCGAAGTTCAGCTGGTTCTGCCACCACTTCATCGGTGGATCGACAGTGTTAGGTCAGACAGGTTCAAGGCCTTTTGTGCATAGGGCGCTCCAAGAGAATTTAAAGAGTAGGCTTTGTTTGCCATTATCTAGAGAGAAAAATGTTTGCCACACTCACTAATGTTCAAATCGGGGCTTGTACGCTTCAGAAGCCGATCGATAACTGCTGCGGCGAGAGACTCGTCGGCCTCCGATTAATCACGTTCACGGTTGGCTGGCGCAACGTTGAAGAAAACGAAGGGTTCGGCTACGAGACCGACGGCCACCAAGTAGGTGCAAAGCTGACCCCAGGTCTTTGAAGTTCGCGAGCCCTCCAAGCTTTTGTCGTGTCGGAGCTTGATGGCCGAGCTAGCCTCACAATATCGAAAACCACCGGACCTGCAACCTTGAATGTCGAGCCCGCCAACCGGGTAACGATCTCCCTGGCGTTGGCCGTGCGGCTCAGTTTTACAACAACATACTCTGGCAATACGGGATGGTTTGGGCCAGGCGAGCACGTCAGCGACGGGCCGGTGGGCTTCGCCTTCACATGGAGCAGCTGAACACCACCTATGACTCGGTTAATGGGGCCCCATTGACGTTCGACTTTCCAACCCCCGAGATGAAACGTTAGGAATCGGGGCACAGCCACGAATTGGGAGATCTCTATTCTCGATGATAAAGTGCCTGAATTATAGAACGATTTCCCGATTTCAGTCGTTCTCGAAATAACAGAATAATGAGCATATATGGCCCAGGCTCCCGCGATGTGGGCACAGACAACAATGATGGGGCGGCAATGAAAAGGATAGAGGGGAAGGTAACGCATGCGGCTGCAGTGCTTGCATACATATAGCGATGGCAAGCTCTAAAGCCCGTCATAACGGTTTTGGCCGAGGAGCGGGGTGCAGTACACGAGGGGGGCCACGAATATTCGTTTGGTGCCAACGTGAGCAACAGATATACGGGATACACCATGGCAGCGTCCGGGACGGTTCTGCAAATGTCAGTCTGCTCGGTCAACTTTAAGGGACATGCTACTGCCGAAGTCCAAGTGAATCTCGTCATGAACGGGGTAGAGCAGAAGTCTGGCGTTACCAAGCATATGGGGCAGAGGTCAGGGTTTACATTATTCGACAACACACCAATTAAAGTTCCCACCGGGAGTGTTATTAACTTCGTGACAAAGATCGCCGACCCATTGAGCTCCTCCACTGTGGTGACACTGTTAATCGAGCTTGATTTATGATGAATACCGAAAAACTATATCCTGAGCTGCCGTCCGGGGCGGCTGACCCAACATCTTTTAGGACGACCAGGATTGTCGAGATACAACAGATTTTCCAGCATGAGGGAGAGACACCGACAGGTCATGCAAAAACATATAGGCGGGCACTCAATGTCGTCGAGGGGGTGAACACACTAGCCTCAGCTTCCGTTGTGAGCGGGATGGGGAGTGTGTCTTTATTGTCAACAGTCGTTGCCCCGCCGATTGCGGTGGACTCGAGTGCAATCGCAGCAAGGGCAGGCCTGCTTTCCATGACGAGCAGACTGGTGGCCCGCAAGCTCGAGGCCAAGTGTCGCAAGCATGACCGAATAGCAGTTCTTGCGAGGTCGAAGAAAAACAGTATCGACGTTATCGTGTTGAAAGCAATAGCCGACAACGATATATCAGATAGTGAGTTCAAACTGGTCGTCGAAGAGATGGCCAAATACCAGGAGTTAACGGGTGCGATCCGGTCCAATGCCCGACCACAAATTCTTGCAGACGGAAGACGTAAAAAACATGTTATGGAGGGGCAGGCCGACGAGAGACAGACCCTTCTCGCCCCCCTCGGGACGTGATATGCTTATTCGCGTGTCTGATGACGGGGAGGTCCCGCCACCATACTACCCGGCAGCGCCTGTTGTTCCGTCGGCGCAACCTTACGAAGCCTAAAACATTTTTTTTGCACCGATCGAATACCAACACCAGGCTGAGCGACGAGGCGATCCCTTTGGCCGGCCAGGGTGTGGGCAGTCCCTTGGGCTCGCCTTGTGGGTTTACCACTGGCTCTCCATTGTATTGTTGCAATGCCATAATTAGAAAGCGACATGGGTGCTCTGGGAAACGGGGGCTGGCGTATTGCGTTCAGAAATGGGGTGGGGGCCCACCCATGGGGGTGGGGCGGGCTCCAGGGGGTGAGTGGTCCAGAACCCCCCTTGTATATACTACTCCTTGTGGTTTTGTACATCTGCTAATTTCATTAAATACGTTTACAAAATGTTCAATATTTTTCATAAATAAAGTCAAAAGTTGACAAAATATAATTCCACATGTACTCTGAAAACTTTGTGAACTTTTGACGCCATTTACGGAAAATATTGTAAATTTTGTAAACATGTTTCATGAAATTACGCAGATGTCTGAAGGTATCAGTCTTATTTAACCATTACACTGCTGAATTAAATGTTGTCTGCTACTTATTTTTCACATAAATCATGCTTCGGTACTTTAGAATATATTGTAATTTTTGTAGACGTATTTCATGAAATTACGCAGATGTCCGAAGGTACAAAATCACATGGCATGTCTTATTTAACCCTTACACTGCTGAATTAAATTTTGTTATTTGCTATTTATTTTTCATTTTCCATTTTTTTCTCATCTAAAACATGCTTCGGCAGTAGTTTAGAATAATTTTCCAATTGAAATGGCTCTAAAGTACTGTTTACCCTTACACCGAAATGACTTATTTTTTTGTCGTCTGCTGTTCATTTTCTATTTTCGATTTTTATCATCAAGAACATTCTTTAGACGGCACTTTAGAATAATTTACAACATGCTTTGACAGCACTTTAGAATCATGTCCATTGTCAAACCATGTTTTTATTGAGTAACAAGGCCAGATATAAAAGCAACAGCAGACGACAATTTTTGTGTGTAGCGGTCTAAGGGTTAAAATATGTTTTTATTGAGAAAGACGGTAAATATAAAGGAACAGCAGACAACAATTATCACGTCCAGCATTCTAAGGGTATAAGTCAGCTCCAGATAAGTTTTGTATCTAAAGAGTATTATACCCCCATAGTTCAAATTCAATGCGTATTTTACTTTTACAAATGTATTTATTTTCTTCCTTATACTTATTAAATAGGGAACAAATGACAAAAATCACTTATTTGAGCTGCAAAAAGCATTTTTTTTTTGCTTTTTGCAGCTCAACTAAGTAAATTTTAATCTTTATGACAGTATTTTCGCCTTTCAATTTGCAAATCAGTGCTTATTTTCGCATTGTTGCGAGTATTTTATACTCCCACTTTTGATAATCAATGCGTATTCTGCTAAAATATGTGCATAAAATAATCAAATACGCTCCTTATCTGGAGCTCTGTAAGTAACACAAATGAATATCACTTGTAGAGGCGGTATGGCGTCAAAAAGAGAATCTACGTTTCTGGGACAACCGCAAACACCTGATCCAGGTAATGGAAAAACTGAACATAATCGCGCTATGTGACGGAGGCTCCGACACCAAGCACCATTTTGTCCCATGTATGCTCAAGGAACCTACGACCGTCGTCTATGAGAAGGGCGACTGCGTCAGTACTCCCGTGCTGTGTATAACGACGAAAGACGGCTTTCTTCCCATCGGAATTTTCCAGCGTCTTATTGCAGCGTGTAGAACGTACTGGAAATTCTCGAAACAAGATAAAAAAAATCTTATTTACCACGGTTACGGATGCTTTGATGTCGATGACAACGATGACGACGATGACGACGCCATCAATCGATTAAATCTCTATTTCCACGATTGCGTCATTCAGCTGTGGGTGAGCAACTATAAAATGGAATCTCCTGCTAACGACGTCTGCAAGAAGGTCAGGGAAAACGTACTAAAGGCGTTGCAGGGGATTAGCCGAGGTCTCGGGCAGTTGTCTGACTTGGAACTATCGATTAAATGTCCTAAAGCAGATATGAACAACGTTAATGCGCTGTTTAGCGTCAAGAAGTTGCTACGGAAACAATACGAGGACAAATTAATCTGCCACAAACATGGCTGCAGCAGCCATTTTATGAAATGCTCTGAGTTGCTAAGTTCTTGGTACAGGGATGACCAGGTAATGTCCGTTCTCCCCCCGCACACACTTGAGAAATGTCCCACTGACAAACAGCTTTCTCGAATCGCGAGGAACATCGGTGAAAATTACCAACAATTGGGGTTGGAGTTGGGATTACATCAAGAGGAAATCGATCAAATCAAGTTGAGTAATCCACATGTTGTCGTCGATCAGATCATAAAAATTCTGTTGTCATGGCGACATCGCAATACTTCTAGCGCAACATTCCATGAGCTGGAGAGTGCAATGAGGGCTGTTCATATAAACACGACAACTCTGTTGGATGTAATGTGAAACTAAGCCGTACTCACTCGTGCCTATAGTCTGTTCCACATTTTTCTGCCGACGAACGTTTAACAGATTAAATAAAAACAAAAATATTTAAATGGAAGTACTTTTTTCTTCAATAACAAAAAAGTCACCCTCCCGAAAAAAAATTATGATAAAATTCCATCAAATGTTCAGATACAGCAATAAACTGGTTCTCATCATATTTACTAAATAGAAGCAAAAAGGTTTGCACTAATAACACGCTATCTGGAGCTGCACCCATTACCTCCGGGGTCCCTCTTAGGACCACTTATGTTTTTAATGTTTATAAATTATTTACCTCTTTATACAGATTTAGTTAACACTGACCTATATACTAATGATACAACACTGTATGAAATGAATACATTTGTACAATCCATAAAAAACAAGTTGGAAAATGCTTTAGACAATTTGTCAAAATGATGTAATAACAATGGAATGCTCCTTAATGCATCCAAGACATGCTAGTAACTACTCATCAAAGACAAGTATGTTTGAATATTGATTGTTTTGGTTTAAAACTTAATGGCGAAACTTTAAAAATGACACAGAATGATAAAATACTGATTAAGTTCACATTGATAATAATCTAACTTGGTCTATGCATATTGACAAAATTGCGAAGAAAATAGCTACTAATTTATGGCTTCTTAATGCAATAAAAGAGTTCCTATTAATTGAACAATGAGTACAACTTTACAAAACCTACATACAACCACATATTGACTATTGTAGTATAATATGGAGTGGAACATCACAAACCAATCTAAACAGATTATATAAATTACAAAAATGAGCATGTAAAATAATTGTGGACTACAATTATACTGATGTAGTTAAAAGTATGGATGAACTGAAAATACTTAGCATTTATGAACAGGTATTTTTAAGAAAAGTAAAATTCATGTTTAATGTTAATAAATCAGAAATGCCATCCTACATTGATGAAATGTTTCAAGTTCGGCCACCAAATGAAAATTTACCAACTCTAAGATCCCAAACTTCAAGTAATTACATTACACCTAGACCATACAAGGAAATCTTTAAACGAATCATATCTTATTCAGGTTCCATTATTTGGAATTGTTTACCAAGCAATCTAATAACAATAGAGACAAGAAATAATTTCCATTGTGAATGTATTCAATGGATAAAAGCTAAAAGAATCACCCAGGCAATTCCGAGGATAGGGATAAGAATTGATGTATAATACCTGGCATATACATAATGTGAAAATACATGTTTGTGTTTATTTTATTTTGTTAAAATGTAAATACATACAGTTTGTGGTTCAATCCCTGATCACATTCTTTCCTCTCTGGTCTTTAGAGGGGGTTAATTTGCATACTCTCTTCCCCACCCACCTGTAAATATATGTAAATTTCATTCATCTGAGCAAGAATTCGCTATTCTTGAGAATGCATATTTGTCTTGTCAATTCCATTTAAACACTACATACAAAGAGAAATGCTGAGATGGAACACTTTTACGACTTCAGTTATATGAATACACATATGGACTATCCAGCAGTACCAAAAAATAGGTTATTGAAGTTGATTGAACAAGCTGGTCAGTTCTTCAATATGTATTTATCTCACACTTTTTAGGTGAAAAAGGGGGACATTTTTAACATGTCCTTTTATGTGCAAGTATTTCATATTGATATTGCCCTTTTCATTGCGTTGAAAGAGATCGTACGTTTTTCAGAACAAAAATAATTTGTCAATCGGAAGTATAACCATTGAAAAAAATATAACCAAAATTAGTGTGTGTATGTAACATTTACTTGTTAAACCCTGTTACATACGTTTAACCAGTCCAGTAGCTTAAAATATGGAACGTGATTAATTTCTTTACTGACATATTGAACCATCTGGCAGCGAGTGTTAAGATGCAAGTAAGATTTTTGTTTTATCTTAAAAGAAACAAAAATGGTAAAACTGTATTTAATATTTATAATATTTCGTCAACAAACTGTTACATACGCAGAAGTTGCTTCATGTAAACATAGAAAACAACAACCAACAGCCAGGTTTATTTTACTAAATTTGTTAGAAATCAGCAAATTGTCACTTTTGTCACCAAAACATAGAGGATATGTCAAGTTTGAAAAAAAATGATAGGAGGTATAGTTTTTCATGTCAAAATGTTTCATACTGCTGTAAATCAGATCAAAGTGTTTTAACGGACTGGTCATGGCAATACATAAGACAAATCAATGCATTTAACATAAAGCTGCTTCTAATAGATTTGTTACAAACCAAACATCTTTTATAATCTTATTTACAACATAAGTAAAGGAATTTCAATAATGTGTATGTAACATTGACAAAATTGACAAAATTGTTACATACATCAATTGCCTCAAATGTTGAAATAGTTTCTTCATGATAATAATTGCTTTATAAAAAGTTTATAAAATAAATCCTGTCCGTGTAGGTTTATTGTGTCTCCCGGACTTCGTCGGGAGATACATAGGATTTGAGACCGAACATCGTCCGCGTCCGCCGCAGACACTTCTTGTCCGGAGCATAACTCGAACACCCTTTGGAATATTTTCATAAAACTTCACACATGCATAGACCACGACCCGAAGGTGTGTCGCGCACAAGAATGACAACTCTTGCATAGCTAATATTTTAGTTATCTCCCTTTTTTGTTTCGCGCACTGATTGAGCATAACTCGACCACCCTTTGGAATATTTTCAGGAAACTTCACACATGCATAGACCACGACCCGAAGGTGTCGCGCACAAGAATGACAACTCTTGCATAGCTATTTTTTTTAGTTATCTCCCTTTTTTGTTTCGCGCACTGATTGAGCATAACTCGACCACCCTTTGGAATATTTTCATGAAACTTCACACATGCATAGACCACGACCCGAAGGTGTGTCGCGCACAAGAATGACAACTTGCGTAGCTAATTTTTGAGTTATCTCCCTTTTTTGTTTCGCGCACTCTACACACTGGACAATAATGCATGAAGACCCGTTTTCCCGTGTGCTTTGTACACCTTACCTGTAGAGAGAACAATAGCCTTCTCCGGTTGAACAATAGTGGCTGGGAGAACCATTCACCTGTGCATGTGCTAGCATGTGCAAATGTCCAGACTGACCACTAACTGACCACTAACTTATTACAGGTAATTTATACGGGTAGATTATTATATTACATTTCCGTAAACTGTGTTGACAATATTGTGGCAATATGTGGACCTGTGCAGATATGATATATAGATAAATATAGGACTATTGAACAAAAATCTGGGCTCCAGTAGCGAGTATTATTATTTTTAATTTTTAAACTTTTCTTTTCCATTTTTTTTTTTCAAATTCTTTTTCAATTTTTGTCTAGTAGCATAGTGCTATATACAGACTATTATCATATAATAAAACAATTATTGACTAATGAGCCATAGAATATAATATGATATTCTATGGCTCACTAGTCAATAATTGTATAATATGTTCGGGCCAGTGAAAATTGCTTTCGGGCCCAGGCTCAAGGTCAAGGCGGGAGAAGGCGAGGCATTTGATTCCATGGAATTCTTGTTTACTTATCTCCCTTTGTTGTTTCATGCACTGATTTCGTGTCCGGAGCATAGCTCGAACACCCTTTGGAATATTTTCATGAAACCTCACACATGCATAGACCACGACCCAAAGGTGTGTCGCGCGCAAGAATGACAACTCTTGCATCGTTAATTTTTTTTTTTTTTACTTATCTCCCTTTGTTGTTTCATGCACTGATTTCGTGTCCGGAGCATAACTCGAACACCCTTTGGAATATGTTTCTATTAAACTTCACACATGCATAGAAGACGACTCCAAGGTGTGTTGCACGCAAGAATGACAACTCTTGCGTCGTTAATTTCTTAGTTATCTCCCTTTGTTGTTTCGTGTCCGGAGCATAACTCGAACACCCTTTTGAATATTTTCATGAAACTTCACACATGCATAGACCACGACCCTAAAGGTGTGTTACGCAAGAATGACAACTCTTGCATCACTAATTTTTTAGTTATCTCCCTTTGTTTTTCCGTGCACTGATTTTGTCTCCGGAGCATAACTCGAACACCCTTTTTTCAAACTACTTGTGTATCTGGGGAGGGGGATACACATGCGCTTGTCGACAAGCGTCCATTTCTTGTTATAAGTTGTAAATAGCTCATGTAGTGCTATGTGCTGCATACATAAAGGAAGGTATATGATATGTACGTAACATTGACAAAAACATGTTACTGTACCTTAACGATGTTGCAATGGAGTATTCAGGGTATTTTAAATGATCAAATTGTGGATTTAAATGAAATTTTGTGATAATGGGATGGTTGCAAACTATAAACTGCTCATGTAAACTTATTACTAACATAAATAAATAAACCTGAAAAATGTGCATGTAATATTCACAAGAATCTATTATTGCAATCTATTTATTTATTACACATTAATCAAAACATTTTCTGTGTAAACTGTTAACAATCATCTTATCTTTATACAGTTTATTGTCTTACAAGAAGAAATTCCTGTTTCCACACAGTAATAAGCATCCAGTCTCTAAAAAAGTATTGCTTGGCATATTTGTCAATGTTACATACGCGACTTCGATCAAATGTCACAATATATATCTCAAGGTAATGCATGATTTAAACTAATGCCTCTACAACAAATAAGGTCCAAATAGGTTTGTTATAACCCATAAACATATAGTATAATCTCATTTCTAACGATTTAAAATGAGCATGGAATATGTGTATGTAACATTGACGAGAACAATATATTGTAGCCATTTTTAGCGCGCCTTCCGAAGAGTGCTTATGGCATACCCTCGGCATCGTAGGCGTCTGTCCGTCCGTCCGTCCGTCCGTCCGTCCGACGGACCGTCCGTCCGTCCGTCCGGGCAGACATTCAGGTACTTATGTGGCTAGCCCCACAGGGTTATGGACTTGTTAAAGGATAGGGTTGGTTACAATTAGCCACCTAAGATATCGTTTTATGTGGCTAAAAGTGGTTTTATGTGGCTAATATTTAACATGCGATAAGCCACATAGTTACCTGAAAGTAAGAACGTCCGTCCGTCCGTCCGTCCGTCGTCCGTCCGTTTGTCTGTCTTAAACAATTTGAAACCTTAACGCTCGGACGCTCGGGTAAATGGCCTATATTTTCTGTTTCCTTGCTTGGATTCAAATGTGCCCTCGGTTCCTTTGCTGCCACCGGGCTCGATTTGTTGTCCTCTGACAACTCTTGTTTCATCAACCAATAATCAGTGCATTTTCTGGTAAAGGTTAGGGCACAGTAAAACACGTCTTTACACAACAAAGAAACTAAGATGTCATTTGAAAGCAACATAGGATCACCAAATACATAGTACCTCTTTGTCAATGTTACATACACGAGATTTAGCTCATTTCTATCTCCGTAGTCAAAGGCATGTATATTCTGCAAACAACTGCAATTGTCCAAACCCTAGTGGCTTGGACTATGCCACGTAGTTTTTCTAACAAAGCACAAAATCAAAAAAGAAATCTCTTAAATATCCCCCTATTACATGTAGGCCAAATACTGAATTCTGGCCCATATATAGTTTCAAAAATATAGAAATCATTGTTTCATACATTAATGTTAAACCAATGTCAATGAAAACACAAATCGGATGAGAGTCTGCTAATTAATGTATTGCCAAGGCCTACTTAGATTATTGTGTAACGTGGTCCACTGTTGTTTGTTTATATGTACATGTATATATGAGGGCCTCATGGAAGATTAGTTTGAAACTAAATGTGTAAACCTCTTAAAATAAAGTCTAGTATTATTATTATTAAGTGCGTCCTCATACCATTTTTTCTAGTTTCAAATAATTTTGGAATTTGTGGGCTGATTTTAAAAACTTTTGTTTTCTTAGATCATTTCAAAACAATCAAAATATTGGGGAGGGTGTGTTTAATGTTATTGATGAAAAAGTACTTACATTTAAATATATTTTACATTTAATGTGTTTAACCCTTAGACCGGTAAAGTGCTGAAATGATTCTGAATTGTTGTCAAACCATGTTTTTATTGAGAAATAAGGAAAGATATAAAAGCAACAGCAGACGACAATTGTTGTGTGTAGCGGTCTAAGGGTTAATGTTTTTAATAGCCAAACGTTTCTTAGGCAGCTACACATGACGGCAGACGGCAACGGACTGCAAATGACACATTTTCAAGTTGGTATTATCTGTAAAATGATATTCAGTGTCCTGATCTGCTGCCAAGTACCCTGGTTTTGCCCTCAGATTTGTTTTATGCCCCCTATACGATAGCAAGGGGGAGGGGGGGGGGGCATCATATTGTGTTGCTCTTGATGTTCCTTACGTCTGTCCGTGTACATTTACGTAAAAAAGGTTGTAAGAGTTTCTCCAACATGTAATATCTTCAATATTACGAGAAGGATTGCTACGATACTTGGTCACTTGAATCCCCTGAAAATTTGTCACACACTCACGCCACCATTAACACGACCTTTACATTTGTCACCTTCGAAATTTCACTGAAACACTTAGCCATTTTGTTGCGTCGAAAAGTTGGTAAGAGTTTCTCCAACATGTAATATCTTCAATATTACGCGAAGGATTGCTTCGATACTTGGACACTTGAATCACCTGAACATTTGTCACACACTCATGCCACCATTAACACGACCTTGCCACCTTTGAAATGTTTCTGAAACACTTAGCCATATTATTACGTCGAAAAGTTTGTAAGAGTTTCTCCAACATGTAATTTATTCAATATTACGCACAGGATTGCTTCGATACTTGGACACTTGAATCACCTGAACAGTTGTCACGCACTCGCGCCACCATTAACACGACCTTGACCGTTGCCACCTTCAAAATGTCGCTGAAACACTTAGCCATTTTGTTACGTCAAAAGGTTTGTAAGAGTTTCTCCAACATGTAATATCTTCAATATTATGCAAGGCTTTCATACTTAGACACTTGAATCACCTAAATATTTGTCACGCACTATGGATGGTCTAACACAAGAGTAATGTACAGCACTGATGTGCCTGCATGCGTTTACTCACTGCGACACGACCAGTGCCTTCAAAGGTATTGGGAAGGTGAAACCAATCATAGTGATGCAGCGGCTCCCAAAGTACCAACCTATTCTGGTAAAGCTTGGATGTGAGTGAACGGTCAGTGATGAATTGGTATCTGGCTTGGAGGAGTTTACATGCGCTCTCTATGGTCGTAAGCTACAGCTTGGCCGTAACGTTGACCTTGCTTCACTACCTCCCTGTCATGGTGTGTTGGAACAGCATTCCCTCACCAACTGATGCACATGGATGGACACTCGGCTCTGGTTACCTGGAACCTCTGTGGGTTGACGGTCCAATTCTCCCCCAAGTTCTTGTAGATGAAGTGGAAGAACTTGGCAGTGGTGATTCGGATGATGGGTCTGGCGATGATGAATCAATCTTTTCAATGGACAGTGATGAAGATGATGATTATGATGACTAAACCGACCTGTGTTTGTGGACTTTATAGAGTTTTGTATGATGCACATATCCATACAACTAACACATATTATTAATCAGTGGACCTTACAGAGTTTAGTATGTGCATATCCGCATAACTAACATACTATATGTACTGTTAAGACATAATCATATATGAGACGCGCCACGACATAACATACCTTTAGGTATTTGGAAATTTTGCCGTTAACTGATTTGAAAATTGAGCATAATTTTCGTAAAAAATGAAAAAAATTGACGAAAATTCCAGTGAATGAGGAATATAATTCCACATTTGCTCTGGAATTTGCATCAAATTCTGACTTCATTTGCAGAAATTATGTTTAATTTTCAAAATATTCACGGCAAAATTTCCAAATACCGTTATGTTGTGGCGCATCTCATATTAGTTGTACTAATCTGCTATCAAAAATTGTATTTTGTGAGTGACATGAACATACTTTAGTCCCATAGTAACAAGTTTCATGGACATGTAAACATTACATTCTCAAAATATACGAATAGCCATAAGAATACGTTTGAAATTATATTGTTTATTGGTGAATATTTGCCTTGTTTGAATGTGTTTGTTTTACACCTGCTCATGGTTTGGAGGCCAACCTGATAATTTGGGGGGTGGGGCATATTAAGGTTTGTCAATGGCAAAGGTACATGTATATATTAGCTTTGACTCAACTGTATATTCATGACAGTAGCAGTTCTTTGAAGGCCAAGTCAGAGTTAAAATATTTTACAAACACTTTCCAAAATTTACGTAGTCCGACGACACATCCATATATTTGGGAGCAACACAACAATCTTTCTGTGTCAATTGTACATCATGTATGGTCATAGAAATATAGTTTGATGCAATATAATCATATTTAATAGACTTTAAGAATATGGTTTGCAAATTAGCTCAACAATGTTTCAATGGACATGGACATTTAACGGCTTCGTTTACACAATATTTAAAAAAAATCAACTAAAAATGGAGGCCATTTTGAAATTTTATGCTGCCTCAACCAAATCATCCTATCTTATTAGCAACATTATTATCACGTTCCTAGACCCTGAAAACATGGGTATATACACCAAAATCATTCCTCTGTGTGTACGACGGACCGAGCTATTAACGAAAGCAATTTTGGACGGCGGCCTTGTTCATCCCAACTTATTCATTGTTAACATGTTTAATATCAATCAGATATGTCTCCTGAACAAATTGATACCACTCATGGAGGATCGGGGGGGGGGGGGATGCTCATAGACTAATTCAGATAGCCTAGATTTTTAGCTCGCCTGCAAGAAGTGCAGAAGAGCTTATGGCATACCCCCGACGTCGTCGGCGTCCACAAACTTATAGTTGCGGTAAATGTCTTATAACTTCTGTTTCCTTTCATGGAACACCTTGTTATTTCATACATGCATTCCTCAGATGACCCTCTATTATGATGTATCAAATCCATGACCCACCACCCAACCTTTACCCCAAGGTCAAGGTCACAAACTTAGCACATTCATAAACTTAACATTGGGGTAAATGTCTTATAACATATGTTTCCTTTCAAGGAACGCCTTGATATTTCATACATGCATTCATCTGATGATACTCTATCGTGCTATAGCAAATCCATGACCCACCACCCATCTCTTACCCCAAGGTCAAGGTCACAAACTTGGCACATTCATAAACTTAATGTTGGGGTAAATATCTTATAACTTCTGTTTCCTTTCATGGAACACCTTGTTATTTCATACATGCATTCCTCAGATGACCCTCTATCATGCTGTAGCAAATCCACAACCCACCACCCAACCATTACCCCAAGGTCACAAACTTAGCATGTTCATAAACTTAACATTGGGGTAAATGTTGTGTAACTTCTGTTTCTTTACAGGGAACCCTTTGATATTTTATACATGCATTCATCTGATGACCCTCTATTGTGCTACTGCAAATCCATGACCCACCCGCCACCACTTTACCCAAGATCAACATCATAAACTTAACGTTCGAGTAAATGTCTTTTTATAACTTCTGTTTCTTTACAGGGATGGCCTTGGTATTTCATACATACATTCATCTGATGATACTCTTATCCTGCTATAGCAAATCCATGACCCACCCCCACCCCTTTCCCCAAGGTCACAAACTTAGCACATTCATAAACTTAACGTCGTTATTTCATACATGCATTCTTCAGATGACCCTCTATCAATCTGTAGCAAATCCACAACCCACCACCCAACCATTACCCCAAGGTCAAGGTCACACACTTAGCATGTTCATAAACTTAACATTGGGGTAAATGTTGTGTAACTTCTGTTTCTTTACAGTGAACGCCTTGATATTTCATACATGCATTCATCCTCTATTGTGCTACAGCAAATCCATGACCCACCCACCCCACCCCGTTCCCAAGGTCAAGGTCACAAACTTAGCACATTCATACATGCATTCCGCATGTGAATAGCTATCATGCTGTAGAAAATCACCAACTTAGTGCATTCATAAACTTAACGTTGGGTTAAATATTGTTTTACTTCTGTTTTCAGGAGTGCATTGATAGTTCATATGCTATATCATGCTATAGCAAATACACGACCCACCTTCCACCACTGACCCCAATGTCAAGGTCCACCGCACACCCCTTAACCCAAGGTCAAGTTATATAATATTCATGTTTTTATACAACTGTGCCAAGTTTGAGTGAAAGGCTACCAACAGGCGAGCCCCGTGCAGGCACTGGGGCGGGATCAACTGATCCTGAGAATAGTGCTGCAGTAGCCATTGCTTGTCGTAAAAGGCGACTAAACTGGCTTAACGATTGGGTTCATACTTTCCGGAACCCACTATACCGGATTTGGCCCTCATGTACATTTTTGGCTTTCTTGTATGTGAGAGTTGAGTCGGGCTATGCCCCATGTATAAAAGTAAGATTAGCGCTAATCCTATTACTTTTAGGGGATGGGATAAATGATGCTGGTGTGGCGAGGGCCTGGCACCAGATCAGGTTGTTCTAATTTCAGGACTGAATATATATTTTGATTGTAAATATTGAGTTCTGAAGTTGGGATTTACCCCCCTCGGACAGGTGGATACGGGACACGACCCCGTTGACCCGTCTGCGTGTAGACTCCCTGAGGCTTGTACCTCTATGTCAGAAAAGCAGACGTTAAACCTTATTCACTCACTCACTCACCAACAGGCGAGCTTCTTTGTCTTTTGACAACTCTTGTTATAATAACGCCAACATTTTTTGCAGTATTTTTTTTGTAACCATGGAACAGAACAATGTACACGCATCATGTTTTGTATTTACAATGTACATGATTTAGATAAAACTTCAAGTCATATCTTTTTCTGATCGTATTTAGGCGTACCTAAAATACCATTTACAACGATTATGACATCTGCAGATCCCCTCATGTAGTTCTGTTGTTTATGTTTATTCTTGTGGTATTTATCTAACATAGATGGTGGCTTCAACGTGACATGCCCGTTTGATAGTTTTATGTAGATGTTGTTTCTGTATGAAACAACTTTTGACAATAGCTTGCACATATGCACCACACTATCAGGATCTACACAGTACGCATAACTCTTATGAACTGTAATTACATTACATTGTATCAGAATAAATTTAATATGAATCAACAGGAATTTAACTATAGCAGGTAATCAGTCTAAACATGAACGAAAGGTATCAAATACTCAGTATTATAATGGGATATGCCAGTTAATTATGCAAAGGAACTATAGGCGGACAATGTTACTTTCTAGCCACATTACATTCGTTGCAATCTATACAGTGTTCTATTTTAGACAATCTGAACGCTTGACTACAAATACTGTAAGGCACATGCTTTTTTCTCTTTTGTGGATATACATATTTGTATGGAGGGTGCAGCATACTTCACGTGATCGTGATATATTAAAAGCAACACAACCTATACTAAGAGAGAACATGAACTAGATGCTTTCAAATGGCATCTACATAATCCCCATGCAATAGTGCAATGGCCACATGATATGCGTGCCTATTTTTTAAACATGTTATTTTTTAATATTATAAACCAGTAACAGCCGCAATAAGTATTTAGATTCTCCATGTAATTACAGAGAATATCAACATATACACAGGCGTACCTACATAATTCTAAATGGCATTATTATTATAGACTATGTCTATATGAAATGTTTGCATGTACTATATATTTTACATGTATATTGATATGTCGACTACCACGTTCTGGTGGGGTATGCTGCAACACTCCATATCCAATACATGCATAATGTGGTTACATACGTTTTTGAGCGCAATTATACAAAAGTATGTTTATGATTACAAAGCTACCCAAAGCCTCACACAACAAAATTGAACCCCAATCGTTAAATTACCCATCGCATGCTCCCACCTGTCACCCACCCCGGGGTTGTATCCCGTTGAACACTACTGGAGGTCCTCAGGGTGTCCGGTTTAAAGAGATTCCACTGTACTTCAGGATTATGAGCCCCCCAATACATGCGCATGACAATTGCAACGATGAACATACATTACCTGTGTAGACAAATGACAGGGAAACCCATCAAATCATCACATTGGGCTTTGTCCGGTTTAGAGAAATCTGAATGTATTCTTTTTTTTATACGACCGTTTTTAAAAAACGGTACGTATTATGTTTTACCGCACGGCGGGCGGGCGGGCGGCTGAAGAAAAAGCGCATATTTCGTGTACACAACTTCTCCGAAACTGTTCAGTCGATCGATCTGAAACTATACACACGTCTTCTACACATATTGAAGATGTGCACATTGGTGTTTTTATGGCTAAACAATATTTTTTAACAAAAATATCGCCTTTTTAACTTAGCCATTTTTTCTTCATTTTTCTATACATTTCTATATACGGTACAGAGTTTGTGTACACATCTCCTCCGAAACCTTTCAGTCGATCGATCTGAAACTATGCACACGTCTTCTACACATATTGAAGATGTGCACCTTGGTGTTTTTATGGCGAAAAATTATTTTTTAACAAAAATATCACCTTTTTAACTTAGCCATTTTTTCTACATTTTTCTATACAATTCTATATACGGTACAGAGTTTGTGTACACAACTCCTCCGAAACTGTTCAGTCGATCGTTCTGAAACTATACACACGTCTTCTACACATATTGAAGATGTGCACCTTGGTGTTTTTATGTAAAAAGCCGAAAAAAATATTTTTTGTAACAAAAATATCGCCTTTTTAACTTAGCCATTTTTAGCTCGACTATTCGAAGAATAAGTAGAGCTTAGGTTGTCACCCCGGCGTCGGCGTCGGTGTCACCGTCACGCCTTGGTTAAGGTTTTTAGTCAACCTTGTATATGGAAATACTATACTGGCCCTACACCCACCATACTTGCACAACTTCATCTCCTAGTGATGTACATCAATAACCCCATGATCTATATTTGACCTTGACCTACATTTCCCTCTTGAATTACTTACTTAATTCCCCTTGGTTAAGGTTTTTTTTTTAGTCAAGCTTGTACATGGAATACTATTGTGCATACAGACACCATACTTGGACAACCTTTTCTCATAGGGATGTACATCAATAACCCTGAGCTATATTTCACCTTGACCTACATTTCCTCTTGAATTACTTAGTAATTCCCCTTGGTTAAGGTTTTTAGTCAAGCTTGTATATGGAATACTCCTGGCCCTACACCCACCATACTTGAACAATCATCTTCCTAGTGATATACATCAACAACCCCTGACCTATATTTGACCTTGACCTACATTTAACCTTGAATTACATAGTTAATTCCCCTTGGTTACGGTTTTTAGTCAACCTTGGTTAAGGTTTTTAGTCAAGCTTGTACATGGAATACTAGTGTGCATACAGACACCATACTTGGACAACCTTTTCTCATAGGGATGTACATCAATAACCCCTGATCTATATTTGACCTTGACCTACATTTCCTCTTGAATTACTTAGTTAATTCCCCTTGGTTAAGGTTTTTAGTCAAGCTTGTATATGGAATATTCCTGGCCCTACACCCACCATACTTGGACAACTTCATCTCCTAGTGATGTACCTCAACAACCACCGACCTATATTTGACCTTCACCTACATTTAACCTTGAATTACTTACTTAATTCCCCTTGGTTAAGGTTTTTAGTCAACCTTGGTTAAGGTTTTTAGTCAAGCTTGTACATGGAATACTATTGTGCATACAGACACCATACTTGGACAACCTTTTCTCATAGGGATGTACATCAATAACCCCTGATCTATATTTGACATTGACCTACATTTCCTCTTCAATTACTTAGTTAATTCCCTTGTTTAAGGTTTTTTAGTCTAGCTTGTATATGGAATATTCCTGGCCCTACACCCACCATACTTGTACAACTTCATCTCCTAGTGATGTACATCAAGAACCACTGACTATATTTGACCTTGACCTACTTTACTTTGAATTACTTAGTTAATTCCCCTTGGTTAAGGTTTTTAGTCAAGCTTGTACATGGAATACTATTGTGCATACTAACACCATACTTGGACAACCTTTTCTCATAGCGATGTACATCAATAACCCCTGATCTATAGTTGACCTTGACCTACATTTCCTCTTGAATTACTTACTTAATTCTCCTTGGTTAAGGTTTTTAGTCAAGCTTGTAGATGCAATACTCCTGGCCCTACACCAACCATACTTGGACAACTTCATCTCCTAGTGATGTACATCAATAATCCCTGACCTATATTTGACCTTGACCTACTTTTATATACCTTGGATTACTTTCTTATTTCCCCTTGGTTAAGGTTTTTAGTCAAGCTTGTATATGGAATATTCCTGGGCCTACAGCAAACCATACATGGAAAACTTCATCTATCTGTGATGTACATCAATAACCCTGACCATATCTGACATTGACCTACATTTAACCTTGAATTACTTACTTAATTTCCCTTCATTAAGGTTTTTAGTCAACCTTGCTTAAGGTTTTCACCGCGGCCTATATTTAACCTTGAATTACTTACTTAATTTCCCTTGGTTAAGGTTTTTAGTCAACCTTTGTTAAGGTTTTTATGCAGGCCGTGGCCACCTTGTTTGTCAAGCTATGTGTACATCGACAACCCTCGTAGTCGAGCTATGCTGTTCTCCTACAGCTCTTGTTTCTTCATTTTTCTATACATTTCTATATACGGTACAGTTTGTGTACACAACTCCTCCAAAACTGTTCAGTCGATCGTTCTGAAACTATAGACACGTCTTCTACACATATTGAAGATGTGCACCTTGGTGTTTTTATGCCGAAAAAATATTTTTGTAACAAAAATATCACCTTTTTAACTTAGCCATTTTTTCTACATTATTGTATCCAATTCCCTATCATTTCTACTTTACACTCTACTTTTCTATCTCTGCCTAAATTAGTATACATGTTTAGCACAACGAGATGAAGAAATAATGCTATAGACTTTCAAATTCTCATTAATGTTTCTTGCCTTGGTGACAGCTTCACACATTTCT
Organism: Conchocele bisecta; assembly: GCA_029237695.1. Classification (NCBI taxonomy): domain Eukaryota; kingdom Metazoa; phylum Mollusca; class Bivalvia; order Lucinida; family Thyasiridae; genus Conchocele; species Conchocele bisecta. The sequence goes on from CM055279.1 coordinate 2,903,676, forward strand.
GCATCTTCGCTGTCTGGCCCATATTCGACGGGCGTATTTTGTGTCTTGCGGCACTCTTGTTTATCAGTAAGTTACCTCTCTTTTTGCAACAGTGTAGATCCAGATGATCGTCCGGCTCGTAATGAGCCGTCTCATCCGGATCTGCACCTCTTGTGGTCATCAAGATCTGCACCGCTTGTCACAAGTTGTGGTTATATTCTGATATTTATTTTTACCAGTAAGTTACCTCTCTGAGTGTCGAGCCGTCTGATTGGCTCCGTGTCGGTCAACAATCGCGCGAGGCTGCGTCGGTGACAGATCGATACCCATTTCTCGCCCGCCTTCCTGTAACACTTGAGATCCGTGAATATACTGTCTGTTCCACATTTTGCTGCCGACAAACTTTTAGCTATTAATCTAAAAAAAAATTAAATGCAAGTACTTTTTCAGCAATAACAAAAGTCACCTGCCCCGAAAATAAATATTTGATGAAATTCCATCAAATAGTGATATTACTATGAAAACAAAAATTTACTATGGGAATTTAACATGGGGGCTAAAAACGAGGAGGAGGGTCGAAAGAGGAAATATTTTGGAAATTGACTCCGAAACCTGGCGAGATAGCTTGGAAATGATGTAAATAAGAAAAAAAAAGTTAGATTTTGAAAATCGTTCCATATATAAAAAGATGTTTTAAAGGTTCATGCCCACTTAGTAGACACAAAATGTTCTTTATATCAGAGACATCATCTGAGACATTGTCTGGCAAAATAAGAATTAAGTCACCATTACCCCACGTATTGATTGGCATTATTATGCATTTTATATCAGAAGTAAATGTCCACACTGATATCAAGGGCGATAACCGTGTTTCCTTAAAATGTTAACGGACTATTTAGTCTCTGTAGTTATTTTTTGAAGTTCAATGATACTTTATAATCTATCAAAATTATTATTTTTTCAGGTGACGCATTTAATTAGTACAAATAATTAAAAAATACCATGTCTCATTTACATATGAAAATAGCCCGATACCAACGCGCGTCACTAACAGTAAAATAAACATTATTAAATAATTATATCTATAGCGGGCACTCGTAATTCTTAGAACTGGTGGAATAGTGACACAATTATACACGTATTTAATCCCAATAAAGAGCATGTTTTGCCTATTGAGTGGGCATGTACCTTTAAAAAATCTATTTTTAGCCCCAATCTTAAATTCCCATAGGAATCTTTTTCGTGATAAAATCAATATTTGATGGAATTTCATCAATTTCTTTTTTTGGGGGGAGGGTGACTTTTTTTGTTATTGATGAAAAAGTACTTACAATTAAATATTTGTTGAACTTAATGAATTTAATAGCCAAAAGTTTGTTGGCAGCAAAACGTGGAACAGACAGTAGTTATGTGTGGCTGTCACTGGAGAAATGGGGTTTATGGGATTTGTGTCCAGTGTAGCTCTTGATGAAATAGCAAAGTCCTGTCTCTCTCTCCTTTTTCTATATTCTCCTCTGGCCTCAACTATTCTCCAACAATCCTTATAACCATTAAAGGTACACGCCCACTCAGTAGGCACCAAATGTTCTGTATAGGAATTAAATAAGTGTATAATTGTGTCCCTACTCCATCAGTTCTAAACATTACGCGTGTCCGCTATACAGATATAATCATTTAGTAATATTTATTTTACTGTTAGTGTCTCATGGTGGTATCAGGCCATTTTCATATGCAAATGAGACATGATATGTTTTAGTTATTTATTATCGTATCATGACACAATCCATAACACAATGCAGAGGCTGGTCTGGATCTTCACTGGTCACAGAACCCATAAGCCCCATGTCTCCAGTAACAGCCACAAATGAACAGTATAGTCCGCAGACTTGTTTACAAACAAACCGGTCATAAACAAAACACAGAATAGGTGAGACAGGTAAATATAAATATACTCGTGCCAGCATTCCTTTTCAATATTTATTTTGAGATTTGTCATCAAGTCTTATGTAGTCGAGGGGTTAGAGTGACGGATATCAATGCCGTAGATAGTGAGTTTGATTCTTAGTTTTTCATACATACATGTATACACACATATATTTTAATTTGTTTATGTTTTATTACATATTTATTTTTTTATGTGTGTTGCTTTTACAAATTACATTAATTAAGCATGTAGCATGAAATGCCAAGACATGTTTTCATTTCGAAGCAAACTATTCAATAATTGCTGTCTGTTGATGTGTAAACAGTAGTCTGATTTTATTTTACCCAATTAAAATGTTGAAATACCCAATTGCTTAAGAAATGATGGAGTGACAATACTCAATTACTAATTCTTTATCTGGAGCCCTGGTTAGTTATCATGTAGTAGTAACATGTGTAAAGGTACATGCCCACTCGGTAGGCACAAAATGTTCTTTACAGGAATTAAATAAGTGTATAATTGTGTCACTATTCCACCAGTTCCAAACATTACGAGTGTCCGCTATACAGGTATAATCATTTAGTAATATTTATTTTACTGATAGCGACATGTGGTGGTATCAGGCTGTTTTCATATGCACATGAGGCATGATAGGTGTTTAATTATACTAATTAAATGCGTCATCTGAAAAAATAATATTATAGACAGATTATAAAGTATGGTATATTGGATGTTTGTTGTTGCCATTACATTTACTGTACATAATACTGTGTGATGGTGACCGGTAATAATAACAGAACTGCAGATAATTGGCGTATGTTACGCACTTATTTTAGAAGAATACGCATTGATTATCAAACGTGGGAGTACAAAATACTCGCAGCAATGTGAAAATTTAATACACATTGATTTTCAAATTGAGCAGTGAAAATACTGTAACAAAGTTGAAAATTTACTTTGTTGAACTGCAAAATTGCAGCTCAAATAAGTGAATTTTATTTGTTTTATTTTTTATCATTTGTTCCCTATTTAATAAGAGAAAAGAATATGTTTGTAAAAGTAAAATACGCATTGAATGTGAACAGCGGGTATAATACTCTTTAGATACAAAACTTATCTGCAGCTCTGATAATAACCTAGTTATCGAGGAGACTTCAGCAGTGAAAATTCATCATATATATTGTATGTAGGTTGTTGCCATTACATTTACTGTACATAATATTTTGTGATGGTTACCGGTAATAATAACATAACTCCAGATAAGGTGCGTATTGGCGTATTTTACACACTTACTTTAGCAGAATACGCGTTGATTATCAAAAGTGCAGTGAAAATACTGTAACAAATTTGGAAATAAGTGAATTATAATTTGTTTTATTTGTGATCATTATTGTATTCCCTATTTAATAAGAGAGAACAAAAATACAAGTCAAATATGCATTGAATTTGAAATCTGGGGGTATAATGTATAATACTCTTTAGATACAAAAATTATCTGGAGCTCTGATAATAACTTAGTTAAGAAAAACAGACTTCACCAGTGAAAATACATCATATACATTGGACGTATGTTGTTGCCATTACATTTACTGTATAAATATTTTGTGATGGTAATATTATTATAATACTCTAGTAATCCAAAAGACTTCACCAGTGAAAATTCATCATATACATTGTACATGTTGTATGTATGTTGTTGCCCGTACATTTACTGTATATAATACTTTGTGATGGCTACCGTTAATAATAACAGAACTCCAGATAAGGGGCGTATTGGCGTATTTTATGCACTTATTTTAGAAGAATACGCATTGATTATCAAAAGTGGGAGTACAAAATACTCGCAGCAATGTGAAAATACGCATTGATTTTCAAATTCCAAACAGTGTTTGCTTTTTGCAGCTCAAATATGTGAATTTTAAATTTGTTTGTTTTTATCATTTGTTCCCTATTTAATAAGAGAAAAAAAAACATTTGTGAAAGTAAAATACAAATTGACTTTGAACTGGTGTGTAATACTCTTTAGATACAAAACTTGTCTGGAGCGTTGATAATAACCTAGTTATGGAAGAGACTTCACCAGTGAAAATTTATCATATACGTTGTATGTTTGTTGTTGCGATTACATTTATAATAATATTATTATAATAACCTAGTAATCCAAGAGAACAAGTGAAAATTTATCATATACGTTGGATGTATGGTGTTGCCATTACATTTACTGTACACAATAGTTTGTGATGGTTACCGGTAATAATAACAGAACTCCAGATAATTGGCGTATTGGCGTATTTTACAGTTATTTTAGAAGACTACGCATTGATTTTCAAAAGTGGGAGTACAAAATACTTGTAGCAATGCGAAAATATGCATTGATTTTCAAATGAGCAGTGGAAATACTCAAATAAAATTGAATATTTACTTAGTTTTTTGCAGCTCAAATACATGTAAGTGATTTTTGAATTTGTTTTATTTTTTATCATTTGTTTCCTATTTAATAAAATAAAAAAATACATTTGAAAAAGTAAAATACGCATTGAATTTGAAATCTGGGGGTATAATACTTTAGATACAAAACTTATCTGGAGCTCTGATAATAACCTAGTTATCCAAGAGACTTCAGCAATACACATTTATCATATACATTGTATGTTTGTTGTTGCCATTACATTTACTGTACACAATACTTTGTGATGGTTACCGGTAATATTATTATAATGGCCCAGTAATTCAAGAGACTTCGCCTGTGAAAATTCATCATATACCTTGGATGTATGTTGTTGCCATTACATTTACAGTACATAATATTTTGTGATAATTATTAAGTATATGCCGTCTCCCGTGAAAGACAAAACAAAACGAAATTGCCGTTACATTTGCAGCAATTGCAAATCCTGGTCAACTGCACATGTGCATTTCTAGAGGCGTGTAATCTTAAACAAATTTATATCCGCAAAATGTTTTCAAAACTTTTAAAATCAATTTATTTTTTAGCTTGTGGATACCAATATTAAAAATATTGAATGTGCCCCCTTTTTTAAAAAAAAAAGAGGTGAAAATGTATGGGTTTAACGTCGCAGAAATAGCTATGGTCATATCAAGACGGGACCAAAGTTTTATATTTTTTAATACTATGAATTCAAAGTATTTTTCATGCCTAAGGCCGGATTGGAAGTCAAGTGTTCAAACCCCTATACCACAATCCATCCCCACCCCTTTTTTTGAAAGTTTTATGCGCTAAATGTGCCCTGTTTTTCTGGCCTTACTATTCCCCTTTTTAATCCTGCGATAAACACTATAAACTGCTTGATTTTATACTGTAGTCATAACGCACCTTGTGCATGTGTTCGACCAGAGATGCTTGGCTTGTAGTCAAAATCATGCAGTTTGATTGGTTGAGTCTGAGCACCGTTGAGCCTCATCCAAGCAAACTACTTGTTTTTCTACTGTAATTATATCGAACCTTGTGCATGTGTTCCATCATTCAAAATCATGTAGTTGATTGGCTGAGCCCGACAGCTCAAGATCATCCAAGCAAATTGCTTGATTTTATACTGTAGTCATAACGCACCTTGTCCACTTGTAGTCAAACTCATGCAGTTTGATTGGCTGAGTACAGCACAGCTCAGGCTCATCCAAGCAAAAGGCTTGATTTTCAACATCAGTTATAACGAACATTGTGCATGTGTTCGACCAGAGTTGCTGGGCTCGCTGTATGTCGATCTTCGTCTTGAAGTTGGCCTTCCATACGGCCATGGACGATTTCTGTTGTTTCAGCTCGCGCAGATGTACGTGAATCTGTAGTCGCTTCCTGGTGTGATAAATGATATATAGTGCACCAAAGACGATGACTTATGTGTTTTATTGGTGCTCTAAAATTTCTTCGTTCGGAAACCACGTGATCCCACACGCGGACTTGGTATTTTATTTTGTCTTCACAGACACCGATACAATTGCCATGATGTTACATATTGCATCTTCTGATTATCAAACTGGTGAATTATTTGTAGATGTTGACTGTTCAATGTGTTACATACTTTTACCGTGAAACTATTTGTATTTTGTAAATATTAATTGTTCATGTGTCAATATGAAATTTACATGCATGTTTTACAGTTTGTTCCACTTCAATTCATTTTTGGACAATTAACCCTTAGACCGCTACTCACAACAATTGTCGTTTCCTGTTGCTTTTATATCTTGCCTTATATCTCAATAAAAACATGGTTTGACAGAACTTCAGAATCATTTCCAATGGAAATGATTCTGAAGTGCTGTCAAAGCATGTCGTAAATTGTTTTTGATGATAAAAATGGAAAATAGAAAATAAACAGCAGACGACAAAAATAAATTAGATAGCGGTCTAATGGTTAAATATATTTAATCTGAGTATTATCAACCGTTAAGTGTCATTCACCTAAATAAAAAAATAGTACTTTCCTCAACCTGTTTGTTTGAATAAATTTGAATTGGGGATATTGCGAAAAATAAAGATTTTTCTATGCCAGGATTTTAAAATTGGGGCTAAAATAGAAGTTTTTCTGACTTTGTGAACGAATGTTCAGTAAAAACAGTAATTTATTATATACCTACCCATGAAATACATAGTTATACGATGTAAATAAAAGTCATATGTTCTGATCGATGAAATAAACAACTTCCGGTGAAAATACGACTACTTCCGCTATCTATAACGGCTCTCATGAAATATGGACATTTCACACCACGCGATGAACATGTATGTCATATTTGTTGCAAAATATGAATATCCTCTATATATATTAGTGCAGGTCCTGATCAGACTGTGCGAATGCTTAATACCAATGTAGTTCTTTATCAAATAGCACATTCCTGTAATATGATAACCATCTATCATGCGCGTTAGAAGCATGACTGCAATTTCATTGATGGAATGGCGAGCAGTGCAGATCCTGACCAGACTGTGCGGATGCACAGGATGATCTGGATCTACAGTGGTCACAAAACCCATAAGCCTCATTTTCCCATTCACAGACACCAATCCTAATGTCATAAATTCTTGTCGTTATTCGAACATGTGGATCAGTCAACCGTTTCAACACCACGGACCTGCATAGTGGTATTGGCAACACGTGTAGATCCAGATGAGACGTGATCTGCACTTTTTGCAAGTAATTTTCATATAGTTGAGAACAAAAACACCCCCTTTTCATAAATGGACTAGTCTGAAAATAATTTTGTGACCATTGGATTGGTTGCAAAATTAACATATCATAGTCCATTCCAGTTAGTTAGGGGTGAAAGGGTTCAACAGCAAGTATATATGTATGGTAGGACTTGGAAGATGAAAAATACAACAACAAGGGCATCGTTATCACTAAGCTAATCCCCTCGCTGGGAGCTTTGATAATAATAAAACAACAAAAACAAAACTTAAAGCATATGCCATACAAACAAGGTAATTTCAGGGCAATATATTTTTTCTCATGTAAATATTCCGTTCTGATTTTGGGATTTTCCCCACAATGCAGCAGGTTATACATGTATATTGGATCGAACCCGTTGGTATACATGTATATGGGATCGAACCCGAACCCGTTGGCCCGGTCTTACATGACCTTATCTGTTGATAGGCCGTTAAATACCAAAACAAGGTAAATATAAGTCCTCAGTGACCTTGACCTCAGGTAGTGTGCAAAACCAAGCACCATCCATAGACACATCGTGGCCCAATATTATCATAATCGGTGAAGTGGTTCAAAAGTTATTGAAAAATGAAAGGCGATACTAACATACGCACGCACGTACATGAATCAACGCTATATTCCCTCTTGCCTATCGGCGAGTGAATAATAATCGCCACCACTAAATGGACGAGAAGGTATAAGTTGAAACACAGTGATGTTAGTTTCAGTACATTTTACTGTCTCTGCTACATGTCATGTCTGTAAGCCAATTGTCATGGGACGGCCTTAAAATGGCACATATGCCGACAAATCTACGTGTAGTCACATGTTAGCCTGCGTGATCTCATTCAACATATTGAACAATACATTGTACACCGTCTACTTCTGTCTGAAACATTATGTGCGCCTTATAACCCATTTCATTCTTTGGATATTACATTTTGGACAGAATGTTTTAAACATTATTTCTTATGTTGTGACCGCTCATTTGAACCGTCTACTTTCCTGCAGAAATAAATTAAAACGTATTTGAAAATGTGGCTACCTGTGAATCTTACATGAAATGGGTTCAACACTTTCTAACTTGGTGTAGACAAATCTGGAGCTACAGAGGTGACTGGCATACGGTATCAGGGGCCTGTTTCACTAAAACTTACGATAATGTATCTTCTTTAATGGTGGGTGGCAGGTGGGAGCATGCGATGGGTAAGTTGTATGTGAATCTGGTTATAACCCTTATGTGAGTATTACGATTATTCCACTAGCAGGTTAAAACGGGATTGAACCCGTTTTTGCCCGGCCTTCCATGACCTTAGCTGCTTATAGGCCATTAAACACCTATAAACAAACAAGTTTAGTGATACCGGCCCCAGTTATCTGCTAGCAACAAATGAGAGTAAGTGAGCAGGGGTTCACAGATACCTCCGCTGCCATCGCCTGGATTGATAAACAAAATGTTTGTGTTACGGACGGACAAATGGAAGGGTGAAAACTATAATACTCCTTGGAATACTTCATAAGCCTGGGATATAAACATACGTAACGCAATACACAGTCACTAATGATGGATAGGCCTACAGTATTTTACTTATTTTTTCTTGTGCTATAGCAGTTTGTAAAAGTGATACTAGCTGCACACATAAGGCAAACCTATCTAGTACGTGTCTGGGACTGGAGAAACGGGGCTTATGGCAAGTCATTGAAATAGGACTGTAGACCCAGACCAGCAGGCAATTCTGGCCAGTTTAATCAGGATCTTGCACTATTCGCAGTTCAGTCAATGAAATATCTCATGTTTTCATTAAACAATACAAATCAGACTGGACATGTGCTAATGACGTAAGCATCTCGATGGGGCTTATGTCATTTGTGACCAGTGTAGCTCCGGATCTTCTGTGGTAAGGTTCATACTGCTATGTATTAACATAATATAGAACAATGCAAACCATGATGAAACTGGACAGCTGGTCTAGGTCTACGGTAGTGGCGCCATAAGCCACATTCCTGCAGTGGCAGCCACGTCCTGGAACAAAACTAGAAAAATGTGGTCTGTCGACGCACTTAGGGCCCCTATAGGTGATTTGAAAATAAACAGACGGACGGATGAAAGATCAGTAGCGAGGGTAATTGTATTAATGTGAAGGATGTATCGTTACTAAGTAATGTATGTGTGCAATATGAAGATATTAGCTGAAGGCAAACATACATTATAAGTGATTTAAGAAACTCTTACAAAAACTTTTAAACAATAAACGGACAGACGGACAGACGGGGTAAAACCTATAGGGAACCGCTGATTCTCGGCGAGGCCCTAACTAGACACTATATGCCCCTTTGACACACTGGAATCAGAAGCTAAACAATAATAATAGGGGAAAATGATGTATGGAACTTCAAACGCAAAACAATATGTCCTTCTTGTTATTGTATAGATCGCATAATTACTGGTAGCACGTTGCATGGAAAGATGGCTAAATGTACGAGAAGTAACACGCCTGAATGAGCAGGGGTAATGATACGGCTTTTGATTAATAATACAATAACCTGATTATCTTATCTTAATTCTTTTGTCGTCTGCTGTTTATTTTCTATTTTCCATGATTCTAAAGTGCTGTCAAACCATATTTTTATTGAGAAATAAGGCAAGATATAAAAGCAACAGCAGACAACAATTGTTGTGTGTAGCGGTCTAAGGGTTAATACAAAATCTGGCTATGACTGAATAAATGGGGCTTCTGACAACATTTGTGGCCAGTGTAGCTCCTGATCTGCGAGCACACGTTGTACGACTAAAAAGTTTGCAAGTGCAAATTTTGGATCGTCTGGAAATTTCAATTGATGGATTTACATGTATTGAACATAGGCTCAATAAATGTAAATCCAATAATTGTTTAAATGAAAACCGTATTAATGTGAAATCTAGACCATAATAATTTGGCACTTACGAACATTTTAGTCGTACAAAGTTTAGTGAAACAGGCCCCTGCAGTCCGATAACTTCAATCATAAGGTTCCATATTGTTTGGTAGAAGCATTACCTGCTTCACTGACTTGACTGAATGAACAACAGTGGATGCGTAGGTTGGCCTGGAAATACACTTGTCACACAAGCCATAAGCCTCATTTCTCCCGTCACAGTCACCAGTAATGGTAAACATGAACGGGTCTGGGACTACACTTGTCACACATGCCATAAGACAGTCACCAGTAATGGTAAACATGAACGGGTCTGGAACTACACTTGTCACACAAGCCATAAGCCCCATTTCTCCAGTCACAGTCACCAGTAATGGTAAACATGAACGGGTCTGGGACTACACTTGTCACACAAGCCATAAGCCCCATTTCTCCAGTCACAGTCACCAGTAATGGTAAACATGAACGGGTCTGGGACTACACTTGTCACACAAGCCATAAGCCCCATTTCTCCAGTCACAGTCACCAGTAATGGTAAACATAAACGGGTCTGGGACTACACTTGTCACACAAGCCATAAGCCCCATTTCTCCAGTCACAGTCACCAGTAATGGTAAACATGAACGGGTCTGGGACTACACTTGTCACACAAGCCATAAGCCCCATTTCTCCCGTCACAGTCACCAGTAATGGTAAACATGAACGGGTCTGGGACTACACTTGTCACACAAGCCATAAGCCCCATTTCTCCCGTCACAGTCATCAGTAATGGTAAACATGAACGGGTCTGGGACTACACTTGTCACACAAGCCATAAGTCCCATTTCTCCAGTCACAGTCACCAGTAATGGTAAACATGAACGGGTCTGGAATTACACTTGTCACACAAGCCATAAACCCCATTTCTCCAGTCAGTCACCAGTAATGGTAAACATGAACGGGTCTGGGACTACACTTGTCACACAAGCCATAAACCCCATTTCTCCAGTCACAGTCACCAGTAATGGTAAACATGAACGGGTCTGGGACTACACTTGTCACACAAGCCATAAACCCCATTTCTCCAGTCACAGTCACCAGTAATGGTAAACATGAACGGGTCTGTGACTACACTTGTCACACAAGCCATAAGTCCCATTTCTCCAGTCACAGTCATCAGTAATGGTAAACATGAACGGGTCTGTGACTACACTTGTCACACAAGCCATAAGTCCCATTTCTCCAGTCACAGTCACCAGTAATGGTAAACATGAACGGGTCTGTGACTACACTTGTCACACAAGCCATAAGTCCCATTTCTCCAGTCACAGTCATCAGTAATGGTAAACATGAACGGGTCTGGGACTACACTTGTCACACAAGCCATAAGCCCCATTTCTCCAGTCACAGTCACCAGTAATGGTAAACATGAACGGGTCTGGGACTACACTTGTCACACAAGCCATAAGTCCCATTTCTCCAGTCACAGTCACCAGTAATGGTAAACATGAACGGGTCTGTGACTACACTTGTCACACAAGCCATAAGTCCCATTTCTCCAGTCACAGTCATCAGTAATGGTAAACATGAACGGGTCTGGGACTACACTTGTCACACAAGCCATAAGCCCCATTTCTCCAGTCACAGTCACCAGTAATGGTAAACATGAACGGGTCTGGGACTACACTTGTCACACAAGCCATAAGCCCCATTTCTCCAGTCACAGTCATCAGTAATGGTAAACATGAACGGGTCTGGGACTACACTTGTCACAATCCATAAGCCCAATTTCTCCCGTCACAGTCACCAGTAATGGTAAACATGAACAGGTCTGGGACTACACTTGTCACACAAGCCATAAGCCCCATTTCTCCAGTCACAGTCACCAGTAATGGTAAACATTAACTATGATTCAAAATCAGACAGAATTCTTCTTTTAGGCTAATTTTTGCCTTTTTTCATGATTTGAAAGTTAAAAAATGTTTCGGATTCAGTCTGATATTGCTCAAATTCGATACACTTGCATAATGCAAACGGAATATATGGGCTTTCAGCCTCAACTATGATTAAAAAATCTTCTTTTCGGCTGAGTTTCAGTTCATTTGAAATGTCGACGAAGGTTGCTATGATCATGACTGAACTAGATGGCTACGCTAATGTGCCGACTACATCACGCTGTCCGCAAGCGGACGCGACAAAAACGACACGAGAACACGATTGCCAAAGGTCACAATATGTGCCTATCATGGCTTTAACTTTAGTTTATATTTACGGATGGTAATTGTCTCAGTAACCTGGGAGCCGTTTCACTAAACTTCGTAATACTAAAATGTTCGTAAGTGCAAACTTATGATAGTCTGTAAATTTCACATTAACCATGTTTTCTTGTAAATGATTATTTGATTTACATTTATTGAGCATAGGCTGCATATGCAGCATGTTCTCAATAAATGTAAATCCATCAATTGAAATTTCCAGACGATCCTACATTTGCACTTACAAACATTTTAGTCAAACAAAGTTTAGTGAAACGGCCTCCTAGCACTGGGTCCATAAATTCTCGGGTTTGGGCTCTTCCTGAATTTTATTGGCCATTGAAGTACGCAGTCAAAATGTGTGGATTGATTAAATTTAGGAGCTTACGAGTTTGTTTGTTTGTTTGTTTAATGGTGTTTAACGGCCTATCAACAGCTAAGGTAATTTAAAGCCGGGCCAACAGGTTCGATCCCGCATGTAACCTGCTGCATTGGGGGAAAAATGGGAAAAAATCACAAAATCAAAACTGAATATTTACATCAAAATAAATACATATTCAGCCCTGAAATTAGGCTAACATGACCTGTGCCAGTTCCATACCACACCAAAGTTACTTGGCCCCTTCCCCTAAAAGAAATAGGATTAGGAATAATCGTATTACTCATACAAGGGGTATAACCAGATTAAACCCTCACATACAAGAAGGCCAAAAACGTACATGAGGGCCAAACCAGGTCTCCGTTCGGGATACCGGCAAGGAAGAATCCCGAACGTTAAATTACCCATCGCATACTCACACCTGCCACCCACCGGCAAGGAAGAATCCGATCGTTAAATTACCATCGCATACTCACACCTGCCACCCACCGGCAAGGAAGAATCCCGATCGTTAAATTACCCATCGCATACTCACACCTGCCACCCACCGGCAAGGAAGAATCCCGATCGTTAAATTACCCATCGCATACTCACACCTGCCACCCACCGGCAAGGAAGAATCCCGATCGTTAAATTACCCATCGCATACTCACACCTGCCACCCACCGGAGGTTATGAGTCAGTTAATACAACCTCGAGGCAGTCGGTGAACAAAAACTAGGGTCAAGGTCACCTCAAATGTCAAATGGTATGTGATACGTTTCTGATGTACACAGTACACCGTTTCATGATTATTGTGTGCAAGTTTCACCGGTGAACAGTGTAGTCCCAGATCAGTTTGCACATCCGTGGAGCCATATCAGCGTATACATGATCATCATTTAGTTGGTGAATCTACACTGTCTGATCAGTCACATTTAATCATTCCATGTTGAATACAAGGCGATCGCCGGCGAGTCTCGCTGACAAAGAAATTAGGTCAATGTGTCATCTAAATGACACAGGACGGTCAACCATCAATGTGAAGAATGAAGAAGATATTGCTAAAATGTGGTAAAGATCTGACCAACACATCTGGAGATAAGCAACAGTTTGACGTACACCAAAAATTGTTTATGCCTACGATACGATGACGCCACGTCGGAATTGTGACCGCTACATGTACCGTAATAACCCTAAATACTCGGACACCATTTATTTGGAGAAACACATACAAATATATGGTTTCCCTACAACAGTGAGCGTGCCAATATTATGGTAATATGACAGTACTGGTTTCATGACAATAAGAATGTATTTGCATGCAATTTGCTTTGGGAAACCCTTATTTAATAGGAATTTCCCAAGGCAAATTGTGTCTGAATATTTAGGGTTATCACGGTATGTCTCATTTTCCACTAACATGAGGGAGACAATAATTGTTGTTTGTGTGGCAGTGCATGAGAATCATCTCCAATGGAGAAAATTCTCATGCTGCCCAAGCAAGTTTATGTTAGGAAATAAACCGAATATCCCTCCATTTAAGAGTTGCGATCGCAACTTAAATCAAAATCAAAAGCGTCTATAAAAATATAAAACTATCACAGAGTACGCATTTTGGCCTGGCACCAAATACTGACATATTATATACAAGTATACACGATTACAATCATTATAAATTAGTATAGTAGTACATATCAGATCATTTTCCAGCTCTATTAAATAACAAATCTCAACACTTTTAGACTAGCAAACAAGAATAATTGAAGAAACAAATTGGCCGGGCTCTTGAAGTACTCCCCTTATCACATAGCCGTATTTTGCAGATGGTGATTTTGAAAATCTTCAATGTTTTCTGCAACTGACGTTGAAAGTTGACTTAAATATCAGAGCTCATTCAATTTAAATCAACTTTTGATGTCACAGACCTAGAAAAAATGCACTTGTCCATATTGAACAAGTGCTAATTTGAAGAAATGTGCAAATCTACACTGGTCGCAAAAAACTATAAGCCCCATTTCTCCTGCCACAGCAACAAATACGTTATACTATGGTATTGTAGGCTGATCAGTGACTTCATAACATCATAAGCTCTGTTTTTAATCAATAGCACATAGTCTCTGAAAATAATAACACAAGGCAGATGGATATTTTATCAAACACAAGCCAGATGGACATTTTATGAAACACAAATCAGATGGACATTTTATCACACACAAGATGGAAGGCATTTTATGAAACACAAGCCAGATGGACATTTTATCACACACAAGATGGATGGACATTTTATCAAACACAAGTCGGATGGACGTTTTATGAAACACAAGCCAGAGCTCTTGTCTGAACACACATATTGATGAGGATTAGATTGATGCATTCAGTATACAGACTGTATTTAAGCAAAATGTCTTACATTGTGCATGCAAGGCTTGCCGTCGTTAAATTATTAATTACATTTTGAGAAACATTCACAGAAGTACATTAACCGTCGGACATTTGCCATAAGCACAGCCTCATCAGTGTTGTGTCTAGAGGGCACCATGCTGGGAATCCCGCGATTGTATCACAGTAACTGATGTCCCCATTCTATTGCGCCATATCCGATGCACTCATATTTTTGCAAATTCTGCACATTTCTAATTGCAAGTTACTTGCTGCTGTCATGTTTAGTGCTGTTGGCGTGTTTTGAGCATCGTTATTAAATGAATCACAAAGCAAACCGTCAGTTAAGTATGACCGATTTCATTTAATCTGAACAAGCATCCACTACTGAAATCTCTGACCATGAGATTGATGTGCCATTCAACCCTGTCGTATCAAACCCTGTCCCCGACAGATCACCAGAAATATAAATATCATGATCTTGTGTAACATGCCCTTTTATTATCATGATTATTGTGGGAAGGAAAAACATTTGACAATTGTATACAATTTGCAATGGGTATCTACACACCCACATAACACGCATACTAAACATCATGATCTTGTGCCACATGGCCTTCTATTATTGTGGGAAGGATAAACATTTGACAATTGTATACAATTTGCAATGGGTATCTACACACCCACATAACACACATAATAAACATCATGATCTTGTGTCACATGACCTTCTATTATTGTGGTATGGTAAAAAAACATTTGACCATCTATACCATTTGAAACGGGTCTACAAACCACACAATGCCTATAAAAACACACACGTAGCATAATACTGTGTAACTACTACACGCTGAATATAATTACACACCTATACATCTGTACAAATAAATATGTGATATAGTTGTATATAGAAATGACTAGGGTACAGCAGTATATTCGGTTAGCATCCAATGAAATGCTTGCAACTGGAATGAATGGGGTCACAATGTGACCACATAGAGCCATAGCTCCAGATAAGGTGCGTATTGGCGTATTTTATGCACTTATTTTAGCAGAATACGCATTGATTATCAAAAGTGGAAGTACAAAATACTCACAGCAATGTGAAAATACGCATCGATTTTCAAATTAAGTAGTGTTTGTTTGTTTGTTTGTTTGTTTGTTTATTGGTGTTTAATGTAGTGAAAATACTGTAATAAAGTGGAAAATGTACTATGTTGAGCTGCTAAAAGCAAAAAAGTGAATTCTTTATTTATTTTTTTTTTTTTTATTTTTATCATTTGTTCCCTATTTAATAAGGAAGAAAATCAATACTACATTTGTAAAAGTAAAATACGCATTGAATTTGAAATCTGGGGGTATAAGACTCTTTAGATACAGAACTTATCTGGAATTTCTGCATATGGCATCTTCAGTTATTTTTGTAGGTACAATCTTATAATACCAGGGATTGGGATCACGTGGTTTCCAAAATTTTTCCGACATGACGTAATCGGAAACCACGTGATCCCATACCCTGAATACTACACCATCAAAGGTGAAAAGGTTTTAACAACAGGAGACCATGATCAGAGAGATATAGACTCGTCCGTATCTTCTGTGTGCCACTGGTTTTTGCATTGGGACTTCAAACCAAGGTCCCGTCTGTGCATGTGGCTGTGACTGGAGAAATTATTTGATTTATTGGTGTATACAGCCTATCAACAGCTAAGGTCATTTAAATTAAATATTCAGCCCTGAAATTAGAATCAACTGACCTGGTGCCAGGTCAATACCACACCAAAGTCACTTGACCCCTTTCCCTAAAAGTAATAGGTTTATGAATAAACGTATCACTCATACATGGGTATAACCAGACTAAACCCTCACATACACGAATGCCAAAGAAATACACGAGGGCCAAACCAGGTCTCTGTTCGGGATTCCAGTTAGGATGAATCCCGATCGTTAAATTACCCATCTCATGCTATCACCTGCCACCCACTGCTGGAGAAATGATGCCGATCTAGACTTACACTGATGGCAAAACCCATATGACCCATTTTTCCAGTCAGAGCCACACGCGAGTCTGGGGCCCGTTTCTCGAAACTTCGTACGTCTAAAATGTTCGTAAGCGCACAATTACGATAGTCTGTACATTTCACATTAACAATGTTTTCTTGTGAACATTCAGTGGATTTACATTTATTGAGCATAGGCTGCATATGCAGCCTAAGCTCAATAAATGCAAATACATCAATTGAAATTTACAGACGATCCTAGACTTGCACTTACGAACATTTTTGTCGTACAAAGTTTTAGTGAAACGGGCCCTGGTTACAGGTTCTACTGGTATTACTTGAGGTCTGTAATGTTCTATACAATAGCATTTGCAATCTCTACTTAGCACATATTTTGTGAATTATAAATAACTTTAAGTGACTCTAATCACCAGACAGTGACACATGCACGCTAGGACAAATACATAGACGGACAGATGCACAGATGCCATTGTGATCACTAGGCCATGCGCTCAACTCACAGGTATGATGAAAGAATATAGATATTCATATAATGTATCTCAAATGGACTCGCCACAATCAACGCAACATGAAAAAAAATCCCATAGACTCCATCATATGTTTCTATTATATCCCAGCAAGATAAAAAGCTAATATCTCAGAACTATTAAGCAAGTGGAATGGGTGATCTATTATTTTGTCATCATTAACACAGAATAAGGATACTTTTATAAAACTGGGAAACATATCAAACACTGTAGATCCTAATGGGATGGCTAATTACGAGTCAGATCATTGAGATCTATACTGATTGGAAATATTGACAATATGGTTTTCAGTCAGTTCTGATAAATCACTGAAGTTAGTTTTGATTGGATATAACAAATTTCACCCCATCTTAAGTTTGTGACGGCACTAACATTGTGACCTTGACCTTGGATGTCAATTTGATATAATCTCGTTCACAATAACAGATCTACCTCCACCAATCATCAAGAAACCGAGCTTCTATTCCTGGCTCCATGTCCGGTCGGGGTTGTCCGACCACCCCCGGTAACCTTGCCAATCGGGGGTAACTGTCGGCCTTGTTGCGCATCGGCGGGCCGGGGATCTGTGAAGGTCGACTGGAGAAGGTCGGGGACGGGGTCGCAATGTCATCTGTAGGGGTCGTGCTGGCGCACGGCATGTTGAAAGCCGGGGATACGGGTAGCGGGATCTGTGAGACTTTCTTGTGACGCTTCCTGCATAGGTTCCTCCAGGACACAAGCACCTGTAAATGGTTGGTTGGTTGGTTGGTTGGTTGGATGGTTGGTTGGTTGGTTGGTTGGTTGGTTGTTTGGTTGGATGGTTGGTTGGTTGGTTGGGTTGGTTGGCTGGATGATTTTGGTTGGTGGATTTTTGGATAGTGGTTGGTTGGTTGGTTGGTTGGTTGGTGGGCGAGTCGGTGGGTTTTGGTGGTTGGTTGTAGATTAATTGGCTGACTGGCAGACTGAACCTACTATCGAACTGAACCAACCGACCGACTGATTAATTGGTGAAAGGTTTTACGTAAATTCAACAGCAAGGTCATTGTACAGGGCATATAGTTTTAACTTGAACAAATGAATGGCTGTGTTATGTGGTGATGGAACATCAGTTTCAGTTAAAGTTGTAGGAAAAAAGATTAATAGTATTATAATTTTACTAACACGGTCCTAATACAGACCCCACGCCCCCCACCCCACAAAAAATTAAAGCATTTGCAAAACACACAACATAATATATGACCTACCTAGGGCCCTGGGTCATATGTAATAAATTGTCATCGTTGGCAAATTATCAAAATCGGCACAGAAGTTAAAAGTTATCGAGAAAATACAAATATTATTACATGTACTAACTTACATATTTATGAAGGTGATATACCGTATTAACCCTAAATATTCGGATCAATTTAAATTTGCTTTGGGAAACCCCTATTAAATAGGCTATATGTTAGTATTAAATAGGGGTTTCCAAAAACAAATAGTATCCAAATACATACATTGTTATTGTGATTAGTGAACGACTGCTATACTAACCCTACATATTGGCACGCTCATTGTTGTGGGGAAACCATATATTTATATAATGGTGTCCGAATATTTAGGCGTATTATGGTAGCAATAATTTATGTATGTACACATAATATCAGTATATCCTCTTTTGCCAACAGTGGCAATAACATTCCAACAGCTTACCATAGAGAGCGTCTGTTTGCGCTGGAAAGCTCGACTTTTCTGCACACTTGCGTCGTTTCACAAACTCGAGATGCCATCTTGTCCAGACATCGGTGAGGACGTTCTCCCGCCGCTGTAAGTCATGTGACAAAGATACAGTGGAACCTCTCTAAACCGGTCACAGAGAAAGGTTAGTTGTGCTTAATTTCGATATGTTTCATTGCCCGTTATCTCCGATGTTAATTTCTGCTGATGATCACAAACCACTCAAGCGTGTCTTGAAGTATTCATTTTCCTGTTTTTATTTTACAGTGGAACCTCTCGAAACAGGGTGTCCGGTTTAGAGATGATCCACTGTAGTTGAATATGGTGATTGAAATCAAGCAGCTTGATTGGCTGAGCCTGAGCTGTAAGTTGTGTGACAAAGATACTTGAATACTGTGCTTGAAATCAAGCAGCTTGATTGGCTGAGCCTGAGCTGTGCTACAGCTCAGGCAATCAATTTGCTTGATGGTGAATTGACAGGGACAATAGATGTTCATAAACATTGATGATCTTGGCAAGATGAAGACATGTATAAATAATTTGTAATCATGTATTGCATGCATGTATATTTGTATATTATGTTATTACAAAGAGAAATAAAAAAAAAATGAAATGAGAAAAACAAATATTAACGCATGTGGTTGGGTTTGCACAAGCCTTGAAAATTTAATTGATTGGGTGCACGACGTTTGATTAGTCGAGGCTCAGCTCTGTGTTTGTATATTTTCAAAAATTGTAGAATATGCTTTTTACACTACTTTGATACAAATTGTAATAAAATACAAATCTCCTGCCCACCCCATTTTATTCTAATATTTCGCTGAGAATCTAGAAACCAATTTTCACTAGCCTTACCGTGGCTTTAGCTGTGTACAACATGTCCACATTGTGTTTCCATCTGTGGCCGTATTTCACCAGCAGCCGCGCCTTGTGACGGCACACCTGTCGCGATACCAGCACCTCCGTCCACCACGATCCAAATACCGTATGGCTGTAATCATATTTTTGTTTTCAGTTTTAAATGTTTATTTCCATACATCATGTACAACCAATACATCAGTTACAAACAGTTTAACAACATGTAGTTACATGTATATGTTACAAAACAGTTTAAACAACATGTAGTTACATGTATATGTTACAAACGTTTACAACATGTATGTTACAAACAGTTTACAACATGTAGTTACATGTATATGTTACAAACAGTTTAACAACATGTAGTTACATGTATATGTTACAACAGTTTAACACATGTAGTGTACATGTATATGTTACAACAGTTTAACAACATGTAGTTATATGTTACAAACTGTTTACAACAATGTAGTTACATGTATCTGTTAACACAGTTTAATACAAACATGTAGTTACATGTAGTATATGTTACAAACAGTTTAACAACATGTAGTTACATGTATGTTACAAACAGTTTAATCAACATGTAGTTTCATGTATATGTTACAAAACAGTTTAACATGATGTAGTTACATGTATATGTTACAAACGTTTAACAACATGTAGTTACATGTATATGTTACAAACAGTTTAACAACAGTAGTTATATGTTACAAATTTACAACATGTAGTTCTGTATATGTTCACAGTTTAACAACATGTAGTTATATGTTACAAACAGTTTAACAACATGTAGTTACATGTATATGTTACAAACAGTTTAACAACATGTAGTTCATGTATATGTTACAAACAGTTTAACAACATGTAGTTACATGTATGTTACAAACAGTTTAACAACATGTAGTTACATGTATATGTTACAAACAGTTTAACAAAATGTAGTTACATGTATGTTACAAACAGTTTAACAACATGTAGTTTATGTTCAAACAGTAACTAACTGTAGTTACATGTATATGTTACAAACAGTTTAACAACATGTAGTTACATGTAGTATATGTTACAAACAGTTTAACAACATGTAGTTACATGTATATGTTACACAGTTTAACAGTTTACTATATGTAGTTTATATGTATTATGTTACAAAACAGTTTAACAACATGTAGTTACTATATGTTACAAACAGTTTAACAACATGTAGTTCTGTATATGTTACACATCAGTTTACACATGTAGTTACATGTATATGTTACAAACAGTTTAACAACATGTAGTTAGTTACATGTATATGTTCTTTAACAGTGTTAACAACATGTAGTTACATGTATATGTTACAAACAGTTTAACATGTAGTTACATGTATTGTATGTTACAATCAGTTACATGTATATGTTACAATCAGTTACATGTATATGTTCACAAACAGTTTAACAACATGTAGTTACAGTATATGTTACAATCAGTTTAACAACATGTAGTTACATATGTTACAAACAGTTTAACAACATGTAGTTACATGTATATGTTACACAGAGTTTAACAACATGTAGTTACATGTATATGTTACACAGAGTTTAACAACATGTAGTTATTACATGTATATGTTACAAACAGTTTAACAACATGTAGTTACATGTTACAAACCTAATCGTTTGTTTGATTGTTTTTTTGTTTGTTTAATGGTGTTTAACAGCCTATCAACAGCTAAGGTCATGTAAGGCCGGGCAAATGGGTTCAATCCCGTTTTAACCTGCTGCATTGGGGGAAAATCCCAAAATCAGAACGGAATATTTACATCGAGAATAAATATATTCAGCAGTAGTATAGAGGGAGTCAAAATGATACCACCTCCCAATTGTGGATACAGATTTCACACAGACACCCCTTTTGAGACATTATACCATCGCCCAATTGTGGATACGAATTGCACACACATCCCTATTTGGGAAAAGTGTAGAAAGAATTCGTCTCCCAAGAGGCAAACAGAAATGGCAGACGACAATGTTCCACCGCCCAATTGTGGATACGAATTGCACACACATCCCTATTTGGGAAAGTGTAGAAAGAATTCGTCTCCAACAGAAATG
The DNA here is from genome assembly GCA_029237695.1 of Conchocele bisecta. Classification (NCBI taxonomy): domain Eukaryota; kingdom Metazoa; phylum Mollusca; class Bivalvia; order Lucinida; family Thyasiridae; genus Conchocele; species Conchocele bisecta. The sequence goes on from CM055279.1 coordinate 2,925,828, forward strand.
GCAGACGACAATGTTCCACCACCCAATTGTGGATACGAATTGCACACACACATCCCTATTTGGGAAAAGTGTAAGAGAAATTCGTCTCCCAAGAGGCAAACAGAAATGGCAGATGACAATGTTCCACCACCCAATTGTGGATACGAATTGCACACACACATCCCTTTTTGGGAAAGTCGTAACCGCAATTGGGACGAAAACATCCACAATCGTACTACCACCCCAAAATATGCATGGGAAAAAGGTCGAGAAATCCGCAATTGGGACGCGAGTGGACACGATATCCACAATTGCCCTGGTGCCGTAGGAGAAATTCGTCTCCCAAGAGGCAAACAGAACTGGGACACGATATCCACAATTGGGGACTGGTAGTACGAAAGACGACGTTTTGGTCCAATAGTGGATGGGTTCTAGTCCATTCCGCACGGAGCCACTATTTTCTCTGTCGTATATCCACATTGGACGAAAACATCCACAATCGTACTACCACCTACCCATGGCATACGAGAGTGGGAAAAAGGTCGAGAAATCCGCAATTGGGACGCGAGTATACACAACTGGGACACGATATCCACAATTGCGCTGGTGCCGTAGAAAGAATTCGTCTCCAAGAGGCAAACAGAAATCCTACCACCCATTTGGACACATTTGGGAAAAAGTGTAGAAAGAATTCGTCTCCCAATAGGCAAACAGATATCCTACCACCCATTTGTGTATTTGGGAAAAGTGTAGGAGAAATTCGCCTCCCAAGAGGCAAACAGAAATCCTACCACCCATTTGGGGAAAAGACAACTCGAACAAAGACAACTTGGAAAACCTCTCTAGAATTGGGTCGAGAAACCCACAATTGGGATACGAGTATCCACAACTGGACTGGTAGTACGAAAGACGACGTTTGGTCCAATAGTGGATGGGGGTTCTAGTCCATTCCGCACGGAGAGTCTTGGAGGTCTCGCCTCGCCACATCCACAATCGAACGCCCAATTGAAGATATGTTTCCCATTGGAATAGACAAACAATTTTGCCAAATCGATCCAAAATGCCATACAAGGAATGCGAAAAATGCGGCAAGGGTTTCGACAAACCCGCAAATCTTCGAAGGCACAGGGACCGCAAGAACCCGTGCAGGCCTCCCACGAGAGAGTGTCCCGGATGTGGAGGGAAGTTTGCCACCTACAAGACTCTCTGGCAACATCGCTCGAACAGGTGTCCCGAGGGGCCAGAAGATAGAACCACAGAGGGTAGCAAGAAGAAGGCTGCGACCAGGAAGAGGATCCTGGTACTGGAGAGGAGGGTGGTAGAGTTGGAGGCTAGACGGCGGGATGGAAAACCTCGCGAGGGAGCGAACATCGACAGCGACGACGACGAGACCGATTGGACAGATATGTAGAGAGAGGGGGATTCCCCCCACCCAATTGTGGATACGAATTGCACACATCTCGACTCCCAATGGGAAACAAAACCTCTCCCCAGTAGCCACCCAACCCAAATTGTCCACATTGGGAAAGTCGAACAAAAATCGTCTCCCAAGAGCAAAACAAAATCTAGACCACATCGAAGTTCCCAATAGGGAGTGTTCGAATATTTTCCAAAATGGCTACTCCATGTAGAAAGGGTTGCGCCCTCCAGAGGGAGGGTGTGCGGAGTCGCTAGTTTCGTTTTTCCCATTCGGCGTACCGGACTGTTTTGCGGAGTGCACGAACTGGGCGTGGGGATCTGGTTTGTTCTTCCAGAGTCTACAAGCCTCATAGAGACACGAATGGAACACAATGGTTTGCAAACTGCATACACGCGAAAGCAATCCCAAGACACCACTTCGCATTCTCCATCGTTTGCCAAATGTCGTACACCTCCAAGTCTTTTTCGCATTTCGGCTCGCTAGCCTCGGATGCACTAGTCTCGGAACCAGTGTCCGAAAACGCGCTAGTTCCAACCTCCACCAAACGGTCTTCTAGAAGCCCCAAACACGACTCCAAATTCGCCATCAAACGCTCCAAACGAAGTTCCACATCCAGTAGCTTGCGATCCAAACGGTTCCCCAAGAAATGCAAACGCGTAGATTCGCCGGCTGGGCGGGCACCTTCTAGAGGGGTATTCGCAAGGGGAGGTTCTTCTAGAGGACCAGGTGTGTCTACATTCACAATGGGAGGTTCTTCTAGGGGTGTTGTACTGCTAGTTTCGGGAATTGCACTACTAGCTTCGTCCAGAATTTTTTGGAGTCTTGCGCTACCAATTCCGTACTTCTTTTTGATGTTGCGGGCTGTGGTCGTTCCACGGGTGGAAACAATTTCTCGCATGTTTTTCGGAGACAAGTAGGTTTTCGGCATTGCTACAAAAGCGTCTTTCTAGACACACGGGAACATGTGTCCAACAGGAAATCTCAAAGTGCTTGGAATGTGCGAGACGCCTGGGGGCGTTCCCAGGAGAAACATATTTTCTACGATTGTCCACCACCACTCAGCAATACTCAGCAATACGCAGCAATACACGCAATACGCAGCAATACACAGCAATACGCAGCAATACTCAGCAAGAAAACACGACAATCGTAGAAAATATGTTTCTCCTGGGAACGCCCCCAGGCGTCTCGCACATTCCAAGCACTTTGAGATTCCCTGTTGGACACATGTTCCCGTGTGTCTAGAAAGACGCTTTGTAGCAATGCCGAAAACCTACTTGTCTCCGAAAAACATGCGAGAAATTGTTTCCACCCGTGGAACGACCACAGCCCGCAACATCAAAAAGAAGTACGGAATTGGTGGCGCAAGACTCCAAAAAATTCTGGACGAAGCTAGTAGAGCAATTCCCGAAACTAGCAGTACAACACCCCTAGAAGAACCTCCCATTGCGAATGTAGACCCACCTGGTCCTCTAAAAGAACCTCCCCTTGCGAATACCCCTCTAGAAGGTGCCCGCCCAGTCGGCGAATCTACGCGTTTGCATTTCTTGGGGAACCGTTTGGATCGCAAGCTACTGGATGTGGAACTTCGTTTGGAGCGTTTGCTGGCGAATTTGGAGTCGTGTTTGGGGCTTCTAGAAGACCGTTTGGTGGAGGTTGGAACTAGCGCGTTTTCGGACACTGGTTCCGAGACTAGTGCATCCGAGGCTAGCGAGCCGAAATGCGAAAAAGACTTGGAGGTGCACGACATTTGGCGAACGATGGAGAATGCGAAGTGGTGTCTTGGGATTGCTTTCGCTGTGTATGCAGTTTGCAAACCATTGTTTCCATTTGTGTCTCTAGAGGCTTGTAGACTCTGGAAGAACAAACCAGATCCCCACGCCCAGTTCGTGCACTCCGCAAAACAGTCCGGTACGCCGAATGGGAAAAACGAAACTAGCGACTCCGTACACCCTCCCTCTGGAGGGCGCGACCCTTTCCACATGCAGTAGCCATTTTGGAAAATATTCGAACCCTCCCTATTGGGAACTTCGATGTGGTCTAGATTTTGTTTTGCTCTTGGGAGACGATTTTTGTTCGACTTTCCCAATGTGGACAATTGGGTGGTGGTTCTACCTACTTTGGGGGCCAGTGGGGGGAATCCCCCTCTCTCTACAGATCTGTCCAATCGGTCTCGTCGTCGTCGTCGCTGTCGATGTTCGCTCCCTCGCGAGGTTTTCCATCCCGCAGTCTAGCCTCCAACTCTACCACCCTCCTCTCCAGTACCAGGATCCTCTTCTTGGTCGCAGCCTTCTTCTTGCTACCCTCCGTGGTTCTATCTTCTGGCCCCTCGGGACACCTGTTCGAGCGATGTTGCCAGAGAGTCTTGTAGGTGGCAAACTTCCCTCCACATCCGGGACACTCTCTCGTGGGAGGCCTGCACGGGTTTTCTTGCGGTCCCTGTGCCTTCGAAGATTTGCGGGTTTGTCGAAACCCATTGCCGCATGTTTCGCATTCCTTGTATGGCATTTTGGATCGATTTGGCAAAATTGTTTGTCTATTCCAATGGGAAACATATCTTCAATTGGGCGTTCGATTGTGGATGTGGTGAGGCGAGACCTCCGAGACTCTCCGTGCGGAATGGACTAGAACCCCCATCCACTATTGGACCAAACGTCGTCTTTCGTACTACCAGTCCAGTTGTGGATACTCGTGTCCCAATTGTGGGTTTCTCGACCCAATTCTAGAGAGGTTTTCCAAGTTGTCTTTGTTCGAGTTGTCTTTTCCCCAAATGGGTGGTGGTAGGATTTCTGTTTGCCTCTTGGGAGGCGAATTTCTCCTACACTTTTCCCAAATACACAAATGGGTGGTAGGATATCTGTTTGCCTCTTGGGAGACGAATTCTTTCTACACTTTTTTCCCAAATGTGTCCAAATGGGTGGTAGGATTTCTGTTTGCCTCTTGGGAGACGAATTCTTTCTACGGCACCAGCGCAATTGTGGATATCGTGTCCCAGTTGTGTATACTCGCGTCCCAATTGCGGATTTCTCGACCTTTTTCCCACTCTCGTATGCCATGGGTAGGTAGGTAGTACGATTGTGGATGTTTTCGTCCCAATGTGGATATATACGACAAGAGAAAATAGTGGCTCCATGCGGAATGGACTAGAACCCATCCACTATTGGACCAAAACGTCGTCTTTCGTACTACCAGTCCCCAATTGTGGATATCGTTGTGTCCCAGTTCTGTTTGCCTCTTGGGAGACGAATTTCTCCTACGGCACCAGGGCAATTGTGGATATCGTGTCCACTCGCGTCCCAATTGCGGATTTCTCGACCTTTTTCCCATGCATATTTTGGTGTGGTAGTACGATTGTGGATGTTTTCGTCCCAATTGCGGATACGACTTTCCCAAAAATGGGATGTGTGTGTGCAATTCGTATCCACAATTGGGTGGTGGAACATTGTCGTCTGCCATTTCTGTTTGCCTCTTGGGAGACGAATTTCTCCTACACTTTTCCCAAATAGGGATGTGTGTGTGCAATTCGTATCCACAATTGGGTGGTGGAACATTGTCGTCTGCCATTTCTGTTGGAGACGAATTCTTTCTACACTTTTCCCAAATAGGGATGTGTGTGCAATTCGTATCCACAATTGGGCGGTGGAACATTGTCGTCTGCCATTTCTGTTTGCCTCTTGGGAGACAAATTCTTTCTACACTTTTCCCAAATAGGGATGTGTGTGCAATTCATATCCACAATTGGGCGATGGTATAATGTCTCAAAAGGGGTGTCTGTGAGCAATCTGTATCCACAATTGGGAGGTGGTATCATTTTGACTCCCTCTACACTACTTCAGCCCTGAAATTAGAATAACCGGACCTGGTGCCAGGTCCATACCACACCAATAAACCTAATCGTAGATTTACCAGTAAATCAAACGTGGCCGTGACCGGAGAACTGGGGCTTGAATCATTTTCCAATTTCATCAAATGAAAATATTTGGGGATGTGATTTTTTCTGTTATTAATGAAAAAAGTACTTACATTTAAATATTTTTTATATTTAATAATACGTTTAATAACCAAAAGTTTGTCGGCAGCAAAACGTGGAACAGACAGTAGTTACATAGAGGATATTCCATGGTACATTGTGTACAGTAGTTACATAGTGGATATTCCATGGTACATTTTTGTACAGTAGTTACATAGAGGATATTCCATGGTACATTTTGTACAGTAGTTACATAGTGGATATTCATGGTACATTGTGTTCAGTAGTTACATAGAGGAGTTATTTCCATGGTACATTGTGTACAGTAGTTACATAGTGGATATTCCATGGTACATTGTGTCAGTAGTTACATAGAGGATATTCCATTGGTAACATTGTGTACAGTAGTTACATAGTGGATATTCCATGGTACATTGTGTACAGTAGTTTACATAGTGGATATTCCTTCAAGGTACAATTGTGTACAGTAGTTACATAGTGGATATTCCATGGTACATTGTGTACAGTAGTTACATAGTGGATATTCCATGGTACATTGTGTACAGTAGTTACCATACGTGGATATTCCATGGGTACATTGTGTACATGTAGCTACTAGAGGATATTCCATGGTACATTTTGTACTAGTAGTTACATAGTGGATATTTCCATGGTACATTGTGTACAGTACGTTACATAGAGGATATTCCATGGTACATTGTGTACAGTAGTTACATAGTGGATATTCCATGGTAACATTGTGTACAGTAGTTACAGAGGATTATTCCATGGTACATTTTGTACAGTAGTTACATAGTGGATATTCCATGGTACATTGTGTACAGTTAGATACATAGAGGATATTCCATTGGTACATTGTGTACAGTAGTTACATAGAGGATATTCCATGGTACATTGTGTACAGTTAGTTACATGTGGATATTCTATGGTACATTGTGTACAGTAGTTACATAGAGGATATTTCCATGGTTAACATTGTGTACAGTAGTTACATAGTGGATATTCCATGGTAACATTGTGTACAGTAGTTACATAGAGGATATTCCATGGTACATTGTGTACAGTAGTTACATAGTGGAATATTCCATGGTACATTGTGTACAGTAGTTACATAGAGGATATTCCATGGTACATTGTGTACAGTAGTTACATAGTGGATATTCCATGGTACATTGTGTACAGTAGTTACATAGTGGATATTCCATGGTACATTGTGTACAGTACAGTCGAACTTCGATGGGTCGAACCCTGGTAAACTCGTTAGCCATGCTTGCCTCGAACTAGCCTTTAGGTCCCGGCAGAATTCCTATATAAATACGTTAAAACTACCCGGTATAGGTCGAACTTGTGAAAGTCGAACAACCCTCAATGCCTCGAATCGCTGTACGCCCGGTCATGTATAAATCCACTATAAACACCACAAAAACTCGAACATGTCAGACGATTGTCTCCAGACTAGTTGATTGACTTTCACACCTATTGTTAACCGGTTGTCAAACAAATCTCAAGTGGTCATTTGAGCGTATACAATAACGGCAGTCGTGACCAGCATACGTGGTAATTATGCATTGACCAATGTCGGCGAAGTTGTTAGTTAATTAAAGTGGTAATTTATGGGACTGGGTTCCATGTGATAGTAAATTATGATCTGCAGTGAATGTGGTTCCGGGTCCGAAGTAGTGATGGAGCGACTGGGCATGCCTCTATTGATTTATCAGTGTATGACGAGCGATGTAATTTTATACCTACAAGCATGCGCATCATTTTATGGCAAATACATATTCACTCACAAAGATTTATATTTGATTAGATAAATATTTGTCATGAAATTACGCAAATGCCAATAGGTACAAAATCAGAGATGCTTTCATATTTCGTAATCATTTTCTGTTGTTCTCATGTTCTAATGCTAATAAATGTTAATAAACGACTATGACAATCAACCGTAAATGCAAATGTAAGCGCATTTATATGAAACAACGTGTCGTAATGACGACTTGTTTCACTTAGTACACTGACCAACTCGTAGATCTGAAATGGTTACAGTAGAAAATCCCGATGGGTCGAACAACGGATGGGTCGAACTAAAACTTAACCCCGCAGGCTGTTCGACCCATCGAAGTTCGACTGTAGTTACATAGTGGATATTCCATGGTACATTGTGTACAGTAGTTACATAGAGGATATTCCATGGTACATTGTGTACAGTAGTTACATAGTGGATATTCCATGGTACATTGTGTACAGTAGTTACATAGAGGATATTCCATGGTACATTGTGTACAGTAGTTACATAGAGGATATTCCATGGTACATTTTGTACAGTAGTTACATAGAGGATATTCCATGGTACATTGTGTACAGTAGTTACATAGTGGATATTCCATGGTACATTGTGTACAGTAGTTACATAGTGGATATTCCATGGTACATGTGTACAGTAGTTACATAGTGGATATTCCATGGTACATTGTGTACAGTAGTTACATAGAGGATATTCCATGGTACATTTTGTACAGTAGTTACATAGAGGTATTCCATGGTACATTGTGTACAGTAGTTACATAGTGGATATTCCATGGTACATTGTGTACAGTAGTTACATAGAGGATATTCCATCGTACATTTTGTACAGTAGTTACATTTCCGTAATACAATTTCTCTTACCAATATTTTTGTTTAACCCTTAAAATTTGAGAAACTAAAATTGTTTTCTTCTGTTGTTTTATAATTTATTGTCGTCTTTCTCAACAAAAACATGGTTTGATAGTGCTTTAGAATCATTTCCATTGGAAATGATTCTAAAGTGCTGGGGAACCCATGTTTTTGATAGCAGATAAAAATGGAAAATGAAAAAAATAACCAGCAAAGCCATAAAAAATTCCCATCACCCGACCGACCTGCTAAAATCAGCTAGATTCAAATAATTATATTGCTGATTTTTAAAAACTAGATGGCCGCGCCTGCATGTCGCGCCTTGGGGTGAGGCATGGACACTAAAAAAAGAGATATAGTATAACGAAAAACTTTAACCATAAAACTTTAACCATAAAACTTTAACCAAAAACTTTAACAGGACACACGTACGTACGTACGCCAAAGTGCCGACTATATCGCGCTTTCCGCAAGCGGGCGCGACAAAAATTGGGTTTGTCCCGGTGTCTACCCATGGTCAATACATTAGCCCGATTTGAAATTAAAAACAAGAAATGCGTCTGTCGAACGCGGATGCCACCTGCAGCATATTTGAGAAACTGTGACAAAGTGGTTAACCGAAAAGTGTGACAGACGGACGGACGGACGTTCTTACAGTACTATACTTATGTGGCTTATCACATGTTAAATATTAGCCACATAAAACGGTTGTTTAGGTGGCTAATTGTAACCAACCCTATCCTTTACCAAGTCCATAACCCTGTGGGGCTAGCCACATAAGTACCCTAATGTGTGCCCGGACGGACGGACAGACGGACGGACGGTCCAAACACTATATGCCACCCGTTTCTTCGAAACCCGGTGGCATAAAAAAGAATTTTCCTACCTCCCTACCCAACTTGAAAATGCAGGGTCGGGAGATGAGAAATCCTATTTAATTGTGGCCCAGATGACAACATTTCATAACCTACCATAATTTCCTGCAATAGAATCGCGTGGCCATCTCCATCTGTTGTTTCTCGTGTTCTCGTTCCCGTTTTCGTCTTCGTACAAACGTCGTCCACACCCGCGCCACTCGCCGAGCCAACAAGTGTTGGTAACACTCGCCCGCGATCACGACCTACAACAACGGTGATGAAACAGTGCAGACTGGGACTGAGAAATATAGAATAGAATTAAAATATGGTTGATGATAAAGCAGTATTGGAAGTTTCAAGTCAATTCGATTTATGGTTGCATAGATAATGGGTACCTGAAAACTTTAATGCAAATCTTACGAATGGACAGACGGACGTACCAACATTTTGGGTCCATGGGGTATTTCCATTGTTTGAAGAACAAAGAAAAAGCCCCTAAACATCAATAGAATTTATATGAGCTTACGGAGTAAATCAAAGGAATCTTTTGTGTTAGGCCTCGCCCCTAACCTCTTAAACCGCCGGACATTGGCCCGGACATACAAACACTATATACCCGTAGACATACTTCATATGTCGGTATAAAAATAGAAACTAATTGAGCATCATTCTTGTAATTTACAGGTTTTTATAACAATTTAAAACACTGATAATTGAATGTTGGAAATTTGTCAGAAAATGAAGTTTCATGTCCAGTAGCCGATTTCATAAAAATTGCAAAGTATACTTTAATATCTAGCAATATATACTTTTCCCAAAATGCATTATTTCACATAGAACTAACCACTGCATGTCATATATTTGATGATTGAAATTATGTGGAATTATTATACTGAATATATATAAATTCAGTATAATAACAAGAGTTGTCAGAAGACAACGAAGCTCGCCTGTTGGCAGCCTTCACTCAAACTTGGCACAGTTATATAACAAGAAACGAGGCAAAGCCACGAAGGCCAGGTTTTTTCCAAGCATAGACACTTGGATAACATAATTAATTACCCACTTTTTGTAGACTAGATGGCCGTGGCCTGCATGTCGCGCCTTGGGGCGAGGCATGGACACTAAAAAAATAGATATAGTAGATGGAAAAAGTTTAACCAAAAAACTTTAACCGGACACACGGACGAACGGACGGACGTATGCCAAAATGCCGCCGACGATATCGCGCTTTCGCAAGCAGGTGTGACAATGATGATAAACACCCATGTGAAGTATCAAGGTATTGGGTGAAGCAGTTGCAGAGATATAGTACACGAAAAAACTTTAACAAAAAAATTCAAAGTAATTTGAACTTGACATAGGGCACAGGATCGCGCTTTCCACAAGCAGGTGCGACAATGATGATAAACACCCATGTGAAGTATCAAGGTATTGGGTGAAGCAGTCGCAGAGATATAGTACACGAAAAAACTTTAACAAAAAAATTCAAAGTAATTTGAACTTGACATAGGGCACAGGATCGCGCTTTCCGCAAGCAGGTGCGACAATGATGATAAACACCCATGTGAAGTATCAAGGTATTGGGTGAAGCAGTCGCAGAGATATAGTACACGAAAAAACTTTAACAAAAAAATTCAAAGTAAATTTGAACTTGACATAGGGCACAGGATCGCGCTTTCCCGCAAGCAGGTGCGACAATGATGATAAACACCATGTGAAGTATCAAGGTATTGGGTGAAGCAGTTGCAGAGATATACTACACAAAAAAACTTTAACAAAAAAATTCAAAGTAATTTGACCTTGACATTGGGCACAGGATCGCGCTTTCCGCAAGCAGGTGCAACAATGATGATAAACACCCATGTGAAGTATCAAGGTATTGGGTGAAACAGTTGCAGAGACATAGTACACGAAAAAACTTTAACAAAAAAATTCAAAGTAATTTGAACTTGACATAGGGCACAGGATCGCGCTTTCCGCAAGGTGCGACAATGATGATAAACACCCATGTGAAGTATCAAGGTATTGGGTGAAGCAGTTGCAGAGATATAGTACACAAAAAAACTTTAACAACAAAATTCAAAGTAATTTGACCTTGGGCACAGGATCGCGCTTTCCGCAAGCAGGTGCAACAATGATGATAAACACCCATGTGAAGTATCAAGGTATTGGGTGAAGCAGTTGCAGAGATATAGTACACGAAAAAACTTTAACAAAAAATTCAAAGTAATTTGACCTTGACATTGGGCACAGGATCGAGCTTTCCGCAAGCAGGTGCGACAATGATGATAAACAGCCATGTGAAGTATCAAGGTATTGGGTGAAGCAGTTGCAGAGATATAGTGCACGAAAAAACTTTAACAAAAAAAATTCAAAGTAATTTGACCTTGACATTGGGCACAGGATTGCGCTTTCCGCAAGCAGGTGCGACAATGAGGATAAACACCCATGTGAAGTAATTTGACCTTGACATTGGGCACAGGATCGAGCTTTCCGCAAGCAGGTGCGACAATGATGATAAACAGCCATGTGAAGTATCAAGGTATTGGGTGAAGCAGTTGCAGAGATATAGTGCACGAAAAAACTTTAACAAAAAAATTCAAAGTAATTTGACCTTGACATTGGGCACAGGATTGCGCTTTCCGCAAGCAGGTGCGACAATGAGGATAAACACCCATGTGAAGTAATTTGACCTTGACATTGGGCACAGGATCGAGCTTTCCGCAAGCAGGTGCGACAATGATGATAAACAGCCATGTGAAGTATCAAGGTATTGGGTGAAGCAGTTGCAGAGATATAGTACACGAAAAAACTTTAACAAAAAAAATTCAAAGTAATTTGACCTTGACATTGGGCACAGGGGCCGCACGGTTGGGGGTTAGAATGAAAATATGGATGATGATAAACACCCATGTGAAGTTTCAAGGTAATGGGCGAAGCAGATGCAGAGATATAGTATAACGAAAAAGTTTTAACCAAAAAACTCTAACCAGACGTACGTTAAAAAGTTAACGTTGAAAATGGCTAAGTCAATTACGTAGAAATAATAGGTGAAGGTAAAAAAATGGTGGTCACATGTTGGATAGTTGTATGTGGTAGGCACCCCTTGGTTATGAAGCTGTGAAAGTTTGGTGGTCCTAAGTGGTACAGTACCAAAGAAATGGACTTAAACACGAAAACTTAACATTGTAAACGCGAAAACTTAACATTGGAAATGGCTAAGTCGACTGCGCGGAAAAAATGGGTGAAGTTAAAAAAAAAAGTAACATGTCGGATAGTGATATGTGGTGGGTACCCCTTGATTATGAAGCTGTGAAAGTTTGGTGGTCCTAGGTGGTACAGTACCAAAGAAATGGATTTAAACACGAAAACTTAACATTGTAAACGCGAAAACTTAACATTGAAAATGGCTAAGTCGACTACGCGGAAAAAATGGGTCAAGTTAAAAAAAAAGTAACATGTTGGATAGTGATATGTGGTGGGCACCCCTTGATTATGAAGCTGTGAAAGTTTGGTGGTCCTAGGTGGTACAGTAACAAAGAAATGGACTCAAACACGAAAACTTAACATTGATTGTGGACGCCTTCCGCCGCCGCCCGCCGCCCGCCCGCCCGCCCGGCTTTCGCCAATCCAATAGCCTGGATTTTTTTTCCAAAAACCTGGCTAAAAAACATGAACATTATATAACTTGCCCTTGGGTTTAAGGGGTGTGCGGTGCACTTGACATTGGGGTCAGTGGTGGTAGGTGGGCCGTGGATTTGCTATAGCATGATATAGCATATTAAGATGAATGCATGTATGAAATATCAATGCGCTTGGATCTTGGGGAAAGGGGTGGGATGGGACATGTATTTGCTGTAGCACAATAGAGGATCATCAGTTTATGAACATGCTAAATTTGTGACCTTGACCTTGGGGTAAGGGTTTGGGTTGGTGGGTCGTGGATTTGCTACAGCATGATAGAGGGTCATCTGAGGAATGCATGTATGAAATATCAAGGCGTTCCATGAAAGGAAATAGATGTTATAAGACATTTACCCCAACGTTAAGTTTATGAATGTGCTAAGTTTGTGACCTTGACCTTGGGGTAAAGGGAGGGAGGTGGGTCATGGATTTGCTATCTCACGATAGAGTATCATCACATGAATGCATGTATGAAATATCAAGGCATTCCATGAAAGACATTTACCCCAACGTTAAGTTTATGAATGTGCTAAGTTTGTGACCTTGACCTTGGGGTAAGGGCTTGGTGGTGGGTCATGGATTTGCTACAGCATGATAGAGTGACATCTGAGGAATGCATGTATGAAATAACAAGGTGTTCCATGAAAGGAAACACAAGTTATAAGACATTTACCCCAACGTTAAGTTTGTGGATGCCGACGACGCCGGGGGTACCCCATAAGCTCTTCTGCACTTCGTGCAGGCGAGCTAATAAAAATTAATAAATTTATTTCCTTCCTTAAATTGAAAATTTCTCCCTCAAAGTATACTTTGCTAGATATTAAAGTATGCTTTGCAATGTTGGTGAAATAGGCTACAGATCATGCACAGACCATTCTGGGCTAATACCCATATATAGTACTTGCGCAAAGCCAATCAGCACTCACTGTAGCAAGTTGGATAGGTGATTTTTTAAAAGTGAAAGGGTTTAACAACCTAACAACAGCTAAGGCCATATAGAGATGGGACAGGCCTTGGTTTGAATTGTCATCTTAAAGAACAGTGGAATGGAAATGCTATGAAAGTAATATTATCATGCCTTATTATATTTCCGAATGTGGATGTTTTTGATTACTATGTTTTTCATCTAAATTGCAGACTATTACCTTGAGTCTGAAGTCCCAGTGTGTGAGCGCGTCCCTCATCAACCTATCATTCTTGTCATTGACGACCTTGTTGGCCGTCTCCGTGAGTACGAGACAATACTCGAATCTCGTCGTCAGGCTGTACCAGTACGATCGCAGCATCCGCTCGTTACGACGGCGCGTAAACTGGGCCTCCAGGCGACGTAGGTTCGTGCATTTCCGCGTGTATACCAGCCACGCCTTGAACACCCTGGAATAGTTATGGGAAATTCGGATGAGAATCATCTATTTACTGTTCTCAAGGGTGTGAGCGGCACATTGTGAGAAAATAGGAAATTCGTAAAAAATGTGACAATAAAGAAGAAACCCATTATGTGACCCCCATATGATTTTTGGGCAGTTTCATTAAAATACAGCACATTTTAAATTTTTTTAAATGTTATTAAAACGAAATCCTTCATGGAATCTAGTATTTAATGTTATATACCCTTACAAAATGGAACATGGAAAATCAAGGTATTTAATGTTTATACCATTACAAAACAGAGACAATCATGGATAACTCTCAATTAAACAATTTACGTGGACTTCATACTGTAACTAAATTTCCTGAGGTGTATGGTATGTTACATGATGTTTAACCCTTAGAAGGCGGGAACCGAAAACTGTCGTCTGCTGTTGTAACTTATTTTGAATTTTCTCTAAATGTAAACATTGTTTGGCAGCATTTTAGAATCATTTCCATTGGAAATGATTCTAAAGTGCTGTCAAACCTTTTTTTTGATAAGAAAAATGGAAAATAAACAGCAGACGACAAATTTTAACAAACCACAAATCCACGGCTCCAACTACTTCATTGATGAAGGTATTGGACAGACATGTTGCATGAGAGCACAAGATATGAGAACATACTCAGAAATATGAAAGATTATTTAACTATTTAGTTAATGGTGTTTAAAGGCCTGTCAACAGCTATTTAAGGTAATTTTAGGCCGGGTTAACGGGGTCGAATCCCATATTTCACCTGTTGTGATGGGGGGAAAAATCCCAAAATCCCAAATTCAGAACTGAATATTTACATTGAAAATTTCTAAGGATGTTCTCCAAATTCATTCTCCAAATTAGGCAGTTTGATTGGCCGAGACGGACTATACATTGTAGCTCACCCTCAACCATCAAACTTCTTGATTTTGAACACGAGTACAAGCTCAGTAACATTTAAAATCACAGCCCTACTTGTCAGACATATAAATTTGTAATCAAAACCCGGCAGTTTGATTAGCCGAGATTGAGTACAGCTCAGCCTCGACCAATCAAACTTCCTGATTTTGAGCACGAGATCCATCACCAAGCTCAGAAAGTTAAATACAAGTACAACATAATCACACACCCAGATATCCGAGATCATGTTTTGAAAGTTAACTCTTAGCTAGCGGTGAAAATAACAGCCAAAAAATTAGGAGTATTTTTCTTATTTCTCTCTGTATTCAAATATGTCTTGGGATTCCATTAGACATGAGTCCCCAGGACTCAAATCTAATAAAATTCCAAGATATCTTATGATATCTACATTGAGAAACAAAAGTAAATAAAATTAATTTTGTCTGCTATTTTGTAACTATTTATAGCCTACAAATTTTCCAGCATGCAAAGAGTTAAAGACCTAATATTTACACGCACAGCTATAAGAGATATTACTCACGTGAGCTGTATCTTGAGATTGGCGTGGCCGCGGATGGATTTACGAGCCTTGGCGATGTTGTACCAGTATAGGAAGTAGCCCTTCTGTACACCGGCTGCCCGACGTGCCTGGAACTCTGCCATACGGGCATGGCGAACTCGGATCTCTGGAATGGCATAGAAAAACCTAGTATAGGTTCCTGTTCTTTGTAAGCAGTTCATATTACGAAACGGGAGCACATTCTAACAATTACAGTAAATTTTCTGAGCCGCTGATGCTTCTAATGATGTTTAAAACGTTACAACGTCAGCGTCAAAACAGTTATGCTTTGTCACGATTTTAGGAACGTCGTTTTGAACGTCTTTATTATATTTGTTTTGGCATAACAACGTTAGCGCACAATACGAATTAGGGCGATGCGGCCAGCCAATCAAATTCGCTCCAGTTATTATTACACGTGTGTCACAACACATTTTATGAAATGGGTTACAACACAACATAACAAGGTTTTCATGTGATAAGCTGTGTTATCAGTTGGCCGCCCACCTCTAGCAGTCACCCTCCAATGGTAGACGTAGGCGGTGAGCAGCTTCATGTTAAACACACGTTGTGCCTGGCGTTTCATTCGAGAAAATATTGCGAACCAATGGTCCCAGATCAGCCAGTCGTTCGCTCCTTTGCAGATTTACAACAGTCATCGACCTCTAGCCATCACCTTCCAGTGGTAGCCATAGGCGGCGTTATCAGATTTACAAATACCATCATATATCCTTAGTTTTCAAAATGATAGTAGACTATTTATGACTACATGTATTTATATTTTATTCGCCACCCACCTCTAGCGGTGACCCTCCAATGGTAGCCATATGTGGCTTTATCAGATTTACAAACACCCAAGTCATCATAAATCCTTAGTTTTCAAAATGATAGTAGACTATTTATGACTATTTATATTTTATTCGCCACCCACCTCTAGCGGTGACTCTCCAATGGTAGCCATATGTGGCTTTATCAGATTTACAAACACCTAAGTCATCATAAATCCTTAGTTTTAACAAGAGTTGTCAGAAGACAACGAAGCTCGCCTGTTGGCAGCCATCGTTCAAACTTGTCACAGTTGTATAACAAGAAACGAGGCCAAGACTAGATGGCCGTGGCCTGCATGTCGCGCCTTGGGGCGACACATGGACACTAAAAAAATAGATATAGTAGATGGAAAAACTTTAGCGAAAAAACTTTAACCGGACACACAGATGTACGGACGGACGGACAGACGTATGCCAAAATGCCGACGATATCGCGCTTTCCGCAAGCGGGTGCGACAATGATGATAAACACCCATGTGAAGTATCAAGGTAATGGGTGAAGCAGTTGCAGAGATATAGTACACGAAAAAACTTTAACAAAAAAATTCAAAGTAATTTGACCTTGACATTGGGCACAGGGGCCGCACGGTTGGGGGTTGGAATGAAAATATGGATGATGATAAACACCCATGTGAAGTTTCAAGGTAATGGGCGAATGCGAAGCAGTTGCAGAGATATAGTATAACGAAAAACTTTTAAGCAAAAATTTAACCAGACGTACGTTAAAAAGTTAAGTTGAAAATGGCTAAGTCAATTATGTAGAAATAATAGGTGAAGGTAAAAAAAATGGTCACATGTTGGATAGTTGTATGTGGTAGGCACCCCTTGGTTATGAAACTGTGAAAGTTTGGTGGTCCTAGGTGGTACAGTACCAAAGAAATGGACTTAAACACGAAAACTTAACATTGTAAACGCGAAAAACTTAACATTGAAAATGGCTAAGTCGATTGCGCGGAAAAAATGGGTCAATTAAAAAAAATTAAAAAAAAAAAAACATGTTGGATAGTGATATGTGGTGAGCACCCCTTGATTATGAAGCTGTGAAAGTTTGGTGGTCCTAGTGGTACAGTAACAAAGAAATAGACTCAAACACGAAAACTTAACATTGATTGTGGACGCCGCCCGCCCGCCGCCCGCCCGCCCGCCCGGCTTTCGCCAATCCAATAGCCTGAATTTTTTTAAAAAAATCCTGGCTAAAAAAAACATGAATGTTATATAACTTGACCTTGGGATAAGGGGTGTGCGGTGGACCTTGACATTGAGGTCAGTGGTGTAAGGTGGGTCGTGGATTTGATATAGTATGATATAGCATATTAAGATGAATCCATGTATGAAATATCAATGCGCTCCCTGAAACGAGAAGGAAAACAAAATTTACCCAGCGCTAAGTTTATGAACACACTAAGTTGGTGATTTTCTACAGCATGATAGCTATTCACATGAGGAATGCATGTATAAATGTGCTAAGTTTGTGACCTTAAATTACCCATCGCATTCTCCCACCTGCCACCCACAATGCATGTATGAACTAGATTTGTCAGTAAGCGGGGGCTTACGGAATACCCCCCCCCCCCCCCCCCCCCCCCCCCCGCGTCAGCCCTGACCTAGAATGAATTCCAGCTCGCATACTATCATTTTCAGATAAAAGACTATGTCAGCACATATGGAGAGTGCGATGGTGGTTCCAGTTGAAAAAAGCAAACTAGACATTCTAAGTCCGTGACCTTGACCCCTGGCATAAATGGGGGTCGTAGGTTTGTTGCAGAATGATGTATGAGTGTCAGAGAAGGGCCGGGTAAAATATCACTGCATTCCGCAAAGGGAAAGAGAAGTTAGTATAAGGAAATTTACATTTGTTAAGTTTTAGTTTTTTTCTAAGTTTATAAGTCCGTGACCTTGAGCCCTGGCATAAATGGGGGTCGTGGGTTTGTTGCAGAATGATGTATGAGTGTCAGAGAAGGGGTGGGTAAAATATGAAAGATTTCCGCAAAGGTAAAGAGAAGTTAAAAGGAAATTTACAATTGTTAAGTTTTCGGTTTGTTCTAAGTTTGTAAGTCCGTGACCTTGACCCCTGGCATAAATGGGGGTCGTAGGTTTGTTGCAGAATGATGTATGAAATATCAAAGCGTTAACAGTGTAAAGAAACAGACGTTACACAACATTTACCCCAACGTTAAGTTTATGAATGTGTCAAGTTTGTGACCTTGACCTTGGGGTAAGGGGTAGGCGGTGGGTCATGGATTTGCTATAGCACGATAGAGTATCATCAGATGAATGCGTGTATGAAATATCAAGGCGTTCCATGAAAGGAAACATATGTTATAAGACATTTACCCCAACGTTAAGTTTATGAATGTGCTAAGTTTGTGACCGTGACCTTGGGGAAAGGGGTGGGGGTTGGTCATGGATTTGCTATAGCACGCTAGAGTATCATCAGATGAATGCATGTATGAAATATCAAGGTGTTCAAAGTGTAAAGAAACAGGAGTTACACAACATTTACCCCAACGGTAAGTTTATGAACATACTAAGTTTCTGACCTTGACTTTTGGGTAAGGGTTGGGTGGTGGGTTGTGGATTTGCTACAGCATGATAGAGGGTCATCTGAGGAATGTATGAAATACCAAGGCGTTCCATGAAAGGAAACAGACATTTACCCCAACGTTAAGTTTATGAATGTACTAAGTTTGTGACCTTGACCTTGGGGTAAGCGATGGGCGGTGGGTCATGGATTTGCTATAGCATGATAGAGTATCATCAGATGAATGCATATTTGAAATATCAAGGCGTTCCATGAAAGGAAACAGATGTTATAAGACATTTACTCCAACGTTAAGTTTATGAACGTGCTAAGTTTGTGACCTTGGCCTTGAGGTAAGGGCTTGGTGGTGGGTCATGGATTTGCTACAGCATGATAGAGGGTCATCTGAGGAATGCATGTATGAAATAACAAGGTGTTCCATGAAAGGAAACAGAAGTTATAAGACATTTACCCCAACGTTAAGTTTATGAATGTGCCAACTTTGTGACCTTGACCATGGGGTAAGGGCTGGGTGGTGGGTCATGGATTTGCTTACAGCATGATAGAGGGTCATCTGAGGAATGCATTGTATGAAAATTATCAAGGTGTTCCATAAAAGGAAACAGAAGTTATAAGACATTTACCCAACGTTAAGTTTATGAATGTGCCAACTTTGTGACCTTGACCTTGGGGTAAGGGCTGGCTGGTGGGTCATGGATTTGCTACAGCATGATAGAGGGTCATCTGAGGAATGCATGTATGAAATAACAAGGTGTTCCATGAAAGGAAACAGAAGTTATCAGACATTTATCCAACATTAAGTTTATGAATGTGCCAAGTTTGTGACCTTGACCTTGGGGTAAGGGCTGGGTGGTGGGTCATGGATTTGCTACAGCATGATAGAGGGTCATCTGAGGAATGCATGTATGAAATATCAAGGCGTTCCATCAAAGGAAACAGATGTTATAAGAAATTTACCCCATGTTAAGTTTATGAATGTGCTAAGTTTGTGACCTTGACCTTGGGGTAAGGGTTGGGTGGTGGGTCATGGATTTGCTACAGCATGATAGAGGGTTATCTGAGAAATGCATGTATGAAATAACAAGGTGTTCCATGAAAGGAAACAGAAGTTATAAGACATTTACCCAACGTTAAGTTTGTGGACGACCCTGACGCTGACGACGCCGCCGACGACGCCGGGGGAATGCCATAAGCTTTTATGCACTTCGTGCAGGCGAGCTAAAAATGATAGTAGACTATTTATGACTATTTATATTTTATTCGCCACCCACCTCTAGCGGTGACTCTCCAATGGTAGCCATATCTGGCTTTATCAGATTTACAAACACCTAAGTCATCATAAATCCTTAGTTTTCAAAATGATAGTAGACTATTTATGACTATTTATATTTTATTCGCCACCCACCTCTAGCGGTGACTCTCCAATGGTAGCCATATGTGGCTTTATCAGATTTGCAAACACCTAAATCATGATAAATCCTTAGTTTTAAAAATGATAGTAGACTATTTATGACTATTTATATTTTATTCGCCACCAACCTCTAGCGGTGACCCTCCAATGGCAGCCATAGGTGGCTTTATCAGATATACAAACACCTAAGTCATCATAAATCCTTAGTTTTCAAAATAATAGTAGACTATTTATGACTATTTATATTTTATTCGCCACCCACCTCTAGTGGTGACTCCAATGGTAGCCATATGTGGCTTTATCAGATTTACAAACACCTAAGTCATCATAAATCCTTAGTTTTCAAAATGATAGTTGACTATTTATGAATATTTATATTTTATTCGCCACCCACTTCTAGCGGTGTTTCTAGAAGTGACCCTCCAATGGTAGCCATAGGTGGCTTTATTAGATGTACAAACACCCAAGTCATCGTATATCCTTAGTTTTCAAAATGATAGTTGACTATATTTTATTCGCCACCCACCTCTAGCGGTGACCCTCCAATGGTAGACATAGGCGACGAGCATATTAATGTCATACACGCGCTGTGCCTAATTCATAGTTCCTCATTCTGTAACGTAAAACGTTACCTGATAAATAGAATACCATGCTAGTGTCTTTTGGTATTAAGATTATCAGTCTCGGCTCGGAAACGGTAGGAATTCCTCGGCGAGCCTTGGAATTCCTTCGTGTTTCCTAGCCTTGCCTGATAAACTTGATATTACAAGACACAAGCCTGCTATTCTCTATTTACAACATTCACACACCTCTAGCGGTGACCCTCCAATGGTAGATGTGGGCGGCGAGCAGCTTCATGTTATACACGCGCTGTGCCTGGCGAGCTAGCAGTTCGGTCCTCCATGTAGCGAGGTAGGCGGACACGAGGGTGGAGTTCTTGTCCGCGAGGTAGACGTCCAGCACCGCCGTCCGCGATAGATGTTTCTTGTACGCTCGGCGCCACTTCTCGAAGTACTGTCGCACCTGGGGGGATTGGGTTGGTTGGTTTGGATGTTTTGTTGGTTGGTGGGTGGGTTGACTCGTTGTTATTTGTGGCTGTGACTGGAGAAATGGGTTTCATCGATGGAATGGAGAACAATGCAAATCCTGATCAGACTGTACGAATGCACATACTGATATGGATCTACACTGGTCTCAAAACCCATAAGCCTCATTTGTTCAGGCACAGCCAAATTTGTTGATATATTGATTGATTGATTGATTGATTGATTGATTGATTGATTGATTGATTGATTGATAGTATTGAATGGTCAGGCTTTAACCTGTTAACCTCAATGTATCTCAAATGAACTACTCCAAGGTAATGTTAAGACAAATCCATTTATGGTGAGTTTTAAACCCCTGAAAAACACGGAGGCAACAACATTGGTACCGGAGGGGGGAATCTTTCAAATGTCCATCGCATTTCCAGATTTCCTGCGTTCTAGACAATTTTAGAGCAATAGCAAATTGTGCAACCATAGAGAATTGCAGAACAATTGATGATATGATAGGCTTGTCCACATTGGTAAACATCCGAGGCATAACATTACATGGTCACGAATAGTCAAATCACGATCGGCTTTTATGATGAAAGCTTAAAATAATAATAAAAACATCCGGAAAATATCACCGAAGCAGTTGCCTTGGTGTGCCTCAACGTGGCTACAAAACATTCACTAACGCTATTAGATCAGTTTCACTCGTCAAATTGTTGTGAGTATTTTGTACTCCCACTGTTGATAATCAATGCGTATTCAGGTAAAATAAGTGTGTAATATACACCAATACACATCTTATCTGGAGCTCTGAATATCATATCAGCCAGTTTGGCCAACTTACATGTTGTTGTTGTAGCTGCCATGCCAACACTTGGCCGCGCGACTCCTGTACATTATGTCTCCACACGCGGGCCATACGTAACACACGACCCTGGACGATACGTTTGTGGTCAGCCTTCTCTTCCAATCGGAGGTGGTAGGCATCGCGCCACTGTCGGAAACACCGCTGGGCCTACAAGGAAGTTGGCTTAAAAGTACATGCCCACCCAGTAGGCACGAACTGTTCTTTATAGGAATTAAATAAGTATATAATTGTGTCACTATTCCACCAGTTCTAAAACTTACGAGTGCCCGCTATACAGATATAATCATTATTTTACTGATAGTGACTCGCGGTGGTATACGGCTATTTTCATATGCAAATGAGGCATAATATTTTTTAATTATTTATTATTTTCGACAGACTATAAAGTATGATCATTGCACATCAAAAATTAATGCAGAGAATAAATAGTAATGTCCGTTAACATTTTTAGGAAACACGGTTATCGCCCCTGATATCAGTGTAGAAAGTTACGTCTGATATAAAATGTATAATGCCAATCAATACGTGGGGTAATGATGAATGAATAAATAAACTGCTGAATTAAATTGTGTCGCCTGCTGTTTATTTTCAATTTTCTTCATTAAAAACATGGTTTGACAACACTTTAGAATCGTTTCCATTGGAATGAACATATGGATGATAAAGAGGTACATGAAGTTTCAAGTGGTCATACGGTAAAGAAGTTATATCAGAATGGAAAATGTGACGGACGAACAGACGGACGGACGGACGTACGTACGAGACGTACATTGTGGGGTTCCTAACCCTAACCCATCCTAAATCAGACCCCGTAAAGATCAATCAAACAGAAAAAACAACCCCATAAGACAAAATAACCCCACAAGAGCAATTCATAACGGGGTTAAAACGAAATAAGCATCTCTTAAAAAGTCTATCACTGTGTGGTTAACCTCACAATGTAGCTCTCGTTTGCTCGGAGGGATATATGGATGGACGACTTTTTCATCCCTATATCCCATTTTCGCTATACTGGACACCATGTGTCCATAGTAGGCGTATAATCTACCCACCAGCCTTGTGTACACGCGGAGTTGCAACTGCTGCATGGCACGTCCAGCTTCCCCCTGCCTCCTCGCCACCGCCAGCCACCCACACATCGTCCTGTAATGTGTCATTTCTTCTTTATGTACGGAATAAAATCAAGGGATGTTGCGTTTACTGTGGTTAGAAACACATATAGTCCATTTAAAGTGGGTGGCGTCCGAAGGAGTCCACACAAACATTAAACAGACCAAACGTTTTTCATACCACAGTATACGTAACTAACTGCCTATGGTTTTATTACTTATTATGTTATAGTTACATTGTATTTTCATGTAGTTTCAAAAGTGTAAATAACGAAATATGGCGTTAAAATTAATTTTGTTTGTCATATTGCCTGGAACAGCTACATTGCTGGTAAATATGCTCCGGACAAGACGTGTCTGCAGTGGGATAATGTCAAATACATGTTATCTCCCGACTTTCGTCCGAGGTACACAATAAATCGTGTAGAATTAGCAGAATTTGTAGGTTTGACGTCAAGTTGATTAGTTTAAGGAAAGTTGCTTATTCCATAAATTCTAAAACATCAAGGACGCCCCCGAATGTGTTATAAGGGAAGTCACTGGTGGAGAAATGTGATGTGCAACCAGTGCAGCTCCAGATCAAATAGCACACTCACATATCCTGATAATGATCTATATTGCTTGTTAGAAGCACGACAGGTGCTTCATTGATGGAAAAGTGAAAGTGAATTGGTTTAACTAGAAATGTGGCCTGTCGGCACATGAATACCCCCACTGGCAGCCAAAGAAAACGAGGCATTTTTTATTAGAAGTCATTTAGCCGAGCGTTAAGGTTTCAAACGCATCAAGTCTGTGACCTTGACCCTGGGCATAGTGTGATAATCCATGCATCGGTGTGGAAGATAGAGTCGAAGGGAATTTCAATAGGTTTGACCTTTGACCTTCAACTGTGACCTTGACCTTGGACGTAGGTGCGTGGTTATTGATCGCGACACACCTTCTCATCATGAGAAACATTTGTGCCAAGCCATTTGATAATCCATGCATGGGTGTAGAAGATATAGAGCGGAAGGAAATTTCCAACAGACCGACCGACCGACAGACCGACAAGCTGACTCCTATATATCCCCTCAAACTTTGTTTGTGGGGGTATAATAATCCAGCAACAGCCAAGGTCATTTAGGGACGGGATCCCAGGTTCAAGTCACATCCGAAAGACCAGCGGGATGGAAATACTATGAAAGTATTTGTTGATGCCCTAGGCGAGGTTTGAAGCCACAACCTCCGGACTGAAAGTTAGGTGTTTTAACCCCAAGGCCACAATCCATCCCTTCATTGATGTAAAGGTGAACCGTGCAGATCAGGACATATACTCGTTGCTGATTTCTCCAGTCACAGTCACATATACTGGTGAAATAGACTACAGGACCTACCTGAGGGTGAGTCGATCGTCGTAACACTGTTGGACGGCCTGTTGTTTCTGTGTGGCGAGGGTCCATGTTTGAAACATGCGACGAACCAGATGGCCGTGGTGTGTTCCCGATACCTGGACAGCCAACACCTTCTGTTTCCTCTGGTCTGTGGAGGGAGATGTTGATTGGTTGGTTGATTTATTGGTGGATTGAACAATTGATTTATTGGATTTTTAACATCCATACAACAGCAATGTCCATATACAGAGAGCGACTGGTAGAAGAACCTGCTGTTTCCTGTGGTCTGTGGGGGATAGATTGATTAATTGGGGTTTAGAGTGGTTCCACTGTAATTAAGCACACCATGAACACTTTTTGTCATTTTCAATCGCGAACAGACACGACAATCAAATGAATTACAGTGATACCCATTTAAATACAACACAATGGAACACCCAGGGTGTCTGGTTTAGAGGGGTACTTTCACTGTACACAGCTTTGGTTTATTGTGCAGTCGTTGTACTCTAATCTCCAACTTAGTGATAAATTGTTTGGTCTTGACAAAATATGTACTCGACCAATTTGATTGTGCGGACTTCATTCTGGAAGCATTCACCCTGTCAACCCTAATTTACAAGAATGGACTGTGATATGTTCATTTCCGACCATTCCAAACCTGACGGCCTGTCGACCCCATTTTGATTAATTTAGATTGGTTTCACTGTAATTATTTCAATGTTGTGTCTTCATGATTGAAAATGGCAAAACATGTTCATATAGTGCTTTGTTACAGTGTAACCTCTCTAAACCGGACATCCTTGGGATCTCCCAGGTTGTCAGGGTTTAGAGAGGTTCCACTGTATGAACATTACTTGTAAAAAGAGCACATCCTGATGAGACGGCTCGCTATGAGCCAGCTCATCAGGATCTACACTGTTACACACTAATAGAGGTCTGTAGTGTTTAAAGGGTCAATTATAACCAGAGGGGATGTAATTTTGGATAGTATAGAGTGCACTTTGGAGAAGTTCTTTCGTGTGTAGTGCCCCTACCTTTGGCCCAGTATCTCCACGCCTTTACAATAGTGCCGAGGTAGTTATGCCAGGCGTCGTCATAGCGACGGGCAACCTCGGTCCGCTGGGTGTGACGTAGGCACCACGTTCTGAATACCTGCAACAAGACATTCGTTTGTTTGTTTGTTTGCTTGTTTGGGTTTAACGGCCTATCAACAGCTATGGTCATTTAACGTCTAAGTAATTTGGACTTGACCTTGGACTTGAAGACCGCATGGGTGTGGTATGGAATGTAAATATGGATGATGTTAAGGAAGTATGAAGTTTGAAGTCCATCTCACTTACTGTTACTGAGATAATGGGTAACCAAAAACTTTAACGCGGACGGACAAATGGAAGGATGGAACGATGGACGGAATTACGAAAATTATATACCCCTCGACATACTCCGTATGAGGGGAGTATAATGACACGTCTAAGACGCATATGCGTCTTTTACACATTTATTTTAGCTGAATATGGAGTGATTTTCAAAAGTGGAAGTACAAAATGCTCACAACAATTTGAAAATTGATTTTCAAATGAGGCGTAAAACATTTCTTTGTAAATTTATTGGGGCATGCATAATAAAATGTCCAACTACACTGGCTGAAGGTCGGAAAGCCACCAAGGCGAGCCATCAATCAAAACCAATAGTGTTATTCTTTATATTGTCACGATGAGTAATCGCAAGTACAAGCTGTGTCACCCCGCTCATACATATACGTCGAGTTTTACCGACGGGTAAATAAAAAAAAAGTTAAACGTACCAGAGTCGTGACTCTCGTGTCCCGGAAGGCGTTAGATTTCGCCCGCCTCTCGTGTCTCTCCAGGGCCCACACCGACCACGCCCGGAAACACCTACAGGTTACACAGAGTACACCAATACATCGTGAATAGCAGGTTTGTATACCTACAGGTTACACAGAGTACACCAATACATCGTGAATATCAGGTTTGTATACCTACAGTTTACACAGAGTACACCAATACATCGTGAATAGCAGGTTTGTATACCTACAGGTTACACAGAGTAAAACAACCAATACATCGTGAATAGCAGGTGTATACCTACAGTTTACACAGTACACCAATACATCGTGAATAGCAGGTTTCTATACCTACAGGTTTACATCAGAGTACACCAATACATCGTGAATATCAGGTTTCTATACCTACAGGTTATACAGAGTACACCAATACATCGTGAATAGCAGGTTTCTATACTACGATACTTTACAGAGTACACCAATACATCGTGAATAGCAGGTTTCTATACATATCAAGTTATCTGTAGCCTATTTCACCAACATTGCAAAGTATACTTATCTAGCAAAGTATACTTTGAGGGAGAAATTTTCAATTTACGGATAAATTTATTAATTTTTATTAAACTGAATTTATTACATTATCACAGCCAAAATCGAATTTATTACATTATCACAGCCATTTTGGCTGTGATAATGTAATAAATTCAGTATAATAATTCTGCATATTTTAATCATCAAATATAGGCAGTCGTTAGTTCTATATGACATAATGCATTTCGGGAAAAATAAATGAGTACTCCCTCAAATTATACTTTGCTAGATAAGTATACTTTGCAATTTTGATAAAATCGGCTACAGATGGGGATAGGAAACACGTAGGAATCCCGAGCTTGCCGAGAAATTCCTACAGTTTCCGAGCTGAACCTGATACAGTTTATATAAAAAGACACTAGCCTAATACAGGGAGAATGTTTCCAGGCTTGTTTACTTGGATATCAAGTTATCAGGATAGGAAACGCGGAGGAATTACGAGGCTCGTCGAGGAATTCCTACTGTTTCCGCGCTGAGCCTGATAAAATCATAAAATAAAAGACACTAGCCTAATACACAGATCATATGAATACATGCGAGAATGCCAACCTCGTTTACTTTGATATCAAGTGTATCAGGCATGGCTAGGAAACGCGTAGGAATTCCGAGGCTCATAATACTCAGAGTACATGATATTCCGCATGTACTCTGAAAACCTTTGACGTCATTTACGGAAAATATTGTAAATTTTGTAAACGTATTTCATGAAATTACGCAGATGTCCGAAGGTACAAAGTCACATAGTGTGTTTCATTTATGAACGTACCTTTCGACAATGACCCTGTGGTATGCGGCCTTGAGCGCGGTCACTCGGCGATAGTGTAGTGTCCACTGTGAGAGACAGAGGCGCAGGGTTTTCTTATTGGTGCGGTACCGGAAGGAGCGTTCCTGCGGGATCAGGGATTTCTCCTCACACGTCACGTTGGTCCACAGGTGCAGTATGTGCTCCTTCTGGTGCTTCTCTTGTGACTGTAATGGTGAGTTGATGGTCGGTCGGTCGGTCGGTCGGTCGGTCGGTCGGTCGGTCGTCGTCGGTCGGGTCGGTCGGGTCGTCGTCGGTCGGTCGGTCGGTCGGTCGGTCGGTCGGTCGGTCGGTCGGTCGGTCGGTCGGTCGGTCGGTCGGTCGGTCGGTCGGTCGGTCGGTCGGTTGGTTGGTTGGTGAATTCAGTTGGTGAAACAGTAACTGGTTGGTTGGTTGGTTGGTTGGTCGATGGAGTGATTGATTGTGTGATTGCTTGGTTGGATGAATGGATGAATTATTGGTTGGTTGGTTGGTTGGTCGATTGGTTTTGGATGGATGGATGTATGGTTTGTTGGTTAGTCGGTAGGTCATTGGTTGGCTGATTGGATTGATATTTGGTTGGTTGGTTGGATAGCTGGTTGGTTGTATACTGTGGGTATAATCAGTGCTGGTGTACCCGATATATTGATTCATTGAACGAATGTCGTCAGCACGGGTCCATAATGATTAAACGAACCTTTATGAGCCACAGCGGGAACACTTTGCCATGGACGTTGTTCGCGTAGTGGCGGCGGGCCAGGGTAGATAACTCCGTCTTCTGGCGGCGAGAGTTGCGGTACAGGATCAGGCTTAGCAGGGCCTTCTGTTGTAGCACATTCTCCTGAGAAACAATTGATTGATTGATGGATTTATTAATTGATCAATTGATTGGCTGATTGATTGATTAGTAGGTTGATTGATTGATAAATTAACTGATTAATCCTCGATCCATTGAAATTTTATGACTAACCACACAATATACGCCTGTCGAGGCATGACCAGCAAACAAGGGGAGATAATTCACACCAAAATCATGAGAATATGAGTACCAAATTTGGCTACAATCCATCAAAAAGCACTTGAGTTATTGAGCGAACAAGGTTACAGAAGGATAAAATGGCCGCAATGGAGAGATAACTAAACAGATCATTTGAAAATCAATAAAGTTCTTCATCTTGCCATGAGTATATGACGAAATACCGAAATTGGCTATAATCCATCAAAAAGAACTCGAGTTATTGTGCTGTCAAGGATACAGATTGAAAAGGCCGCCACAGGGAGAAAAGTCATCCGAATATTTTGAAAATCAATATGGTTCTTCGTCTTGTCGTGATAAATATGTATACCAAATGCCTGCCCATACAAAGTGAATATATAATATGCGGCATTTTTTCAAATGGTCGTTATAATATTGTCCCCTTGGCTTGGAGACCTGGGGGCCGTTTCACTAAACTTGGTACGACTAAAATGTTCGTAAGTGCAAACTTATGATAGTATTTAAGTATCACTTTAACAACGTTTTCTTGTAAACAATTATTGGACTTACATTTATTGAGCATAGGCTGCACATGAAGCCTATGCTCAATATATGTAAATCAATCAATTGAAATTTCCAGACGATCCTAAATTTGCACGTACGAACATTTTAGTCGTGCGAAGTTTAGTAAAACGGGCCCCTGATGCACAAAACTGCTGTTTGACCGACCACTTACATAATGCTGCTTCGTGAGCCTCATTGCGTATAATTGTTTCACCCAGTTGCGGTAGAACCTGGCCGTGACAAGCTGCCGATGCACACTGATCATCTGTGTCATCAGGAGCTTGAGTGAACATTTCCGGGCCGTGTAGTCCTTCCACTGGTCAAACAAGATACTGACCGGCCAGTGGCGCAGCCGGGTCACTGCAGTGGTCACTATCTCCTGTGGACATGAAATATGAATGGGTTTAACATCATATATGTGACTGTGACTGGAGAAATGGGGCTTATGGCTTTTGTGACCAGTGTATATATAAATGGTGTTTACGGCCTGTAAACAGCTAACGTCTGTTTAGGCCGGGTTAACAGGATCAAATCCCATATTTCACCTGTTGTGATGGGGAGAGGGAGGGAAATACTGAAGTCAGATAATTTACAGAAAAGATCATACACAGCGCTCAACCTGGCTAGTGCCAGGTCCTCACCACACCACAGTCACTTAGCCCCACTCCCTAAAAGTAATATATTAGTAATACTCTTACTACTTTTATAACGGGTACAACTGGATTAAACTCTCGTGTGCCAGAAAGTATACCTGAGGGGTGAATGGGTTTAACATCCCAGCAACAGTTAAAGTTATATGTGACTGTGACTGGATAAATGGGACTTATGGCTGTTGCGATTAGTGTAGGTCCAGATCAGCCTGTGCACCCGCACAGACTGATCAGGATATGCACTGTTCGCCATTCAATCAATGAAACATGTGATTTTGTACATCAGACGATGTGTGATTTTTCATTAAAAATACTTAGAACTGCAAATGACCTCAAAGCCCATTTGTTCGGAAATGTTTGTCATAAATTTGTGTACATACTTTTCCTGACAAATCACACACCTACTTAGCTACACAAGAATTCCGCCACGGAAGCGGTGTCGCGCCTGCTGAGGCATTTGACCGTATAATGACCATGGGCATGTGCTAAAGTAAGCATCACAAAACCGTCAGAGAATTACATGCTTAAAACTCGAAAAAGGTCAAGCTTGTACAAACATTATAACGCAAAGAAATGGCTAAGTGTTTCCACCACCATGTGAAGGTAAAAAAGGTCAAGGTCATGTTAATGGGGACATGAGTGTGTTCCAAATGATCTGTATCGAGTGTCCAACTATTGAAGCAATCCGTCAAGTAATATTAAAGTTATATCATGATGAAGAAACTTGTACAAACTTTTCGTTTCTGCATAAATGTGAAGGTAAAAAAGGTCAAGATCATGTTAATACCGGCACGAGTGTATTCAAAATGCTCACATGTATCAAGTGTCCGAATATTGAAGCAATCCGTCAAGTAATATTAAAGTTATACCATGATGAAGAAGCTTGTACAAATTGGTTGACGCAACAAAATGGCTACGTGTTTCCGCAAAAATGTGAAGGTAAAGAAGGTGAAGGTCATGTTAATAGCGTCATGAGTGTGATCCAAATGCTCACATGTATCAAGTGTCCAACTATTGAAGCAATCCGTCAAGTAATATTGAAGTTATACCATGAGGACGAAGCTTGTACAAACATTTTGACATTTCGGACGAAGACGCGGACAATGACGACGACAGAAAAAGCGGCGACCTCTGCTAAAGCATGCGCGACAAAAATCATAAGACTTGTCTCAAATGACGTACGTCACAGACACAGATGGCCAGACTTACAATAGAAAACTTACCCTCCTGAGTTCTGTCTTCACAGTGTGCTCCATCGTAAATCGAGCGTCGAGAAAGTTGAACTGAGCAGAGAGCCACCGTCATACTCTATAGACTGGGTGAGGCTGGCATGGCTCCGGCCAAGGGAGAACAGTCTACAATAGACGTATATAGATATATAGATTGGCCCAGAAAGTTGAAGCTGAGCAGAGAGCCACCGTCATACGCTATAGACTGGGTGAGGCTGGCATGGCTCCGGCCAGGGGAGAACAGTCTACAATAGACGTATATAGATATATAGATTGGTCCAGAAAGTTGGAGCTTATCAGAGAGCCACCGTCATACTCTATAGATTGGGTGAGGCTGGCATGGCTCCGGCCGGGGGAGAACAGTCTACAATAGATACAATGTATATAGATTGGTCCACGAAGTTGGGGCTGAGCAGAGAGTCACAGTCATACTCTATAGACTGGGTGAGGCTGGCATGGCTCCGGCCTGGGGAGAACAGTCTACAATATATGTATATAGACAGATATGTTGGTCCAGAAAGTTGGGGGTGAGCAGAGAGCCACAGTCCTACTCTATAGACTGGGTGACGTATAGAGCATATAGTGATTATGGTATAACATACAGTATATCCATAATTCCTATAAATATGTGATATAAACGAGACATAAAAAACAGGAGCCTGGGATGTATAGATATATGGTATGTTGCATAGAATACTACAATTATAGTAGTACAAAGTTTTTGAGAAATAAAATCCTATTTTCTTGATTTCATCTGGAAAGTATATGTTGTTTCCACTTGTTTGAACCGTATCAACGAGACCATTCAAACAAGTGGTAATAATCTGTACAATTATGGAGAAACATACAAAATAATGAGATTTTTTTCAACAAAAATGATCGTACCATTAGACTGAAATGGGATAAACTTGCCAAGATAAACTTGCAATAGAGTCCATTGTTTCCCAACAAAAGAATGACGACATAAGAAACAATATTCTTAAGCGGTTACAAAATAAGTTGCATTGTTTTCTTTTGTCATAGGCAACACCTCCAACCACCTAAGACCCCCATTGTGCGCCCGGACGGACGGACATATATATGAAAACTATATACCGCTGGACATACTTTGTATGCCATGGGTGTAACAAGTACCTTCTGAGCGGGGTAGCGCAGGACGACGTAAGATGTGGGGTCCTCGGCGTGCGAGGACTCTGGACCGACCGTGCGCACGGAGTTCGCGTTGAATGTTGGCGCGGACTATGCAGGGAGCCTGGGGTCACTCACGTCAAGGTCAAGATTCAATGGTTCAAAAATCAACTCCAGCTGCTCCTCGGAACCACCAGCTTCTGAAAGTGGATAGAAATAATTAACATTCAAATAGTTAAACCTACCAATGAAAGAAATGGGGGTAATATTTTAAAACTATAATTTTTTTTGTAAAATAAAATGCCACCGCTGTTGAGCATTCATGAATACAACAGCAATCACCGGACAAGGAAACTTGTCTACTGACAAACGGACAGACGGACAGACAGGGTAAACACTATGCACCAGACCACTATTGTAATTAAGAATTACAAATTGTCAACTGCAACAAGTCTGATACACCATTGGGACCAGCACTGACAGACCGACCAACTCTGGCTGCTGGCTGGCTGGCTGACCAGAGCTCCAGATAAATTTTGTATCTAAACAGTATTATACCACCAGATATAAAGTTCAATGCGTATTTTACCTTTACAAATGTATTATTGATTTTCTTCCTTTATTAAATAGGGAACAAATGATAAAAATAAATAAAACACATTTAAAAATTCATTTATTTCAGCGGCAAAAAGCAAAAAGTTTGCTTTTTGCAGCTCAACTAAGTAAATTTAAAGTTTATTACAGTATTTTCACTACTCAATTTGAAAATCAATGCATATTTTCACATTGGTGTTAGTATATTGTACTCCCACTTTTGATAATCAATGCGTATTCTGCTAAAATATGTGCGTAAAATACGCCAATACGCACCTTATCTGGAGTTTAGCTGACTGACTGACTTGGGATTTAGTGTCTGTTCAACAGATTGTTTGTTTGTTTTGTTATTGCTGTTTAACGGCCTATCAACAGGTAAGGCCATGTAATGCCGGGCAAACGGGTTCGATCCCATTTAACCTGCTGTATTGGGGGTAAAATCCGAAAATCAGTTAAGAATATTTACATCGAGAAAAAAATATATATTCGGCCCTGAAATCAGAATAACCTGACCTGGTGCCAGGTCCATAGCTCACCAGTCACTTGGCCCCTTCCCCTAATATAGGATTACGAATAATCGTAATACTCACATAAAATGCCAAAGACGTATGGGAGGGCCAAACCTCGGCGTACCTGTGTCATTCCTGTAGTGCCTGTCGGGCTACGCGACGCACCCGGATCTTCTCGTTTTCTCTGCATTAAAGGCACTGTGTCTCAGATGATGTCTCAGATATAGAGGATGTTCAGAGCTCCAGTTAAGCTGCGTAATTTGACCAACTTGGGGGGAAATTTTGTTATTTCTTCATCAAAAATGGCAAGTTGGGAGTCCTTTAGAATCGTCTCATTGAGACGATTCTAAAGCACTCCCAACTTGCCATTTTTGATGGAGAAATAAGAAATTTACCTCCAAATTACGCACCTTAACTGGAGCTCTGATGTTGTTCTTTGCTTCATGCACTTCAATATACATGTAACACACACATCTTGTCATCTGATCAAATAAAATTGTCTTTTCTCTGCATAAAGATTTTATTTGAAAGGTTTTGGTTTTGATGTCAGTTCAACAACAAAGTTACAGACACGAATGCACCTTTATGATACAATGGTTTTGATTGATTGTGGTTTTATGTCATTTCAACAAGGTCACATAGAGGGGGAGCACTGGGCGTGGGGGAAGCACGGACATTACAATAAAGACTGACAACAAAAAGGCAAAAGGTTTTTAAAGGTCAACGCTCCAGATAAGGAATTAGTAATAGAGTATTGTCACTCCATCATTTCCGAAGCAATTGGGTATTTCAAAATTGTAATTGGGTAAAATCAAATCTCACTACTGTTTACACATCAACAGACAGCAATTATCTGAAATGAAAACATGTCTTGGCATTTCATTAGAATTGTCTCCTTGGGAAATTCTAATGAAATACCAAGATGTGTTTTCATGGAAAATAAGAAACATATGCTACATTTGTGGTCTGTTTATTGTTTTCTGCAACATGATAAAGGTACCACAACATTTTTATTGCATTTTGATACTCGCTACTTCTGATTTCATTTGAGTTTTTGGCAATTTTAATTGGGTATTTAAGCAAATACACAACTTATCTGGAGCTCTGTAAGGTCAAATAAAGATGGGATGGAAATTCACATTGAAGGGAGACCATCGTAAATTCCACAATCAAACTAAAAATTGGATGTGTAAAATATTAGTGAGGCAAGAGTTATCATTCTTGCATACGACACACCTTTGGGTTACAGAGCTCCAGATAAGGTGCGTATTGGCGTATTTTACGAACTTATTTAGCTGAATACGCATTGAATAACAATAGTGGGTGTACAAAATACTCACAGGAATGTGAAAATACGCATTGATTTTCAAATTGAGTAGTGGAAATACTGTAATAAAGTTGAAAATTTACAATTTTGAGCTGCAAAAAGCTCGACTAAGTAAATGTTCAACTTTATCACCGTATAAATAAGTGAATAAATAATAATAAACTGAAATAAGTGTAAAAATAAAGTACGAATTCAATTTGAAATCAGGTGGTATAATACTCTTTAGAGACAAAGCTTATCTGGAGCCATGGGGTCATGGTCTATGTACATATGAAGTTTAATGAACATATTCCAAAGGAAATTTTAGTTATGCTTCAGACAAGAAGTGTCTACGGCGGACGTGGACGATGTTCGGTGTCACATCCATAGTGTCCCTTGTCGATCTTCCGTGGATACAATAGTTATTTTGCAATTTAGTTGCGGGAGAGGAGTAGAATCGGCAATTTTGTTTTCAATAGGCCTTACTGCAACACACCTGGCGACTAAAGTGGCCCGGAAATGTCTCCTGCAGAAGTTGAAAGCCGACTGGAGGCGATTGTCCGCTTGTTGTTGTTGTAGAAAGCCGATAGCCTCCTCGGCATATGACTGACGCCTCAGGACCGTGCCGCGCCACTTGTGGAAAAACTTATGCTGAATGGCCACAATCTTATCCTGCAACACATTGAACACTTAGAATGCAGGAAACGACAATTGCCATCATCAGGCGGCCGTTTCACTAAACTTTGTGCGACTAAAATATTCGTAAGTGCAAATTTAGGATCGTCTGGAAATTTCAATTGATGGATTTACATTTATTGAGCATAGGCTGCATATGCAGCCTATGCTCAATAAATGAAAATCGAATAATTGTTTACAAGAAAACAGTGTTAATGTGAAATTTACAGACGATCCTAATTGTGCACTTACGAACATTTTAGTCGTACATGTACAAAGTTTAGTGAAATGGACCCCAGATGGGGAGACAAAAACAAAATATTGACTTTTCCCTGCATTTGAGCCATATGTTTATCATATAACTATTATAACATAGGGGGTATGCTGACTGGGTACTAAATATGTTAGTCTCACCATTTGTATTTCAGCCATATGTTTATCATGTAACTTTTATAACATAGGGGGTATTCTGACTGGGAAATAAATATCTTCTTCTCACCATTCGCATTTGAGCCATATGTTTATCATGTAACTTTTATAACATAGGGGGTATTTTGATGTTTTTATGATGGTGAGGCCTTAAACAAAATAATTAATTTTCCTCTAATTCTGAGCCAACTGTTATTGTGTAACCATTGTAACGTCGTGTGTATTTCATTGGGTGATAGCGAGAGAGAGGAAATCAATATTTTGATGGGCAGATGGAAGTTGCAGAAATAAATATTTTCTCCTCACCATCTGCAATTGAGCCGTGGGTATGTTTATCGCGCAGCCATAGTAATGTCGGGGCTATTTTGATTGGGTGATAGCGGAGGGCAGAAACACATATTTTCCCCTCACCATCTGCAATTGAGCCATATGTTTGTTGTGTAGCCATTGTAATGTCGGGGGTATTTTGATTTGGTGATAACGGGAGAGTGCAGAAACAAATATTTTCTCCTCACCATCTGCATTTGAGCCATATGTTTGTCATGCAGCTGTTGTAAGGTGCGAGCCTGCCAGGAGTAGAATGCAGATTGTACGAGCTGTCTCTCGTGGAGTCGTGTCACGGCGTGTTTCCGCTGGATGACGAACCGCCAGCCGTGAAGGCAGCGTCTCGCCTGGTTCTGAAGTCGCCTCTTGTTGAACGATTTCTCCAACTGGTGCACGTGGTGCTGGCGTCTATTTTATTAAGCTTTCTTGAAGGGTAGGAATTGGCTCGAGGACCTACCAAACCCGGTGGCGTCTACAAGGACAGGGTGTTGTTGTCATCAGCCTGTTCTTTTGTTTTCTGGTGGACATGTTGCTTGGTTGTTTGGTGGGGTGAGGAAGGCGATTGATGGGTGGTTGGTTGATTGGGTGGTTGATGGTTGTTTGGTTGGTTGGTATGGTTGGTTGGTTGGTTAGTGGCGTTGGTTGTGGTTGGTGGTTGTTGGTTGGTTGGTTGGTTGGTTGGTTGGTTGGTTGGTTGGTTGTTGGTTGGTTGGTTGGTTGGTTGGTTGGTTGGTTGGTTGGTTGGTTGTTGGTTGGTTGGTTGGTTGGTTGTTTGGTGGGGTGGATTCGGTGGGTGGTTTGTTGGTGGGTGGCTGGCTGATGGATATGTTGGTTGGTTGATTGGTTGGTTGGTTGATTGGCTGGCTAGCTGGCTGGCTGGTTGGTGGATGTTTGGTGGGTTGGTTGGTTGTTTGGTTGTTTGGTTGGTTGTTTGGTTGGTTGGTTGGTTGGTTGGTTGGTTGGTTGGTTGGTTGGTTGTTTGGTTGGTTGGTTGGTTGGTTGGTTGGTTGGTTGGTTGGTTGGTTGGTTGGTTATTGGGTGGATTGGTGGTTATTGGGTGGATTGGGTGGGTGGTTTGTTGGTGGGTGGCTGGCTGATGGATATGTTGGTTGGTTGATTGGTTGGTTAGTTGGTTGATTGGCTGGCTAGCTGGCTGGCTGGTTGGTGGATGTTTGGTGGGTTGGTTGTTTGGTGGGTTGGTTGGTTGTTTGGTGGGGTGGGGTGGGGTGGGGTGGGGTGGGGTGGGGTGGGGTGGGGGTGGGGTGGGGTGGGTGGCTGGTGGGTGTTGGCTGGCTGGCTGGCTGATTGGTTGGTTGGTGGGGTGGAGTGTTGGTTGGTTGGTTTTTTGGTTGGTTGGTTGGTTTTGGTTGGGGTTGGTGGGGTTGTTTGTTGGTTGGGGTGGTTGGTTTGGTTGGTTTTGGTTGGAGGTTGGTTGGTTGGTTGGTATGGTTTGGTTGGTTTGTTGGTTGGTTGGTTGGTTTTTGGTTGGTTGGTTTTTGGGTTGGTTGGTTGGTTTGTTTGGTTGGTTG
This sequence comes from Conchocele bisecta, assembly GCA_029237695.1. Lineage (NCBI taxonomy): Eukaryota > Metazoa > Mollusca > Bivalvia > Lucinida > Thyasiridae > Conchocele > Conchocele bisecta. The sequence continues at coordinate 2,963,514 of CM055279.1, forward strand.
GTTGGTTGGTTGGTTGGTTGGGTTGTTGTTGGAGTTTGTTGGGTTGAAATAAGGGCAAAACAAGTGTTTGTTTACTATTACGCTATCAAAATAATAGATAGGTAGGTAGGAAAAAGTTTTTATTGAGTAAAAATATTTTGTCTTCTATCGACATCAGATCCACGCCCAATTTAGAGTAGTTCATGCCATGGCTAATTGTTTAAGTTAACTAGATGGCCGCGGCCTGCATGTCGCGCCTTGGGGCGAGGCATGGACACTAAAAAAAGAGATATAGTAGACGGAAAGACTTTAACCAAAAAACTTTAACCGGACACACGTACGTACGGACGGACATACGCCAAAGTGCCGACTATATCGCGCTTTCCTCAAGCGTGCGCGACAAAAACTTTAACCAAAAACTTTAACCAAATATTTAAAAGTAATTACACCTTGACATTGGGCACATAAGCCGCACGGGAGGGTGGTGGAATGAAAAGATAGATCATGATAAACACCCATGTGAAGTTTCAAGGTACTGGGCAAAGCAATTGCGGAGATATAGTATAACGAAAAACTTTAACCAAAAAACTTTAACCAAAACTTTAACCAAAAACTTCAAAGTAATTTGACCTTGACATTGGGCACCGGGTCCGCACGGGAGGGGGTAGAATGAAAATATAGATGATGATAAACACCCATGTGAAGTTTCAAGGTAATGGGCGAAGCAGTTGCAGAGAGATCGTATAACGAAAAACTTTAACCAAAAAACATTAACAAAAAACTTTAACAAAAAACTTCAAAGTAATTTGACCATGACATTGGGCACAGGGGCCGCACGGGTGGGGGGTAGAATGAAAATATAGATGATGATAAACAGGCATGTGAAGGTTCAATGTAATGGGTCAAAGTAGGTGCATTGATATAGTACATGAAAAAACTTAAACCGAAAACTTTAACCAAACATTTCAAAGTAATTTGACCTTGATATTGGGCAAGGGACCGCACCGGAGGGGGGTAGAATGAAAACATAGATGATGATAAACACCCATGTGAAGTTTCAAGGTAATGGGCAAAGCAGTTGCAGAGATATAGTATAACGAAAAACTTTAACCAAAAAACTTTAACAAAAAAACAAAAAAAACTTTAACCAAAAACTTCAAAGTAATTTGACCTTGACATTGGGCACAGGGGCCGCACGGGTGGGGGGTAGAATGAAAATATGGATGATGATAAACACCCATGTGAAGTTTCAATGTAATGGGCAAAGCAGTTGCAGAGACATAGTATAACGAAAAACTTTAACCAAAAAACTTTAACCAAAAACTTTAACCAAAAACTTCAAACAAAGTAATTTGACCTTGACATTGGGAACAGGGGCCGCACGGGTGGGGGGTAGAATAAAAATATGGTTATGATGATACACCCCTGTGAAGTTTCAAGGTAATGGGCAAAGCAGTTGCAGAGATAAGAGATATAGTATAACGAAAAACTTTAACCAAAAAACTTTAACCAAAAACGTTAACCAAAAACTTCAAGTAAATTGACCTTTGACATTGGGCACTGGGGCCGCACGGGGGGAGGGGGTATAATAATGAAAATATAGATAATGATAAACACCCATGTGAAGTTTCAAGGTACTGGGCAAAGCAGTTGCGGAGATATAGTATAACGAAAAACTTTTACCAAAAAACTTTAACCAAAAACTTTAACCAAAAACTTCAAAGTAATTTGACCTTGACATTGGGCACCGGGTCCGCACGGGAGGGGGTAGAATGAAAATATAGATGATGATAAACACCCATGTGAAGTTTCAAGGTAATGGGCGAAGCAGTTGCAGAGAGATCGTATAACGAAAAAATTTAACCAAAAAACTTTAACCAAACAATTTAACCGGACACACGTACATACGTACGTACGTACGTACGCCAAAGTGCCGACTATATTGCTTTTTCCGCAAGCGGGCGCGACAAAAAGTGAATAGTAAACAACTAAGTTGACAAAACACTTTTTATGGGACGATTTTAGTGATTTTTATTTGTATTAATATTATTTATTACTAAAAAGTTTAGGGTCGGCGGGAAAATCTAGGTAGGGTCGGGTAACTGGAAATAAACAAAAATACAAACTTATACGAGGCTGCACAAGCGTCTGAACAATTACGTGATTGCAAACTCCATATTGTCATGGCAACTGACATACACAATTGTTTACCCACTATGAAAGTATTTTTGATGCCCTAGGCGAGAAGGTATGAACCCATAACCTCCAGATTGGAAGTGAGGTTTTCTAACCCCTAGGCCACAACCCATCCACCTGTACGGCCAGAGAAATATGATTTGTAGTCTCATCCCAATCCCGGCCCCCGCTAAAATAATTATTATTATATTTGTATTTTTTATATATATTTCCTAACAAGAAAATGCGGACTGTTTGAACATAAATGTGAAGGTCAAATAGTGAAGGTCGTATTAAGGGCAGCATGGATGTGCGTCATTTTTGAACACCTGTGATGTACAGAAATATAAAAATAAAATGTAATCCTACAAGGGATATAGAAGTTATGATAGAATTGTGAAACTCCTGCAATATTCTTAACTGGAAATTCTAAATGGTTAAGCAAAGTTGTGAAGGTCATGTTAAAGGCAGCAGAGACCGAGACCCGGGCATAAATATGTAGAAATATTTTATTTTACAGTAACTGAAAATGACAGCAGGTTAACTTACTGTGAGACGAGCATGTCGCGATATCGCAGCACCATGTGTTTAATCTTCAGCATCTGGTGTGTCGCCGATCACCACTTGACGAAACATCGCTTGATTTGAGAGAGGTTGAGGACAACTCTGATCTCGGACGCCTCTCGCTTTTCATCTTCAATCACGTTGAGTCGGTCTCTCCATCGGTTGAACATCACTGAAATAAAATTACACTAAATATGTTCAGCACAATATCAAGGTAATATCCTAATATGGTGTCAGGCACCCTTTCTACATCTTACTGCATCCCAGTAAGATTCACTAGTCAGAATACTTGAAACTCTTCTGTCCTCCACTGGCTGGCTGGCTGGCTGGCTGGCTGCCTCGCTGGCTGGCTGGCTCCAGATAAGGAATTAATAATTGCGTATTGTCACTCCATCATTTCGGAAGCAATTGGTTATTAAACAGTTTAATTGGGTAAAATAAAATCACGCTATTGTTTACACATCAACAGACCGGAATTATTTGAATAGTTTGCTTCGAAATGAAAACATGTCTTGGCATTTCATTAGAATCGTCTCCTTGGAGACAATTCTAATGAAATACCAAGATGTGTTTTCATGGAAAATAAGAAAAATATGCTATATTTGCGGTCTGTTTATTGCTTTATGCAGCATGATAAAGGTACCACAAAATATTTATTGCTTTTTGATACTCGCTATTTTCTGATGTCAATTGGGTTTTTTGCAATTTTAATTGGGTATTTAAGCAAATACGCAGCTTATCTGGAGCCCTGTCAGGTTGGTTTCATGAGGATGGATGCAAACACCCATCATGCTTCTAACATCGTTACCCGGCTACTGGAGTGTGCAATTTGATCTGGAGCTACACTGGTCACAAAACCCATAAACCCCATATATCCAGTCACAGCCACATTTGCTGGTAATACCTCTTTGCTGTGGGTTATGAATGACTGACGGTTAGATATACATATTTACATTACATACAGTGAGATCATGATGGCTGAAAATGCGTTTAATGTCGGGCTCGCTCGAAATAGGACCGCGGTCGCGATAATATGTTAAATGTATATTAAATGCGATGTCCTCGAAAAGTGCGATTCGTCGAAACATTTTTCAAGTCTCGTGGACACATTTCTCGCTATTTTGCTATACGATGGCTCGAAAGTTTTTCACACATCCATGTCTGATTTATTACGATCAAAGACCAAGTCAATATTTTGATGTAAATATTCCGTTCTGATTTTGAGATGTTTCCCACAATGCAGCAGGTTAAATGCGGGATCGAACCCGTTGACCGGGCCTTAAATGACCTTAGTAAGTTGTTGATAGGCCGTTAAACACCAATAAATCAAATCTGTTACCGGTATCCTACACAACCGCCTGCGTTAATATTATCGTCCAGCACAAGATTCAAGTATTTTGAAATAAGGAAATGACAAATATTAGGGTATTCATGATCGGTGTGAAGTGAGCAGTGAGCAGTGAGCAGTAAGTAGCAGTGAGATATATCTCACTACTGGCAGTAAGCGGCAGTGAGCAGTGAGGTGTGTTTCACTGCTAGCAGTAAGCAGCAGTGGGCAGTGAGTAAACGGCAGTGAGCAGTTATATGCGTCTGGCAATAATGTAAACTAAGTACGTGCGTAAACTCTTTAGACCGGACAATGTATATTTGCGTAACCTCTCTAAACCGGACACCACTGTAAACTATGTGTATGTAGGGAACCCCACTAACCCGGACATCACTTTAAACTAGGTATGCGTGCGGAACCTCTCTAAACCGTACATCACTGTAAACTAGGTATGTGTGCGGAACCTCTCTAAACTGGTCAGCACTGCAAGCTAGGTAAATGTATGTGTGCGGAACATCTCTAAACAGGACACCACTGCAAGCTAGGTACATGTAGGGAACCCCACTAAACCGGACATCACTTTAAACTAGGTACGTGTACGAAACTTATCTAGAGCGGACACCACTGCACGCTAGGTATGTGCGCGGAATCTCTATAAACCGGGAACCATTGTAAGCTAGGTATGCGTGCGGAACCTCTCTAAACCGTACACCACCGTAAACTAGGTGTGTGTGCGGAACCTCTCTAAACTGGTCAGCACTGCAAGCTAGGTATATGTAAGTGTGCGGAACATCTCTAGACGGGACACCACGGTATGTGTGCGTAACCTCTATAGACCGGACACCACCGCAATCTAGGTATGTGAGTGGAACCTCTGTAGACCGGACAGCACTGTAAACAAGGAATGTGTGCGGAACCTGTCTTGATCGGACACCACTTCAAACGAGGTATGCTTGCGGAACCTGTCTAAACCGGACAACACTGCAAATTAGGTAAGTGTGCTGACCTCTCTTGACCGGACACCACTGCAAACTAGGTATGTATGTGTGGTGTGCGGAACCTCTATATACCGGACAGCACTGTAAAGTCGGTATGTGTGCTGAACCTCTCTAGACCGGACACCACTACGGAGCCTCTCTAAACCGGACACCACTACAAGCGAGGTATATGTGAGGAACCTCTCTAAACCGGACACCACTACAAGCGAGGTATATATGTGGAACCTCTCTAAACCGGACACCACTGCAAGCTATGTATATGTGCTGAACCTCTCTAAACTGGACACCACTACAAGCTAGGTATATGTGCTGAACCTCTCTAAACCGATCATCACTGAAAGCTAGGTATGTAATCGGCACCTCTCTAGACCGGACACCAGTAGCAGTAAGCAGTAGTGGGCAGTGAACAATATAATATGGATGCAGCAATATGATCAAGCTTATAAATATAACCGAATAATGCCGGATATAGGTATTGCCTGTTCTAACTAAGTACTTGAGAAATGTTCTCCACAATAGCGAACATTGTAGAACGGTTCAAATATAAATTTAGTCACGCTTCGAACGCCCACAGAATCATGTATCAGTGGCGGATCCAGGATTTCACCAAGGGGGGGGGGGTGCCCACATGGAACGTGAACGAGGTATGCTCGTTCGTAGACTGAGTGGAGCGAGGGAGTTGGCTAGGGGGGTCCGGGGGCATGCCCCCCGGAAAATGTTTGAATTGTGGAAGCCATTTTCTGCATTCTACTGCAGTTTTTTTCATATATTTGAAGATCATATTTCGTAAAAAAAAAATCGGGTTTTCTGAAGGGGGGGCCCGGAAAATCTTTAATTCGTATTATCTCCAGCGAATGTACATGCAATGGTTCTCGACCGGTACTTGCAGTGCAGTGCACAGTTTACACAATTTTAGACGATTTCACCATTTTCTGCATTGAATGCTGATGAAACTTACTCAGTTTACTTAGTATTACGTGTAAGTGACACAAGAAATGTGATTAAAAAAACAACTAAACAAAATAAAAAAATATGTTCGCTGGATTCGAACCCACGAACGTACGGTCTCAGACTTTCTCGCTACCCACACGGCTATATTGTTCTCATGGATAACATTTGAAATTAAGAAGTATAAAAACTTATAATACAAAACCTCGCTCAAAGAATATTGCAATTAACATTATTAATTATGCTCATAAGCAGAAACATTGAATATATTCATAAAGCCTTGCAACTTTTTTTATCTGGATTTCGTCACGAGTCAAACGGGTATTCAAACGAGCACTATTTGCTATTATGATGGAGCAAAGAAGCCTGGTACGATGTAGGTCGAGTGCCCCTGTATGCGTTCCAGCACATCTCGCTTCCGGCTAGTGCTCTCACCTGTGATTAACGGCCACCCCAGATGCAACGAACGTCACTATTTGCTGCTATTATGGCGTGGGTGGGGGTATTCAAACGAGTTAGACTTGAGACTGAAGCCTGGAACAGCGCGGCCACCTAGTACATCATGTGGGCCTAGTCCCCCCGTAATCGTTCCAGCATGTCTCCATGCCGACTGTGCTTAGCGGCCAGCGACCAGCCCGGACACAGCGAAACTCACGCCATAAAAGAAGCAGATAGGACGTTCGTTGTATCCGGCGAGGCCGTTATCTACAGGTGAGAGCACTAGCCTGAAGCGAGATGTGCTGGAACGCCTACAGGGGCACTCGGCCTACATCGTACACTGGGTGGCCGTGCTGTTCCAAGCTTCTGTGTCCAGCCTAACTCGTTTGAATAACATCAAGCCCAAATAACAGTAACGGTGAGGTTAGTTGTCTCCCTGCTGGCCGCTAAGCACAGTTGAGAGCACTAGCCGGGATGGAGGCGTGCTGGAACGATTACGGGGGGACTGGGCCCACATCGTGTACTAGGTGGCCACGCTGTTCCAGGCTTCAGTTCCCAGTCTAACTCGTTTGAATACCCCCACCCACGCCATAAAAGCAGCAAATAGTGACGTTCGTTGTATCCGGGGTGGCCGTTAACCACAGATGAAAGCACTAGCCAGAAGCGTGATGTGCTGGAACGCATACAGGGGCACTCGGCCTACATCGTACACCAGGTGGCCGCGCTGTTCCAAGCTTCTGTGTCCAGCCTAACTCGTTTGAATAACATCAAGCCCAAATAACAGTAACGGTGAGGTACGTTGTCTCCCAGTTGAGAGCACTAGCCGGGATGGAGGCGTGCTGGAACGTATACGGAGGGACAGGGCCCACATCGTGTACTAGGTTCCGCGCACATATCTAGTTTATAGTGTTGTCCGGTCTAGAGAGGTTCCTCACATATACCTCATTTATAGTGGTGTTCGGTTTAGAGAGCTTCCGTACACATATGTTATGAACTGGAATTTGGTCCGACCTATACAGTAGCGAGCGGTGTAGGTCATGATGAGACTGCGCGGATGTGCAGGCTGATCTGGGTCTTCACAGGTCTCAAAACAGTTGTGTTATTTAAGAGACAATCATTTAACAAAGATGTCAACTTTATAATTATTGGTCGATTTCGGTCAATATTCATATCAGAATGTCTGTTACTTTTACATGGATTTTAAATATTGTATTTATTTCCAAGTCAGGGATAATATTGAACATTTATTCAAAGAATTGCGAAAATTCTTTTATTTTTCACAGATATTAAAGTCGAAAATCTGCAATTTAATTCGTCTGTATGTTTCATAAGTAATCTCATTCCAGAGATTGCATCAAAGAAAGTTTGGCTCTTTGTCCACGGTGAGCCCCATGACCCTAAACCAACGTCATAGGGCCAATATGTAAATGAGGTAATACGTAATAGTTACTGCCCTAAGTGAGATGTTCATGTGTTTGAACAACCTACATGTACCCATGGAACACCGAGCCGCGAAGCTCTCACGTGTGATTAACGACCACCCCCAGATACAACCAACGTCACTATTTGCTGCTATTATGGCGTGGTTGGGGGTATTCAAACGAGTTCAAACATGTAGGTTGTTTAAACACATGGACACCTCAGTTAGGGAAGTAACTGACGTACACATCGACTTACCGACTACATATTCATCCAGCTTACAGTTTCCACTGTGACTAAGCAATATTTGTACATTTTTGGCATTTTCAGTCATGAACAGACACGGCAATGAAATAAATTACAGTCAAAATTAAATGAAACACAATGGCATCACATGGGTGTCCGGTTTAGAGACGTTCTACTGTATATGTATTATGGTAGTAATATATATATTTCACATCGTTATTTGTCAACCATTTCAGCTGTCATTAATGGATTATGAAAACTGCCTGATTGTATCAGGCAACATTATAGACTTATAAACACATTTAGATGTCAAACATTATATACTTGCATAATCTTATTATCTAATAAGGGCAAAATGGTCATTGTCTGTCCCGTCTAGAGAGGTTCCGCACACATACCTAGCTTCCAGTAGTGTCCGGTTTGGAGAGGTTGCGCACATATACCCAGCTTGCATTGGTGTTCGGTCTAGAGAGGTTCCGCACAGTGCTGTCCGGTTTAGAGGCGTTCCGCACATACATCTAATTTACAGTGGGGTGTCCGGTTTAGAGAGGTTACGCACATATACATACCGGTCTATAGAGATTCCGCAAACATACCTAGCTTGCAGTGGTGTCCGATTTAGAGAGCTTACGCACATATATATAGCTTGCATTGGTGTCCGGTCTAGAGAGGTTCCGCACACATACATAGCTTACAGTGGTGTCCGGTTTAGAGAGGTTACGCAAATATACATTGTCCGGTCTAAAGAGTTTATGCACGTACTTAGTTTACATTATTGCCAGACGCATATAACTGCTCACTGCCGTTCACTGCTAGCAGTGAGACACACCTCACTGCTCACAGCCGCTTACTGCCAGCAGTGAGATACATCTCACTGCTACTTACTGCTCACTGCTAACTTCACACCGATGTATACAACTATAAATAAATATATATATATAAAATTTGATCGCGAAGTCGCTCCATAAAACAAGCGTGGGAAATAAAGAGACGAGCTGGGAAATAAGTAGACACACAAGGAGATACACCGGGAAATACGTAGACATACCGGAAATAAGTAGATACACCAGGTACCGGGACACAAGGAGATACACCGGAAAAAACGTATACATACCGGAAAATAAATAGACACATCGAATACGTAGACATACCGGGAAATAAGTAGACACATCGGGTACCGGGACACAAGGAGACACACCGGGAAATACGTAGACATACCGGGAAATAAGTAGACACATCGGGTACCGGGACACAAGGAGATACACCCGGAAATATATTTTGAATTGTGTCGGTCATGCGAACAAACCTAGTTTAATGTGATAATACATGTACTAATTTTATTTCCTGTCTGATTTTCTTTAATTGCGCAGAGTTTGATTTATAAGCCTAAGCTCTTAACCCTTAGACCACACAACACTTGTCGTCTGCTGTTGCTGTATATCTTGTTTCTCAATAAAAACATGTTTTGACAGCACTTCAGAATCATGTCCATGTAATTATTATGCCAAAGTGCTGTCAAGGCATGTTTTTTATGATAAAAATGGAAAATTGAAAACTAAAGAGCAGACGACAAAATAGTAAGATATTAGCTGTATGAGGGTTAATTGCATAAGAATACAGTCCTACTAATTGTAAGGTATAATGTTCCGCGATCAATGCGATTCTCAACGGTTTATAGTTTTCAAAATTATTAAATACAATACAATACAATATGTGTATTCACTCAAAGCGAAGTAACATGACACACGAGGTGTACATTATACAAAATCGGTACAACTAGCAAATTCAATACAATATTATAATGCTAACGATGTTGGTTTTTTGTACGAAAATTGTTAGGTTTTGGAACTGCATTCCAGTGATTGTTCTTTTGAACAAACTGTTTGAATTTAAATGAATGAATTCGGACAATCAAAGAGGAATTGGAGCTGGTCATCGGAGCATAGCTAGTTCTTTCCCTTTTAATTTATTTATAGAAATCCGGTCCAAATTATGTGTTTTCGGGCCTTATTGCTTGTCGAAAGCGCGAATGCATCACGATTTGTTGGGTAAAGGAGCCATTATAGTGTTTTCTACTAGTGTCGACCAGACTCAATATTCTACAATATTCGCAGTCTTTATGTTTGCACTATTCAGTAAGAAGCAAACACTAAAATAAAACATAGGACCGGATCTCTATAAATATATTTGCGAAGGGAAATAACTAGCTACAATACCTCAGTATCCCTCAGTATCCCCTCGCCAATAAGAAATAGGGGATGTAGCGTTAGTCCATGCACGTACGTACGTACGTTAGTAACTGTAAATCCTTTCATTTTTCAATAACGTATGAACAGCTTCACCGATTTTGATAATATTTGGCCACAATCTGTGTTTAGGGATGCTGCGTTGTTTTGTATAGACCCACGTCCGACCGCACAAGATTAAGGTCGATGAGGACTTATATTCACATTGTTTTTAAGGCAAACATGTTAAATTGTTTTTTTATTATCAAGGCTGCCAGCGAGGGGATTAGACTCTTATTCAATAATGTTGTTGACTACGTTTGGTTTTCTTTCCACCCCAATTCCATTGCGGGAAGCTATGTTGTACGCTTTCGGTTGCTAATGGAAAGGAAGTTTGGTAACCAGTGTAGCTCCTGATCAAATAGCACACTCATGTAGCCTGACAGTGATCTATATTGTTAGTTCGAAGCATGACGGGTGTTCCATTGATAAAATAGTGAACAGCGCAGATCCTGATCAGACTGTGCGGATGCACAGGCTGATCTGGATCTACACTAAGCAAAATCCATAATCCCATCGCTCCAGCACAGCCATATACATTTGATTGTACTAACTATTGACTTGGTAATAATTACACGTTAAACAGCATATAATTGCTTTGTTAAAAACGTACGACATTCCATTAATATAGTTCAACACCCAAGAAATTATCAGAAATATAACAGGGTGTCCAAATACAACGCCCATATAAGAATATAAATATTCATTAAAGGTACATGCCCACGCAGTAGCACAAACTGTTCTTTATAGGAATTAAATAAGTGTACAAGTGTGACACTATTCCACCAGTTCTAAACATTACGAGTGCCCCGCTATACAGATATAATCATTTTAGTAATGTGGTAGTTTTTAACTGATAGTGACGCGCGCTGGTATCAGATTAATTTTCATACAAATGAGGCATGTATTTTTTTAATTATTTATACTAAATTAAATGTCACTTGAAAAAGAATATTTTCGACATATTATAATGTATGATCATTGCACATCAAACAGTAAATACAGAACATAAAAAGTAGTGTCCGTTTAACATTTTTAAGGAAACATAGTTTACGCCCCTGACATCAGCGTGGATATAACATGTAACTATGACAATCAATACGTGGGGTAATGGTGAATGAATGTTATTTTGCTAGAAAATGTCCCGGATGATGTCTCTCATAAAGAACAGTTTGTGCGTAATGA
>CM055279.1:2975577-3066822 GCA_029237695.1 Conchocele bisecta
AAACGGCCGACTATATCGCGCTTTCCGCAAGCGGGAGCGACAAAAACAAGACATATGATGTGTGATAGCAACAGGACCTCCAGAGATGTCTGGCTTAGAGAGGTTCTACTGAGTAACAGGTGTGTGGACCCATGTATCAGCTAGGGACAACACTATAAAACAAGACATATGATGTGTGATAGCAACAGGACCTCCAGAGATGTCCGGCTTAGAGAGGTTCTACTGAGTAACATGTGTGTGGACCCATGTATCAGCTAGGGACAACACTATAAAACAAGACATATGATGTGTGAACAGGACATCCAGAGATGTCTGGCTTAGAGAGGTTCTACCGAGTAACAGGTGTGTGGACCCATGTATCAGCTAGGGACAACACTATAAAACAAGACATATGATGTGTGATAGCAACAGGACCTCCAGAGATGTCTGGCTTAGATAGGTTATACTGAGTAACAGGTGTGTGGACCCATGTATCAGCTAGGGACAACACTATAAAACAAGACATATGATGTGTGATAGCAACAGGACCTCCAGAGATGTCTGGTTTAGAGAGGTTCTACTGAGTAACAGGTGTGTGGACCCACTGTACAGCTAGGGACAACACTATTAAACAAGGGGACATATGATGTGTGATAGCAACAGGACCTCCAGAGATGTCCGGTCTTAGAGAGGTTCTACTGAGTAAAAACCGGTGTGTGGGACCCATGTATCAGCTAGGGACAACACTATAAACAAGACATATGAGTGTGATAGCAACAGGACCTCCAGAGATGTCTGGCCTTAGATAGGTTATACTGAGTAAACAGGTGTGTGGGACCATGTATCAGTAGGGATAACACTATAAAACAAGAACATGATGTGTGTGATAGCAAACAGGACCTCCAGAGATGTCTGGCTTAGATAGGTTTATACTGAGTAACAGGTGTGTGGACCCATGTATCAGCTAGGGACAAACACTATAAAACAAGAATATGATGTGTGATTAGCAACAGGACCTCCAGAGATGTCGGCTTAGAGAGGTTTCTACTGAGTAACAGGTGTGTGGACCATGTATCAGCTAGGGATAACACTATAAAAAAAGACATATGATGTGTGATAGCAACAGGACCTCAGAGATGTCTGGCTTAGATAAGGTTTTTTATGGAGTAAACTGGGTGTGGACCCATGTATCAGCTAGGGACAACAACTAATAAAACAAGCATATGATGTGTGATAGCAACGGACCCCAGAGATGTCCGGCTTAGAGAGGTTCTACCCTGAGTAACAGGGTGTGTGGACCCATGTATCAGCTAGGGCGGATAACACTATATAAAACAAGACATATGATGTTGTGATAGCAACAGGACCTCCAGAGATGTCCGGCTTAGAGAGGTTCTACGGAGTAACAGGTGTGTGGACCCATGTATCAGCTAGGGATAACACTATAATAACATATATGATGTGTGATTGCAACAGGACCCCCAGAGATGTCGGCTTAGAGAGGTTTGGTTCTACTGAGTAACAGGTGTGTGGACCCATGTATCAGCTAGGGACAACACTAATTTAAAAACAAGACATATGGATGTGTGTTGATGCAACAGGACCTCCAGAGATGTCGGCTTCCTCCTTTAGAGAGGTTCTACTGAGTAAACAGGTGTGTGGACCCAGTATCAGCTAGGGACAAAAAACACTATAAAACAAGACATTGATGTGTGATAGCAACAGGACCTCCAGAGATGTCCGGCTTAGAGAGGTTCTACTGAGTAACAGGTGGTGGACCCATGTATCAGCTAGGGACAAAACACTATTAAAACAAGACATATGATGTGTGATAGCAACAGGACATCCTGAGATGTCTGGCTTAGAGAGGTTCTACTGAGTAACAGGTGTGTGACCATGTATCAGCTAGGGACAACACTATAAAACAATGGACATATGATGTGTGATAGCAACAGGACTCCAGAGATTGTCCGGCTTCGAGAGGTTCTACTGAGTAACAGGTGTGTGGACCCATGTATCAGCTAGGGACAACACTATAAAACAAGACATATGATGTGTGATAGCAACAGGACATCCAGAGATGTCTGGCTTAGAGAGGTTCTACTGAGTAACAGGTGTGTGAACCCATGTATCAGCTAGGGACAACACTATAAAACAAGACATATGATGTGTTGATAGCAAACAGGCCTCCAGAGATGTCCGGCTTAGAGAGGTTTATGAGTTAAACAGGTGTGTGGACATGTATCAGCTAGGGGCAACCTATAAAACAAGAGTATGTATGTGTTGATTGCACAGGACTCCAGAGGTGTCTGGCTTTGATTGGTTTTATATGTTAGTAAAACAGGTGTGTGGACCCATGTATCAGCTAGGGGCAAACACTATAAACAAGATGTATGATGTGTGATAGCAACAGGACCTCCAGAGTGTCTGGCTTAGAGAGGTTCTACTGAGTAACAGGTGTGTGGACCCATTGTATCTGCTAGGGGAAAACACTTATAAAACAAGACTTATGAGTGTTGTGATAGCAACAGGACCTCCAGAGATGTCTGGCTTAGAGTTTTCTACTGAGTAACAGGTGTGTGGGACCCATGTATCTGCTAGAGGGTTAGGACTACACTTAAACAAAGAACATATGAGTGTGTGATAGCAACAGGACCTCCAGAGATGTCTGGCTTAGATAGGTTATACTGAGTAAAACCAGGGTGTGGACCCAGGTGTATCAGTAGGGGACAACTCTATAAAACAAGACATATGATGTGTGATAGCAACAGGACCCTCCAGAGATGTCTGGCTTAGATAGGTTTACTGAGTAACAGGTGTGTGGACCCATGTATCAGCTAGGGCAACACTATAAAAACAAGACATTGATGTGTGATAGCAACAGGACCTCAGAGACGTCTGGGTTAGAGAGGTTCTACTGAGTAACAGTGGTGTGAACCCATGTATCTGTGGGGACAACATATAAAACAAGCATTAGATGTGTGAGCAACTGGACTCCAGATGTGGCTAGAGAGGTTCTACGTGTACGGTGTGTGGACCCATGTATCAGCTAGGGCAACACTATAACAAGATATGATGTGGGTGATAGCTCCAGAGTGTCTGGTTAGAGGTTACTGGTATACAGGTGTGGGGACCCATGTCAGCTAGGGGCAACACTATTAAAAACAAGATATGATGTGTGATACAACAGGACCTCCAGAGTGTGGCTTAGATAGGTTATATGAGTAACAGGTGTTGTGGGACATTGTATAGCTAGGACACATTATAAAAACAAGATATGATGTGTGTTAGCAACAGGACTCCAGAGATGTTTGGTTAAGGAGAGGTTTTCGAGTACAAGGTGTGTGGTTGGACCCATGTATCATGTAGACAACACTATAACAAGACATATGATGTGTGATAGCAAACTGACTCCAGATATGTCTGGCTTATGAGTTCTGGAGTAAAGGTGTGTGGACCATGGATCGTAGGGACAACTATAAAACAAGACATAGAGTGTGATAGCACAGGACCTCCAGAGTCTGGCTTAGAGAGGTTCTACTGAGTAACAGGTGTGTGGACCCATGCAGCTAGGGACACACAAGATATGATGTGATGCACGGACTCCAGATTGTCTGGCTTAGAGAGGTTCTACTGAGTAACAGGTGTGTGGACATGTATCGCTAGGACAACTATAAAACAAGACATGATGTGATAGCAACAGGACATCCAGAGATGTCTGGCTTAGAGAGGTTCTACTGAGTAACAGGTGTGTGGACCCATGTATCAGTAGGGACAACTATAAAACAAGACATGATGTGTGGATAGCAACAGGACCTCCAGTGTCTGGCTTAGAGAGGTTCTATGAGAACAGGTGGTGAACCCTGTATCAGCTGGGGCATAGCCGTCAGGAGAAATGGGGCTTGTGGGATTTGCGACCAGTGTAGCTCCTGATCAAATAGAACAGCCTGAAAACGATCCCTACTGCTTGTTAGAAGCATGACGGGTGTTTCATTGATGGATTGGCGAACAGTGCAGTTCCTGATCAGACTGTGTTGATGCACAGGCTGATCTGGAGCTACACTGGTCACAAAACCCATAAGTTCCATTTCTCCAGTCACAGCCACAAATGAGACACGCCATATGATTATGTATCCAAGAAGATGTGTAACTTTTACAGGAAATATATTTACAGAAGCTGTGACATTTTCTGTAAATGACGTTGAAAGTTGACAAAATTTTCAGACTAAATGCGGAATTCCGCATTTAGATCTAAACATTTTGTCAACTTTGGACATACATTATGTATAAATATATTAATAGAACCAAGGTATCACACATCTTGGGTACAAAAGTTGTATGGCTCATCTCAAACGTAAACACCTCCAAAGGAAGTGCGATTGAAGATGCATAAGAAAATAAATCACTCTATTAAACAGATAATTGTATTGTCTTGTATTATTTTTGCCCTAAATCTACATTCCCTCCACAGATTGTATTCAATTACAACCGTGGATTTTCTAAAATTCTATTTTAGTCTGGTTTGTGTTAATACATGCCTGAGCAGCATTCAGGCTCATCCAAGCAAACTGCTTTTGTTCTACTGTAATTATATCGAACCTTGTGCATGTGTTCCATCATTCAAACTCATGTAGCATGATAGCTCAGGCTCATCCAAGCAAACTGCTTGATTTTCTACTGTAGTCATAACGCACCTTCTGCACATGTTCGACCAGAGCTGCTGGGCTTGTAGTCAAAATCTTGCAGTTTGATTGGTCGAGGACAGCACAGCTCAGGCTCATCCAAGCAAACTGTTTGATTTTAAACTGCAGTTATAACGCACCTTGTGCATGTGTTCGACCAGAGTTGCTGGGCTCGCTGTATGTCGATCTTCATCTTGAAGTTGGTCTTCCATACGGCCATGGACGATTTCTGTTGTTTCAGCTCGCGCCAACGTACTTGAATCCGTAGTCTCTTCCTGGTGTGATAAATGGTAAGTGGATGGTTGGTTGGATGGTTAGTTGGTTGGATGGTCGGTTGGATGGTTGGTTGGATGGTTAATTGGTTGGTTGGTTTGTTGGATGGTTGGTTGGATGGTCGGTTTGGATGGTTAGATGGATGCTTGGTTGGATGGTTTGTTGGTTGGTTGGATGGATGGATGGTTGGATGGCTGGCTGGCTTGCTGGCTGGTTTGGCTGGTTGATCAGTTTGTTGGTTGGTTGATGGTCGAGAGGCTGGGTTAGTTGATTAATTGAGACACCCTGGTGTCTGGTTTAGAGATGTTTCACTGTAATTCCGACGTAAGAGCACTGAAATACATGCCTGTGTGCATTGCAATCATGAACACCGATAAACATCAGCCATATCTGACCGTGACATCTGTCATAATTTCACACATCGATGACGCAAGTTTGTTCTGTTTAGAGAGGTTCCACTACACTAATTTTTTTTCTATGGCCGTACCTGATGTCCTTTTGATAGAGCGTGTAGCCATGCCAGCTCTGTAGCATGTGTCTATAGCGCGTTCTGTAGACATTCGGCGGCCAGCAGTCGACGATGTTTCATCACGGCCACTGAATGACACCAGAATTTCAACGCCTTATACATGACGTTATGTCGCACGTATCGGTCAATCTCGTCTCGCTGGCAGAGCAGTTGCTGGTATCACGCAGTCGGTTATCGAAGTACATCATGCAAAATGTTGAGTCGACTTTTTAAAAATCCCATAGACTTCAGTCTGAAGTTTGATTTTTGCAGCTGAAATAAGTGAACTTGCAACTTTATTACAGCATTTAACTCGTCAGTTTGAAAATCAATTAGGATTTTCGAATTTTCAGTGGGTATTTTTTTTGTACTCCCACTTTCGAGAATTAGATATTAATATAAATGAGTAAAATACACCAATATGCCTCATAAGCAGTTCTGTGTTAACCCTTAGAATGCGGTAAACCTAAATTGTCGTTAGCTATAGTTTCATATCTTGTTTTTCACTCTCAATATAGCATGATTTGAAAGCACTTTAGAATCATTTCCAATGGAAATGATTCTAAAGTACTGTCAAACCATGTTTTAGAGAGTGTCGCCATCACAAAATATGCCAGTCGAGGGAGTCATTGACAGAAAGCTGTCACAGGAGTTGATTACATAAACTCTATACCCTATACAAGAGTGTATGCAAAGTTGAAAAGGCCATATTTTTATGAACAAAAATTGCCATACAAACACCATAGCGCACATGTTCAATATGTGCAGAAGACGTGTGTAAAGTTTCAGATCAATCGACTGAAAGCTGTTGGAGGAGTTGATTACACAAAGTATGCAGTACAGTGTGAAATTAAGCAATTTATTTTTAGCACTGGTGACCTTGGACAGACAAAGCCGACCTTCAAGAGGCGTGTTCGCCCATTGATATCAACACACTTGTGAAGTTTCATGATGACAGCCCATGCTCCAATGATTTTCTGCCTGTCGCCCGCACGCCAGATGGTAACACATAATAAGTCCCGATTTTATAAAACAGGCGTATAATAGTATAACAAGAGTTGTCAGAGGACAACGAAGGGCGCCTGGTGGAAGCAAAGGAACCGAGGGCACATTTTAAAACACAACGTGCTGGATAAGGGAAACAAAATTTAAGGTTTTGAGCGTACAAAGTATTTGACCTTGACCCTGGGCTTAGCAGAGGTAGAGGACCCTTGGAGCAATGCGTGTGTGAAATATGAAGCAAATCCAAGCAAGGAAAAATATAGGCCATTTACCCGAGTGTTAAGGTTTCGGGATGCACAAAGTAGGTGACCTTGACCCTGGGCTTAGAAGGGGCGGCACGGACGTGGATTTGCCACAGCGCAGTAGAGGATGCTTGGAGCAATGCGTGTGTGAAATATGAAGCAAATCCAAGCAAGGAAACAGAAAATATAGGCCATTATAATATTTGAAGACAGACGGACAGACAGACGGACGCTTACGACGCCGAGGGTATGCCATAAGCACTTCTTCCTTCGGAAGGCGCGCTAAAAATGGTAAATATAAAATAAACAGCAACGATAAAATGTAGTTCAGCATTGTAAGGTTGTTTTTTTAACACTGTACAGTCAAACCTGTGAATAAAGGTCAGCCATGAGAAGAGAAAAATCTCGCCTTTGTTTACAGGTGGTCTTTATTCGCAGGTTTATTTATGTAGTAATTGAATAATTGGGAAAGCAAAAGCGTGGCTGCTATAGACAGGTAATTGCTATTTGGAGGTTGCCTTTAGCACAGGTTCCACTGTAATTGTCTAGCATTGTAAGGGTTAACTATGACTTAAGTGACAATAATCCTGTCGTTCATACGACACTCGCCTCGTGAGCAGTTGAGCGCGCCAGGCGGTGAAGTACGGCACCGTACATCGCGACCAGTAGGCCCTGGCAACCAACATTTCCGTGCGGCGATCGGTCTGGCTCAGCTGGGTACCGGCCCTCCATGCTCCGAGTACCCGCCTCAGCTGGGACGTCCTGTCGGTATTTATAGAACATATGCACAAAATATAAAGATTTAATTTAATGGTCATTAACGGCCTATCAATAGCTAAGGTCATTTAAGGTCGGGCCATCGGGATATTTACATGAAAATAAATATATATTCAGCCCTGAAATTAGAATAACCTGACCTGGTGCCAGGTTTATACCATAACAAAGTCACTTGGCCCCTTCCCAAAAAGTAATTGGATTACAAATAATCGCAATACTCACATAAGGGGTATAACCAGATTCAACTGTCACATACAAGAATGCCAACGACGTCTCTGGTCGGGATTCAGGTAAGGATGAACACCGATCGTTAAATTATCCATCACATGCTCCCACCCACACAAAATATATAGACAATACCAGGCTTGTGATATCAAGTTTATCAGGCAAGGCTAGGAATTCCTACCGTTTCCGAGCCAAGCCTGATAAACTTGATATCAAAAGACAGTAGCCTGGTATTCTATTTATTAGGTAAAGTTTTATGATCAAAAATGACTACAGATGACGTCGTTGAAAATATTCATCCGAATCTCCGCAAAAAGTAGTCCTTCGATCTGGTTCACACGAACGAAACTATAACACAGGATGTAAACATCCTATGTAAAAACAAACCAATGGACATAACTCCAAAAGAGAGTTCTCACATCTTTGACACGATATATCTATGAATGTTTGAACTTTCTTTTAAAATATTCCATACGATATTCAACTTATGCTCCGGACAAGAAATAAAAAATAAATGTACTAAAAATTACGATCAGGCGCGTAGCTGCCTATACGCGAGTATGCGGCTGAATCCACATGATTCTGAGAAGAAAAAAATAATCTGCCGAGGGTTTATTTGTGTTGATTTATGATCATAAAACTTTCCATTTTCCAGTACTAAATAAAGCACCTCGGAATGCCCAGAATGCACCAGATTGTACCATTGTTTTCAAAATTTTCCGGGGGGGCATGCCCCCGGACCCCCCTAACACAATTATGAATCCACATGGATAGAGGGCTAGCTACGCCCCTGACGATAACTAAAGAATTAGCGATGAAATTATCCAAATTAACGATGCTAAAATAGTCATTCTTGCGTGCGACAAACCGTTGACTCAATCAATATCTTGTATGCGTGTGTGAAGTTTTGTCAAAATATTGTACACGTTATTCAGGTTAACCCTTACACCGCTATCTTAATTTTTTGTTGTCTGCTGTTTATTTTCCAGTTTTATCATAAAAAAAACATGCTTTGACAGCAGTCAGCACTTTAGAATAATTTACAACATGCAAAGTGCTGTCAAAACATGTTTTTATTGAGAAATAAGGCAAGATATAAAAGCAACAGCAGAGGACAATTGTTGTGTGTAGCAGTCTAAGGGTTAAGATGGTCCAGACAACAAAATGTCTCCAGATGCGACTGCTTGACCAGTCAAATTCATATTGGTAATTTTTATATTATAAAAAAGTTAATTACTGAAATCCGAGAACGCCCCTTTAATATTTGTGATTTGTTGGTTATCTATTTTTAGCATTTCCGTGTATATTTTGTCACCTTCTTAGTGAAGAATTCATTTTGAGACACAGTCTTTGCTTATGTTATTATTTTATTTAGTTCTATATTGGTATTTTCCTACAACGATATAGATACTTATTTAATTATCTTGTTTTATATTAACTTTATTCTAAATTGTTGAGTCATTGGTTGAACAAAGTCACGTGATATATGCATATATATACTAAATTTTTACGCATCCGTGCTACAGGTTGTTTAATTCAGTGGTGTGATATCTGATTGTCAAAATATTTGTTAAACCCTCCCCCCCAAGCCCTGTATATCATGTTGCTTTGTGATGCTTATTTGTGTATGTGATATATATGTTCCATATGACTATGTCTAGAAACCTACCTGCATGAGTGACCTTGAACTTAAAGCGGGAGTGATTGATCAACAAGCTACGTAAATTAATGGTGGATTTATGAAGATGATAAGGTAGGATCTTTGCATTTATTATGATTAGACGACTAATTGAAATTGTAATTTCTCATGAATTTTTCTCTATGTTGAGATTATTGAGCTATTTATTGACCTCATCCGATGTTGTTTTAACGTTTCTTGCGTTCTTTCGATGGGTGGGCAGTCTCGTGATAGTGGCAATTATGATATATCCTGCTTGTTATTGGATCTTAATGAGACAATTGGTTTATTGGCCGGATTGTTGAAGGGAGAGCACACATGTGCTTTCTGTTCAATAGCTTCATGATTGCTGGTGTCATAGCTGTGCATTTGTCGAGAGTACGTGTGATTTGTTGACAATGAAGGATAGGAATGTCAATGCATGTTAGTATGTTGTCGTGGTATCACACCTGAATTATACAACTATCATATCTACTGGTGTCATAGCTGTGCATTTGTCGAGAGTATCCTTGCGTGTCCGATAATCGTGAACCTAAGCATATATAATGCATTAATAGCTATACCATAAACACAACATCAACTTCAAACATACTTATCATTTGTTTTATCATCCAATGTGTCTAAGATGCGCATAATCATAAAATATTGCTGAAATAACACTGCATAACAGAGAAATACTGCATGCATATTTGCGAGGAGGCCGCCATTGAATGTACTCAATTTCGTAATACACATTTCCCAGCATGCAATTCGTTTGTGTTTACACAGAAATTCATGGAAATAGGCCAAGATGAATTTAATATTGGTTTATAGTCCCACTTTTGATAATGCAGTGACCTTTTATTTTTTATTATTATTATTTATTTTGCTATTAATTAATCATTTTTAATGGGAAGTATTAAAAATATAAATTAACAAAAATTGCTTCATTATTCATACACACATTTTATGGGACATAATATAAACATGGTATGTGAACAAATGTGTGCATGCAGAATACTAGAATACCAAGGAATCATGTAGTGATTTGATAATATAATATGTATTCACATTGTCATAGGGAAAATACACACACTATGTCAAACATAATTGATACTGTTGGCAACAAAAATCATGGATATTTTGTGTAGAAATTGAAGGAAAAATAAATTGGCAATAAAAATACAAGGACGAAAACCCAATAAAAAAAACATCATGGCCTTAAAGGCCCAACTGGGATATAAAAGCCACCAGATGGCGTTGGGCAGGCTTTTTAATAATTTTATGCATGCTTCACTTCAGGGACACATTTTCAGTTATTTTAGAAATACCACTGAACAAATAATTACACTATTTCACACAGACATAGATAATATAACTTTGGAAGTCTTAGAAAAATTTGGATTTAAGAAAACAAATGTAAATGTGCTTTTGAAGTAATACAATGTACTCAACTGACAACTGATTCAAACTTGCTGGGCGGAGCGTAGCTGTTACATATGTAATTCATGCATTAGAGCTGAGTTCATGACCCGACATTGTAAACAATCCCACGTGTTTAGTGATAACGCTAACAGCAGCACAGAAATATTCGCCTAGAACTTGATACAGTGGCTGTGAAAATGCAGTATATATTAATAAATTCAAAAACAGCATATACTCGGGTTAGTATGCACAGTCACAAAACAGCATGTATGTGCAGTCTGATCTGGAATGTACATGACTACATGAATTCAAGTTTTCTAGCAGCCTTATTTCCTGTATCCTAACACATACCAGTATGGCTATTTCAACACTGGTCTCTAATTAGCTGTCAGCATATATTAATATCTGCAGCATTATGCAGTCTAACTGGGACTGGGTTATCTGTGGAATGACATGACACAGTTACACATTTTTATCAAATACCGACGTTATTACAAACACATATTCTTATATATTGGTTACTACATGTACTTACAAAATACATCGGAGATAGGAACCTTGTTCAGGTCCAGAAGTACAATATAGGTTTCACTATATATACATGACACACTCTAAGTAACGGACACGTGGACATGTTACGACATGCATATCCCCGGATCAGCTGGTGCATCCTCGCAGCCTCATCAGGATCTACACTGTTAAGTTTGGTGGTCATTCATGGTGGCTCTAATTAATGATGTAAACTGCATCATGATGTAGTCATGTGCTATCTGAATGTGAGTTAAACTGATCAAACACTCAATAAGCCCCAGTTTGTCATTGTGTAACACATGGAAAGGTGTTTCATTAAATTTTACGTATTTCTATTTTTAATAATTTATATATAGCATCAGAATACTCTTTGCTTTGAAATAGTTAGCAGCAAAATACTATATAAGTTTTAACACTTTTAGTAAATTCTCAATCATTTTCCTGCACAACTAAAACATACAGACACTAGTATAGGGACTGGTATATATTGTATCATTTGTGTGTTTTATGGGACCACACGTTTGATAACAAACCTACATACCATATATCTAGATACTGGTCAGTATGAAACACCTACACTGGCTATCCAGCAGCCCCCTCACTGTTCTACATTGGGAGCAGACGACAAACATGTGCTGCTGTTTATGTGTTCTATTTATAAAGCCAGTGTATAACTGACAGGCTGGGGACGCTATCAGTAATTGGATATGCCCCTCCTACAAAATTCGGTACCAGGGCACCGATTGTTGGGCCTTTAATCAAACCGGAAGTTGCTAGACGCAGTGTAGGGGTCAATGAACTTTTCCTGAAAAGTTTACAGGACGATCATACCAAGTACTAATACAAGAATTTTTACTTTTGTTGCCATGGATATATGGGAATAGTGAATTTTATCAATTTTAAGTAACTTGTAGAACAATGTGTGTTACTTTACTTGTTTCACACGCATTTTTTTTGGACTGAGCAGTTTTTGACAGCAGAAGATCAGATGTCAATATTTACATCCGGGTTTTCATGCATACGTCAAAACACGCGAGTAAGGACCGAGGTATCCCAAAACTGGAGACTTCACGAACTTAGAGGAAACAGACAACCAATTGATTTCCCATAGACCCACATTCACACAAACATGACAATCGCAAACTACCTGCGACAAAATCAATTGTGTCACTTCCGTTCCTGGAGTCAGTGACCTAAGCCGGTTCTAGATCCATGCCAAACACGGGGTCATGCGGGTTGATTTTCATGAGTTATTTCCCCTTTTTTGACGGAACCGTCTACTTTCACTTTCGAAATCTCCATCTCACCCCCACATCAAGTCGTATACAGAAAAATTTAACCTGCATGTGTAGAGCATGTAAATAATATAATAAAATGTTTGGCACAGACATACCTTTCCTGCAGCATCTATTTTATTTATCTCTCTGTCATAATAATAACAATCAATGCCGTTGTCCTGAGAATTTACTCCTTGTTGCTAAGCTGTACCAGGACTGGTTTACCGTCTATATTATTCATAAGTTGACTGTGTCCTATAGAAGGAGATAAATTTCTGATTTTGTATTAATTATAACAAGTATTCATTAACTTTCATCGAAATATGTTTTCGCATTGATTGGGTCAGTACAGTGCGAGTCGCGACATATTTAGTATGTCGCGACAACCCTCAAACCAGCATAGAAAATTTAACGATTTCATGATTTCCGTTGGTCCACTAATGATGCCCTGTTATACGAATAACCGCATAAATGCTTTACGCAATGACATTTACTCATTGAGTCGAACACTGTTTCACACAACTGATTGGTTTTGCTATTTCCTGTAACAAATGTTATGCAATAATGGACAAAATTCAAAACCAACCAACCCACACAATTCAAGGTTATTGAGTAAACTTTGGTTTCACACACAGGCAACACTCATTTCAGTATTACAAATTGATTCAATGGGTCCAGAAAACATTGTACACAGGCTATCTATACAAATATAGCAAAGAAATTACCCAAAAGTTGTGCTGGATAAGCAAAATTGGAAGATTTTTGCCAAAAAATCCAGTTTCCGATAAGTAAAAAATAACTATGGTAAATACGGTAATTGGTTTCTTCTGACAGAATTTGCCAAATGTCCTGAAGCAGACATTTTACTTGATACAATCACTACAGCTAACATCTGGCAATGTCCCATGGCTGAAAAGTGGTACTTCTTTGAGAAATTTGCCATATTATGCTTATGGGAAACCAAATTATCTCCCCTTTTCCATTATTAGAAGGTTGTTTTTTCTCATTTTGACGATTTTCGATATTTTTTTTTGCGTCGAATATTGTCGTGAAATGATGGCAAATGCCGGAAGACGCGATCGGGCAATACAAAAGATACAACTGGTACCATTGCAAACAGCCTGTATAAACAGGGTCATATAGGAAACAGACAACCAATTGATTTCCCATAGACCCACATTCACACAAACATGACAATCGCAAACTACCTGCGACAAAATCAATTGTGTCACTTCCGTTCCTGGAGTCAGTGACCTAAGCCGGTTCTAGATCCATGCCAAACACGGGGTCATGCGGGTTGATTTTCATGAGTTATTTCCCCTTTTTTGACGGAACCGTCTACTTTCACTTTCGAAATCTCCATCTCACCCCCACATCAAGTCGTATACAGAAAAAATTTAACCTGCATGTGTAGAGCATGTAAATAATATAATAAAATGTTTGGCACAGACATACCTTTCCTGCAGCATCTATTTTATTTATCTCTCTGTCATAATAATAACAATCAATGCCGTTGTCCTGAGAATTTACTCCTTGTTGCTAAGCTGTACCAGGGACTGGTTTACCGTCTATATTATTCATAAGTTGACTGTGTCCTATAGAAGGAGATAAATTTCTGATTTTGTATTAATTATAACAAGTATTCATTAACTTTCAATCGAAATATTGTTTTCAGCATTGAATTGGGTCAGTACAGTGCGAGTCGCGACATATTTAGTATGTCGCGACAACCCTCAAACCAGCATAGAAAATTTAACGATTTCATGATTTCCGTTGGTCCACTATGATGCCCTGTTATACGAATAACCGCATAAATGCTTTACGCAATGACATTTACTCATTGAGTCGAACACTGTTTCACACAACTGATTGGTTTTGCTATTTCCTGTAACAAATGTTATGCAATAATGGACAAAATTCAAAAACCAACCACACAATTCAAGGTTATTGAGTAAACTTTGGTTTCACACACAGGCAACACTCATTTCAGTATTACAAATTGATTCAATGGGTCCAGAAAACATTGTACACAGGCTATCTATACAAATATAGCAAAGAAATTACCCAAAAGTTGTGCTGGATAAGCAAAATTGGAAGATTTTTGCCAAAAAATCCAGTTTCCGATAAGTAAAAAATAACTATGGTAAATACGGTAATTGGTTTCTTCTGACAGAATTTGCCAAATGTCCTGAAGCAGACATTTTACTTGATACAATCACTACAGCTAACATTCTGGCAATGTCCCATGGCTGAAAAGTGGTACTTCTTTGAGAAATTTGCCATATTATGCTTATGGGAAACCAAATTATCTCCCCTTTTCCATTATTAGAAGGTTGTTTTTTTCTCATTTTGACGATTTTCGATATTTTTTTTTGCGTCGAATATTGTCGTGAAATGATGGCAAATGCCGGAAGACGCGATCGGGCAATACAAAAGATACAACTGGTACCATTGCAAACAGCCTGTATAAACAGGGTCATATAGGAAACAGACAACCAATTGATTTCCCATAGACCCACATTCACACAAACATGACAATCGCAAACTACCTGCGACAAAATCAATTGTGTCACTTCCGTTCCTGGAGTCAGTGACCTAAGCCGGTTCTAGATCCATGCCAAACACACGGGGTCATGCGGGTTGATTTTCATGAGTTATTTCCCCTTTTTTGACGGAACCGTCTACTTTCACTTTCGAAATCTCCATCTCACCCCCACATCAAGTCGTATACAGAAAAATTTAACCTGCATGTGTAGAGCATGTAAATAATATAATAAAATGTTTGGCACAGACATACCTTTCCTGCAGCATCTATTTTATTTATCTCTCTGTCATAATAATAACAATCAATGCCGTTGTCCTGAGAATTTACTCCTTGTTGCTAAGCTGTACCAGGACTGGTTTACCGTCTATATTATTCATAAGTTGACTGTGTATAGAAGGAGATAAATTTCTGATTTTGTATTAATTATAACAAGTATTCATTAACTTTCATCGAAATATGTTTTCGCATTGATTGGGTCAGTACAGTGCGAGTCGCGACATATTTAGTATGTCGCGACAGACCTCAAACCAGCATAGAAAATTTAATTTAACGATTTCATGATTTCCGTTGGTCCACTAATGATGCCCTGTTATACGAATAACCGCATAAATGCTTTACGCAATGACATTTACTCATTGAGTCGAACACTGTTTCACACAACTGATTGGTTTTGCTATTTCCTGTAACAAATGTTATGCAATAATGGACAAAATTCAAAACCAACCCACACAATTCAAGGTTATTGAGTAAACTTTGGTTTCACACACAGGCAACACTCATTTCAGTATTACAAATTAGATTCAATGGGTCCAGAAAACATTGTACACAGGCTATCTATACAAATATAGCAAAGAAATTACCCAAAAGTTGTGCTGGATAAGCAAAATTGGAAGATTTTTGCCAAAAAATCCAGTTTCCGATAAGTAAAAAATAACTATGGTAAATACGGTAATTGGTTTCTTCTGACAGAATTTGCCAAATGTCCTGAAGCAGACATTTTACTTGATACAATCACTACAGCTAACATTCTGGCAATGTCCCATGGCTGAAAAGTGGTACTTCTTTGAGAAATTTGCCATATTATGCTTATGGGAAACCAAATTATCTCCCCTTTTCCATTATTAGAAGGTTGTTTTTTCTCATTTTGACGATTTTCGATATTGCGTCGAATATTGTCGTGAAATGATGGCAAATGCCGGAAGACGCGATCGGGCAATACAAAAGATACAACTGGTACCATTGCAAACAGCCTGTATAAACAGGGTCATATAGGAAACAGACAACCAATTGATTTCCCATAGACCCACATTCACACAAACATGACAATCGCAAACTACCTGCGACAAAATCAATTGTGTCACTTCCGTTCCTGGAGTCAGTGACCTAAGCCGGTTCTAGATCCATGCCAAACACGGGGTCATGCGGGTTGATTTTCATGAGTTATTTCCCCTTTTTTGACGGAACCGTCTACTTTCACTTTCAAAGAAATCTCCATCTCACCCCCACATCAAGTCGTTATACAGAAAAAATTTAACCTGCATGTGTAGAGCATGTAAAATAATATAATAAAATGTTTGGCACAGACTACCTTTCCTGCAGCATCTCTATTATCTCTCTGTCATAATAATAACAATCAATGCCGTTGTCCTGAGAATTTACTCCTTGTTGCTAAGCTGTACCAGGACTGGTTTACCGTCTATATTATTCATAAGTTGACTGTGTCCTATAGAAGGAGATAAATTTCTGATTTTGTATTAATTATAACAAGTATTCATTAACTTTCATCGAAATATGTTTTCGCATTGATTGGGTCAGTACAGTGCGAGTCGCGACATATTTAGTATGTCGCGACAACCCTCAAACCAGCATAGAAAATTTAACGATTTCATGATTTCCGTTGGTCCACTAATGATGCCCTGTTATACGAATAACCGCATAAATGCTTTACGCAATGACATTTACTCATTGAGTCGAACACTGTTTCACACAACTGATTGGTTTTGCTATTTCCTGTAACAAATGTTATGCAATAATGGACAAAATTCAAAACCAACCCACACAATTCAAGGTTATTGAGTAAACTTTGGTTTCACACACAGGCAACACTCATTTCAGTATTACAAATTGATTCAATGGGTCCAGAAAACATTGTACACAGGCTATCTATACAAATATATCAAAGAAATTACCCAAAAGTTGTGCTGGATAAGCAAAATTGGAAGATTTTTGCCAAAAAATCCAGTTTCCGATAAGTAAAAAATAACTATGGTAAATACGGTAATTGGTTTCTTCTGACAGAATTTGCCAAATGTCCTGAAGCAGACATTTTACTTGATACAATCACTACAGCTAACATTCTGGCAATGTCCCATGGCTGAAAAGTGGTACTTCTTCTTTGAGAAATTTGCCATATTATGCTTATGGGAAACCAAATTATCTCCCCTTTTCCATTATTAGAAGGTTGTTTTTTTCTCATTTTGACGATTTTCGATATTTTTTTTTGCGTCGAATATTGTCGTGAAATGATGGCAAATGCCGGAAGACGCGATCGGGCAATACAAAAGATACACAACTGGTACCATTGCAAACAGCCTGTATAAACAGGGTCATATAGGAAACAGACAACCAATTGATTTCCCATAGACCCACATTCACACAAACATGACAATCGCAAACTACCTGCGACAAAATCAATTGTGTCACTTCCGTTCCTGGAGTCAGTGACCTAGCCGGTTCTAGATCCATAAAGCCAAACACGGGGTCATGCGGGTTGATTTTCATGAGTTATTTCCCCTTTTTTGACGGAACCGTCTACTTTCACTTTCGAAATCTCCATCTCACCCCCACATCAAGTCGTATACAGAAAAATTTAACCTGCATGTGTAGAGCATGTAAATAATATAATAAAATGTTTGGCACAGACATACCTTTCCTGCAGCATCTATTTTATTTATCTCTCTGTCATAATAATAACAATCAATGCCGTTGTCCTGAGAATTTACTCCTTGTTGCTAAGCTGTACCAGGACTGGTTTACCGTCTATATTATTCATAAGTTGACTGTGTCCTAGAACACAACACGTGTGATTTGTTGACAATGAAGGATAAGAATGTCAATGCATGTTAGTATGTTGTCGTGGTATCACACTTGAATTATACAACTATCATATAGACCTTGATACGTTACTTCAACCTGTGCTACAAATTTGGCTGCAACTATGATTTTTAAAAAGCATAGGCCTAAAATTGATCGAAAATCAAACTGCAATCTGCAACCTTTGTGTTGTTGTTGTAGATCTACATGTCTGTGTAAAACCCGCACTTATTTTTCGCGGCACCAACATACTTCCAGTAAACGGTTACTCTCTTGTGTCTGTCTCTGCATGACAAAAAGAACTGTCGTACGAACTTAGGGTGAAACTATTCACCAAATCTAGCTTGACATTGTCTCATATATATGAACAGTGTAAATGACGATACATACACACAATTTCATGGAGGGGCCAACACATTATCTGCCCCCCACACTGTCAATATGGGGGGGGGGGGGGGGGGGGGGTGGCGGGGGGAGCTCCCCTACCCCCCCCCCCCCCTGCTCCTACGACTATGTGTTATATAGTGCACCAAAGACGATGACGTATGTGTTTTATTGGTGCTCTAAAATTTCTTTACAATAATATAACTTTCACGAAGAATCGAGTGCCATTTATTTCTTCCGTTCACATGCTTTAGAGTCTTATATAATTACATTGACAGTAACCGACCCTTCGTCAAAACGATGTAATTATGAGATTAAAGCAAACCATAAAGGACAACCTGTTCCGCATTTGGTGTGCTATGTTTCATAAAAATCTGTATTTCCATTATAGTCTGGGGGCAATTGCTCAGAATCCGGCACCTCATGTTAATTTTTCTTTATTAGTGGTTTTCTATTCGTCTGGGATCCCACTTTCCGAAAAATCCGGGTGCCATTTTTTTCGGACACTTTCAAGGTCATTTCAAGGTCATTCAAAATGAAGGTTAAAATAATCCTGGTATTTATGCCCTAAAACCAAGGATTTTGATGAGTTGAGGTATCAATATCTTCGGTGGTATGCATCACAATAATTAAAAAGCAACTGAAATCAAGGAATCTAACAACAAATATCAAGGTCAAGGTCACAGTACTACATTTTCAAGGTCACCGAAGTGTCACAGGGCCTATATCTCATGAATGCTATATACTATTTACATGCATGCTTAAGGCGTCGGCATATTTGCGCGCCGATTATGACACGTGATTCGTACGTAGTTGTCGTGTTGTCCAACTTGTGGCGTGTATGAATTTCATTCGCCCACATGCGTCATGTGATGTATCCCTTTGTATGTTTGTCTGCCGTGCTGTGACGTCCTAGATTGTGTGAATGCTGATTGGCTGTGTGCGTGCATCCGAACAAAACATGTTCTGCGCAAGCGCTGCGTACATGAGCCCAGACCGGTCATTCCATGCCGAGACATCATAGCTATCACAACGTAATATAGTAATCATTTCATTTACATTAATAGTTACAACAGTTTATACACTTGATAAGTGAGCGCCTGTTAGCTCCGGTATTGAATTGTTTCATGCCTTTTCAGCGTTCCATAGTTATGCAACGGATACCTGTGGGATCCGCCGGTCTGCTCACGGGTCACACTGTTCGTTTTGCTATTTCCCATAATCATACTTGGGTGGTCGGTCTGTTATTGTCTCACTGTACTCTTATCCCCACATGTTGTGTTCATTCATGTCGTATCAGTCCGTGTATTGTAAATTGTACTTTTGTCGTGTATGTTTCCCGGTCCAGGAAATAACCCGACCTGTCTGTTAGCCGTGCACCGAGACCACTTTATCAGAATCTAATCTATTTGCTAGACGTACTCTGCACCCGCCCGTCCGTTGATACGAGGCCTTTATGCTTTCAGGTCGCCCTACAATTAGATATATTCAGTCAATGAATAAACTGCCCAGACACGGACCGAAACCCACTGTGTGGATTGTTCTTGAAAACCCACAACTATGATAATGGCGCCCAACTGTGATCGAGTGTCTACTTGGGTGGCTGAGTGACGAGGTCAACATTATTGTATCCCCCGGACTCCATCGTGGGATACTATGGATTTGACAGCGCGTCCGCGTCCGCGTCCGCGTACGCGTCCGCGTACGCGTCCGCCGCAGACACTTCTTGTCCGGAGCATAACTCGAACACCCTTGGATTTGACAGCGCGCCGCGTCCGCGTCCGCGTCCGCGTCCGCGTCCGCGGTCCACGTCCGCGTCTGGACGCGTCCGCGTCCGCGGTCCGCGGTCCGCGTCCGCGTCCGCGTCCGCGTCCGCGTCCGCGTACGCGTCCTCCGCAGACACTTCTTGTCCGGAGCATAACTCGAACACCCTTTGGAATATTTTCATGAAACTTCACACTTGCATAGACCACGACCCGAAGGTGTGTCGCGCACAAGAATGACAACTCTTGCATAGCTAATTTTTTAGTTATCTCCCTTTTTTGTTTTGCGCACTGATTGACCATAACTCGACCACCCTTTGGAATATTTTTATGAAACTTAACACATTCAATTAGACCACGAACCGAAGGTGTGTCGTGCACAAGAATGACAACTCTTGCATAGCTAATTTTTTAGTTATCTCCCTTTTTTGTTTTCACTCACTGATTTCCTGTCCGGAGCATAACTCGACCACCCTTTGGAATATTTTCATGAAACTTCAACACATGCATAGACCACGACCCGGAGGTGTGTCGCGCACAAGAATGACAACTCTTGCGTAGCTAATTTTTCAGTTATCTCCCTTTTTTGTTTTGCGCACTCTACAAACTGGACAATAATGCATGAAGACCTGTTTTTCTCGTCCTGCTCTGTACACCTTTTCTCGTGTGCTCTGTACACCTTACCTGTAGAGAGAACAATAGAAACTGGGAGAACCATTTGCTAGCATGGGCTAGCATGTGCAGATGTCCAGTGCTTGACCACTGCTGACCAGGTAATTTATACAGGTAAATCACTACATTGGGTACTGTGTTGAAAATATTGTGGCATTATGTGGACCTCTGCAGATATATGTAGATAAATATAGGACTATTAAAAAAAAATCTGGTCTCCAATAGCAAGCATTATTATTTTTAAACTTTTTTTTGTCATTTTTTTTTTTTACATTATTTTTTTTCATTTTTTTTTTCAAATTATTTTTCAATTTGACTGGAAAAAAAATCTGGGCTCCAGTAGCAAGCATTATTATTTTTAAACTATTTTTTTCCATTTTTTTTTTTCATTTTTGTTTTCATTTTTTTTTCAAATTATTTTTCAATTTGTGTCCAGTAGCATAAGGTCGTAAGTGCTATATACAGACTATTCACCTGTGCATGTGCTAGCATGTGCAACTGACCACTGACCACTTACAGGTAATTTATACAGGTAAATGATTATATTACATTTCCGTAAACTGTGTTGAAAATATTGTGGCATTATGTGGACCTGTGCAGATATATGTAGATAAATATAGGACTATTAAACAAAATTCTGGGCTCCAGTAGCAAGCATTATTATTTTTAATTTTTAAACTTTTTTTCCATTTTCTTTTTTCATTTTTTTTTTCAAATTCTTTTTCAATCTTTTTGTCTGTAGCATAAGGTCGTAAGTGCTATATACAGACTATTATCATATAATAAAACAATTATTGACTAGTGAGCCATAGAATATAATCTGATATTCTATGGTTCACTAGTCAATAATTGTATAATATGTTCGGGCCAGTGAAAATTGCTTTCGGGCCCAGGCTCGAGGTTAAGGCGGGACAAGGCGAGGCATCTGATTCCGCGGAATTCTTGTTTACTTATCTCCCTTTGTTGTTTCGTGCTCTGATTTTGTATCCAGAGCATAACTCGAACACGCATATACGCATTGCTCTAATGGTCCTCTACCGCCCTGTGCCAAATCCACGTTCGTTCTGCCCCCCGTCAAGCCCAGGGTCAAGGTCACATACTTAGTGCTTCAAAAACATTAACGCTTGGGTAAATATCTTATACTTTCTGTTTTCTTTCATGGATCATGGATCATCTTCATATTTCATATACGCATTGCTCTAATGGTCCTCTACCGCCCTGTGCCAAATCCACGTTCGTCCTGCCCCACCAATCCCAGGGTCAAGGTCACATACTTGGTGCTTCAGAAACTTTAACGCTCAGGTAAATATCTTATAATTTTTATTTCCATTCACGAATCAACTTCATATTTCATATACGCGTTGCTCTAATGGTCGTCTACCGCGTGCCAAATCCACGTTCGTCCTGCCCCCGCCAAGCCCAGGGTCAAGGTCACATACTTAGTGCTTCACAAACTTTAACGCTCGGGTAAATATCTTATAATTTCTGTTTTCTTTCATGGATCATCTTCATATTTCATATACGCATTGCTCTAATGGTCCTCTACCGCCCTGTGCCAAATCCACGTTTGTCCTGCCCCCGCCAAGCCCAGGGTCAAGGTCACATACTTGGTTCTTCAAAAACTTTAACGCTCAGGTAAAAGAAAATTTTGACTTGCAATTTGGCCTCATTTATTATCAAAGCGATATGTGGGA
The DNA here is from genome assembly GCA_029237695.1 of Conchocele bisecta. NCBI lineage: Eukaryota > Metazoa > Mollusca > Bivalvia > Lucinida > Thyasiridae > Conchocele > Conchocele bisecta. Next base: position 2,998,307 of record CM055279.1, read on the forward strand.
CATCCGTGTTCTATGTCGTTACGGGTTGTGCCAATCCGTTCGTCATGCCCCGCCAAAAGCCGAGGGTCAAGGTCACATACTTAGTGCTTAACAAACTTTAACGCTCGGGTTAAATATCTTTTTAATTTCTGGTTTTCTTTCATGGGATTCATTTATATTTCTATACGCATTGCTCTTAATGGTCCTCTCCGCCCTGTGCAACCAATCACGTTTGTCTGCCACGGCCAAGCCCAGGGACAAGGTCACATACTTGGTTTTCAAAAACTTTAAGGCTCAGGTAAAAGAAAATTTTTTGACTTGCAATTTGGCCTCATTTATTATCAAAGCGATATGTGGGACATCCGTGTTCTATGAACACATTTTCTAGTTTATTAAACTTCACACATGCATAGAAGACGACCCAAAGGTGTGTCGCACGTAAGAATGACAACTCTTGCGTCGTTAATTTCTTAGTTATCTCCCTTTGTTGTTTCGTGCACTGATTTCGTGTCTGGAGCATAACTCGAACACCCTTTGGAATATTTTCATGAAACTTCACACATGCATAGACCACGACCCTAAAGGTGTGTCCCGCAAGAATGACAACTCTTGCATCACTAATTCTTTAGTTATCTCCCTTTGTTTTTCCGTCACTGATTTTGTCTCCGGAGCATAACTCGAACACCCTTTTTTCAAACTACTTGCGTATCTGGGGAGGGGGATACACATGCGCTTGTCGACAAGCGTCCATTTCTAGTTTTCTAACATTCCTCCTGGATTCACCGACAAACGAGTACCCCAGATCGGAATAAATTGGAAATACAACATAACAGGGCCCTGTCGATAAACAATGTGTGTTGACTTCCTATATTGTGCTCAATCGCGACGCGTTTGTTTTGTCGTGAATACACGCACCGTTGTGTATTGTACCCGGCTTGTCCAGGTATATGATGGATTCGCACGTGCTACACTAAGCGAATAGTGTATCGTAGATCATTGATCGTACATGTACTACGCGGATGTAAACATTGCAACGCGAGTGTGACATGGTTTAGAACAGTGACATGGTTTAGTGATGTGACACGAATAAATATTCGGAACTTATGAATGTACGCGAGACGTGGTAAGCTGACGTGAGATTATATCGTGGTTTATACGGGATTTTGACGAGAGTTATGCATATACATGTACGTTGGAAAACATGTCTGTTACTTATGCGATCTATGCCAATGTATATGTGAAGCGTATACATGGGCTATGTAGCGTGAGTGACCGATCGCGTATTTTTAGCATGCATTGGCAGACGCTAATGTGAGCTTGGGAGTTGCCGCTTTCCTTCGTGATTGTCCGGTTTTGTTCACACTTTTGTACCAAGTTAGCTGTTTAGTAAGGTGATTTGACTGTTCATGCGAACTTTATTTTGATTTTTCTTTGATTTTATTTTGCTGAAATTTAGTGAATTTGAATTGACTTAATTTGAATAGTGTACACTCCTTTGAGATTATTTTTCATTTATACATATTTCAGTTATATTTTTTTGTGAATATCAAATGAGCGATTCGGTTCATTAGAACTATATTACTGCAAAATTATAATACATATGTGGTTAATTAGTTTGCCCAGCGTGCATTTGTTGACAATCGGATGATGACATACTGTTGCTGATAGACAGCCAGACACACACAATTCAGTGCATACACTATATATACAGGTGTTACATTTTCTGTGAATGATAAACAATTTAACCTTGTTGTATTTGCCGTGCTAATTAGGGATTATTCACATGTTGACACAATCCAGCTACAGTGGTAGACGCATGCACACACATAGGTTCAAATTGCAACAGCTGCTGTTTTTTTCACACAGCATAATACCTGCACATAGACACTGCATTTTGCATTGCAGTTAGCGCGCGTTCTCTGTATGTGTGACGTATGTATGCGAGTGTATGTTACATGTCATTTTGTGTAAGATATTTTCATGTTTTATGTTCTGTGTTAAATGTTAAATTGTTCTATGTGATTGGAGACTGAGATAAACTGAAGTAAGCTACAATCAGGCAACGTGGATTGATTTTCAATTGTGAACACTGAATATAAAATTAATGCGGATCTGTTTATGGTTTTGCTTGCTACTGGGAAAAACACTTAGAACATTTTCGATATTTTTTTTTCGAAATTGTTCGTTTACATTGGTTGTTTTTTTCTAATTTACATTGATTTTTTTTTCTAATTTTCACTTATTATAGGAATTAAATTGAATTTCTGACACGTTTACTTACAGCTTGATGTAATAGTTTAAATTAATCGTTTACAACAAGTGTTTATTTTCTTCAGATTTTCTGTGGACACATTCCAGTACCATTGGTGATTGTACATGTGTATACATTTATACATATGTGATTATATTTCAGTTGATCTGTGAAGTGAAAATATTTGGCAACTACACTGTAAAGTGAATTATGTTACTTCCGTTATGGTGCAAATAATTGCAACCGAGTAGTAGTATAGGAGGGCAGAAGTGACACTCATTTGGTATGTTATTCAACTTTAAGTAAGTTCCACTTTACATATACCTACTATACCATATAGACAACAATACTATACATATATATCGAATAGGGACAGCTATTTGACTGACGCAGATTGTCTAAAAAAAATATATAAAAAAATACAAAAAAATACTTTGACAATTTATTGACAATTTACTGAAACATATTGAAGTGTTTGACTATGGCTTCCGGTGGGGAAGAGTTGGGTAAACCCGACTATGACTTGATGCTAAAGGCATTGAGAAACGAGGGCACATATGTTGTGTTAACTCACGAGGAGTATGATATGTTGAAACGGCCTACTACTTCAACCCCTAAGGTGACATTGGCTGAGAAACTTAGTGCATCATTGCCATCAGTTAACCCTCAATCAAGGTTTCACATCCCTGGTAGTAATGCAACTATAGGGGTAGCAGCACATGACACACACCATATGTCACACGGCCAGTTAGGGACACATATTCATTCTCCCACACAAGCCAGTCCCAGATTTCAGTTTCCCAGTACTGACATGGCAATGCAAGGGATGTTGCAACCTGCACACACACCTATACATGCATATGCAAATCCAACCACACCGCAATCGAATCTGAATGTGACTTCTATGCCTGCAACTCAGTTGCATAACATAAAGATCCCACAATTCTCTGGGGATGAACCGGCACAGAAAGGTGATGTCACATACGAGGTGTAACGATTTGAGTTACGGTGTCTTATGCAAGACAGTCAAGTGATTGAACCTGTATTACTTCAGGCCATTCGTAAATCACTTACAGGCACTGCCAGACAAATGCTAATTCCTCTAGGCGAATCTGCATCCAGTTCTCAGATTCTTGAGAAACTGGATGGGTTATTTGATAATGTGTCTAGCAATGTGAGGCCTGTTATGCAGAGATTTTATTACACACTGTACAAGGGGAAAATGGAATAATCTGTCACTGCATTTCGTTGTAGACTTGAGTCAATTCTGCAGTTGGCAATTGACAATGGACACATGAGCCTTCAAGCAAAGAATGATATGCTGAGGTCTAAATTTTGGACAAGTCTCAAGAGTGAGAGACTGAAAAATCAGACGAGACATAAATATGACTCACTGAAAAGCTTTGATGCTTTGCTTAGGGAGATTAGGGTCGTGGACATTGAGCTCACAGCAATATATGCATTGGCATACACTCCCAATTATACAGAACTAAAACATGCGCAACACCACACTGTACAGTTAGATACACCCGACCAGTCAACGAAGATTGACAAAATGTCAGAACAGATGACACAGTTGATGGAAAAGTTAAAGACAATGGAGAAAAAGATTGAATCATACGAAAACAATCATTGTTCTTCATCGCCTGATAACAGATCCAGTACTGCCACTTCTGACACAAGGGGTCGTGGTCGTGATTATTATCGTGGTGCTCCGGGTACCAGGGGCTATCGCGGTAGAGGTAGGGGTTACTATGGGGGTTCCGGACGCGGGATGTCCCAGAGTAACCGAGATGGGCAAAGTAGAACAGAGCAAGGGCCAAAAGATCAACCTCTCCTATTGTAGGGCAAATAGGAGATGGTGTTGTGACATTGGATTCTCAATCCAGCCCTATCAAAAACGGGAAATTGTACGATCGACTTGTTGTGTCATCAAACGAAGCTCAGATTGTTTTCTGTGGTGAAAACACTAACGCATTGGTAGACAGTGGGTCTATGATTACTTGTATATCAGAATGCTTTTATAACAGCTTAGACCCATTGCCCCGATTGAAGAGCATTGATGATTTCGATCTCAAAGTACATGGTGCTGGTGGCAATGTTCTGACATATTTAGGTTACATAGAGGCAGAAATCAGTTTACCATTCCTGACTCCAACGGAGACCGATGTAGTTGATTATTTTCCGGTGTTAGTCACACCAGACACTGACTATAATCAGAAGGTCCCTGTTTTAGTGGGGACGAATGTGATTCGTTTCTATGGTGACCGAGACAACCATGCTGTTGATGAGACAACTGCTATACCCAAAGCTTGGAAGACAGCTTTTGACGCAATGAGTGCTAGTAATTCCTTGTTAGTAAGAAGTACTAACAAACATGCTTTTACGATAGGCCCAGGTGAACATACATGGCCTCGTACGGAAGCATGGCAGTGTCACCACTGCAATTACAGAGCACACTGATACGTCACAAGCGGGTAGTTTGGCAATTTGTCCCAGGGTTGTTTCACTTGGGGAGGCACATGGTAGTACTGTCCGTGTCCCAGTCAGGGTATGCAATTTATTGGCCAGTCCAATAAAGATTCGGCCAAGGTCAAATTTGTGTCGCCTAAACGAGGTCAAGATCATAGACTCGTTAGAGTCGGGCACAGCACAAACTAAGTCGGTGAAAACCAACACCACTACACACGACACAGTCAGTAACGAGGTGCAGGATACAGACTTTAGTTTGTGTGATCTGGGAGTCAAGATTAGTGAAGAGAATCTCTCCACTGACCAAATCTCACAAACTAAACAGTTGTTAATGAAGTGGGAAGGCATATTCTCGAGATCGTTCACTGATTTAGGTAACACCGATTTGGTGAAACATGCAATACGTCTAGTGGACGATACACCAATTAAGGAACCATATAGGCATATCCCACCAGGCATGTTTGAAGAGGTACGCCAGCATCTCAAAGAGATGATAGACGCTGGTGCAATACAACACTCTAAGAGTCCATACTCTTCGAATGTTGTATTGGTCAGGAAGAAAGATGGATCGTTGAGGTTTTGTCTGGACTTTAGAAGATTGAACAATAAAACTGTGAAAGATGCTTACAGTCTTCCTAGAGTCGATGACACAATGAACACCCTCCTAGGCTCCAAATATTTCAGTAAGCTGAACTTGGTTTTTTTTTTTTTTTTTTTTTTTTTTTTTTTTTTTCCCGGGGTTACTGGCAAGTGGAAATGGAAATGAGGGAACAGGATAAGGAAAAGACAGCATTTTCGGTTGGCCCATTGGGTTTTTATGAGTGCAACAGAATGGCTTTTGGGCTTACAAACGCACCAGCCACCTTCCAAAGACTCATGGAAACCTGTATGGGTGAACTGAACTTGCGAGAATGTCTTATATTCCTTGACGATATTTTGATTTTTTTTCAAGTACATTCGAGGAGCACTTAGATCGTCTGGAACGTGTGTTTGAAAGGCTTCACCAGCATAATTTAAAGCTCAAACCCTCAAAATGCGAGTTCTTTCAGACCCATGTGAAGTACTTAGGGCACATAGTTTCGGAGGACGGAATTCACACTGATCCCGAAAAAATATCGGCATTGACTACTTGGCCAGAACCCAAAACAATAAAGGAACTTCGATCATTCCTTGGGTTCACGGGTTATTATCGCAGGTTTGTACAGGGTTACGCGAAAATAGCCAAACCTCTCAATGACTTGTTAGTAGGTCATCCAACCAACAAGGCGGCCAGAGCATCCAAGAAACGGAGAACCCCGTGGGTTTGGGGTGATGAACAACGTAAGGCATTTCAGTCACTCATACACTGTCTCACATCACCACATGTTCTTGCTTATGCTGATTTTGGTAAACCATTCATAGTTAACACTGACGCTTCCGGAGAGGGGCTGGGTGCAGTGCTCTATCATTACAGGAAGGTAAGGAGAGAGTTATAGCCTATGCGAGCCGTGGGTTGAGGCCGAGCGAGCGTAACTATCCAGCTCATAAGTTGGAATTTCTTTGTCTGAAGTGGGCATTGTCGGATAAATTTCACGACTATCTATATGGCAATGACTTTGAGGTACGTACAGACAATAATCCCTTTACATACGTCACAAAATCGGCGAAGTTAGATGCTACCAGCCACCGATGGTTATCTTCTTTGTCAAACTACAACTTTAGTTTGACGTACAGGTCTGGTAAGTTAAACCAGGATGCTGATGGGCTATCACGACGTCCTCAGCCAGGGGAGACTAATGAGATGTTCAGAGACGTCGTAAAAGCTGTGTGCAACGCGGCACTGGTAAGTAAGTCAGCCATGCCATCAGTGGAGAGTCTAGTGGTATCGGATGCAGCGTCGCTGGAAGCTCTTGCAGACCAGAAGGTAAGTGCGTCCAACTTTGCAGACGTTTGCTGGGATGTGGCCCAGTCTGACGATGAGACGTTGGCAAGAGTAATCCATTTACTTACCAGGGGTTTTCGACTCAAAACAGAACTACACAATGAACCCGTAGAGGTAAGAAAGTATCTCCGGGACTGGAAGAAACTGACCATACAAGGTAAGATTCTTTACATATCGACAGAGATCGACGGCAATCCGGTAACGCAGTTAGTTTTGCCTGTCGCATATCGTGCATTTGCATTGAAGGGCCTGCACGATGATATAGGTCACCAGGGCCGAGACCGGACCCTATGGCTGGTAAGACAGAGGTTTTATTGGCCCGGGTTGGAGAACGATGTCACCACGAAGGTCGCTCAATGTGGTAGGTGTATCCTATGTTGCTCCGCTAGTCCATGCATACAATGCTACCCGTAATGACACGACTGGATTTTCACCACACTATCTCATGTTCGGATGGCATCCCAGACTTGCAGTTGACGCATATCTTGGCATAGAAGGTAAGTATGAGTCCGGCATTAGTCATGAGAACTATGCTCAAAAGTTGAGGAAGAGGATGGACTTTGCGTACGAAGTTGCCAGTAAGGAGGCACAGAAGCAGTCGGCGCGATACAAAGGTCAGTACGACAGCAAGGTAAGAAACTCTACTCTTGATGTGGGGGACAGGGTTTTGGTGAGAAACGTGGGGTTACGCGGTAAAAACACACTTGCTGACAAGTGGGAGCATGATCCGTACATTGTTATATAAATTCCTAACAATGAGGTACCGGTTTACCGTGTGAGGAAGGAATCTGGAAAGGGCCCCGTTCGTACACTTCATCGTAACCTGTTGTTACCTTTCATGTCCATTCCTTGTTCCGATATTAATCCTCCAACAGGGAGAACAAGGTCAGGACATCACCATCGTGATTGTGATCAGTTGAACACGACACATCACGTGGGTTCAGTGTCCGAGTCTGAGACAGGGTCATCAGATGAATCAGAGTCGTTGACGGGAAACAAATATGTAATACCCGCTCGACGAAACAGATACACTAGAAGTAAAGCTTCCGCAGTACCCAGTGTTAATGTAGCAGGGAGGGCTAGTTCTAGCCGCAGTGGCGAGTCGCAACGCGATGTAGATCGGAATTTGTCGTGGCGAACTGGTGAAACTATATACGTCCCCAGTGAAAGCAGAGTCAATTTCTACTCTCAGTATACCGAATTCCGAACCACTACAAAGTAGTGGTAGATTATCGCTGAACAGCGGTGCGTCCCTAAACAGGTCTAGTACAGCTAGCACCCCATTAACACGTACACAAAGCATCCCCCACGAAAGTGTTAGCATGACAGCCGATAACACGTCAATCGGCCAAAGTGTTAATTCCCCCGAACCTGTTCCGGTGGCCACACAGTCGCAACTTCCGCAACAGACACGACCTACAAGGGTTCGGAAACCTCCTGACAGGTACGGGGAATGGGCAATGCCACACCTAGCTTTTAATGACGGAGGAGAGGTTTATGTATAACAGTGTACAGGGTGTAAAGGTTCGACGTACATGATACATACTGATTTACAGATATGTACAGTGATTGGTCCATACTTATATAGCCATATAGTTATATCAAGTAACCACAACTGTATAGAAACTTATTGTATAATTATATAGATAATGATGTTATGTGATGTGACTTTTGTAGAGAGTTGAACGGGATAGTTGTATACGTAAGTACATACGGCATTTCACATTGCATGTATGGTATACTTTAGAGCAGAGTCCATGTATGTTCATTGGTAGAGTGGTGATAGATAACGTAGATATATAGTGATAGTGCTGTAGAGTTTACATATCAATTGTATTCAATTACATTTGTATAACCAGAATGGAACGCGCTAATGACTTTATCAAGTTACAGGTACACTAATCTTTATCTAGGTACCACCACGGAGGATACATGCTGTGACTGATACAACGAATCCGGATATCCCATTGATTTGATTTCCTGTACATGTTGACTGTTTTTATATTTGAATATATTGTATAATTATGCATATATAGCTTCATGCAAATATGAATGCCGGAGACATTCTCTCTTGGAGGGGGAGTATGTCACAGGGCCTATATCTCATGATGATGTTATATACTATTTACATGCATGCTTAAGGCGTCGGCATATTTGCGCGCCGATTATGACACGTGATTCGTACGTAGTTGTCGCGTTGTCCAACTTGTGGCGTGTATGAATTTCATTCGCCCACGTGCGTCATGTGATGTATCCCTTTGTATGTTTGTCTGCCGTGCTGTGACGTCCTAGATTGTGTGAATGCTGATTGGCTGTGTGCGTGCATCCGAACAAAACATGTTCTGCGCAAGCGCTGCGTACATGAGCCCAGACCGGTCATTCCATGCCGAGACATCATAGCTATCACAACCTAATATAGTAATCATTTCATTTACATGAATAGTTACAACAGTTTATACACTTGGTAAGTGAGCGCCTGTTAGCTCAGGTATTGAATTGTTTCATGCCTTTTCAGCGTTCCATAGTTATGCAACGGATACCTGTGGGATCCGCCGGTCTGCTTACGGGTCACACTGTTCGTTTTGCTATTTCCCATAATCATACTTGGGTGGTCGGTCTGTTATTGTCTCACTGTACTCTTATCCCCACATGTTGTGTTCATTCATATGTCGTACCAGTCCGTGTATTGTAAATTGTACTTTTGTCATGTATGTTTCCCGGTCCAGGAAATAACCCGACCTGTCTGTTAGCCGTGCACCGAGACCACTTTATCAGAATCTAATCTATTTGCTAGACGTACTCTGCACACGCCCGTCCGTTGATACGAGGCCCTTATGCTTTCAGGTCGCCCTAAAATTAGATATATTCAGTCAATGAATAAACTGCCCAGACACGGACCGAAACCCACTGCGTGGATTGTTCTTGAAAACCCACAACTCCGATAGAAGGAAAACGGCAACGTTTTCTTTGTAGTACTGCTATGGCAGTAAGGTGTGCATATACCATTAAGTTATTACCCTAGAAAATATATCTCTAGACATCTATAAGATAATTTTCTCTTTTTAGCTGCGAGCTTATGTAACCGGTTCTCAAAATACAGTTAGATATCACGGCTCTATTTCTTTTGTGGGACGGGATGGACGGACAAGGGTAACACTAAATGCCCCCTCCACTATCGTGGTGGGGCATACAAATGGCCGCCAAGTAGAACTTAAGTTATCGCGTTGACAAGTTCTGCCCGCCGCCCGCCCGTACAAGTTGAATCCATAATACGTGTTTTTCAAATGGGCGTATAAAAAGTGAAGAAAAAGTTCAATAACATTCTTTTTTTTTTCACTTGAATTTTTTTCCCGCCATTCCAGGTTTTAATAAAATTGATTTTTGTTATTACCATGATTACATGTCTCAAACTAGAAATGGACGCTTGTCGACAATCGCATGTGTATCCCCCTCCCCGGATACACAAGTAGTTTGAAAAAAAGGTGTTCGAGTTATGCTCCGGAGACAAAATCAGTGACGGAAAAAACAAAAGGAGATAACTAAAAAAATTAGTGATGCAAGAGTTGTCATTCTTGCGTGACACACCTTTAGGGTTGTGGTCTATGCATGTGTGAAGTTTCATGAAAATATTCCATAGGGTGTTCGAGTTATGCTCCGGACACGAAATCAGTGCACGAAACAACAAAGGGAGATAACGAAGAAATTAACGACGCAAGAGTTGTCATTCTTACGTGCGACACACCTTTGGGTCGTCTTCTATGCATGTGTGAAGTTTAATAAACTAGAAAATGTGGTCATAGAACACGGATGTACCACATATCGCTTTGATAATAAATGAGGCCAAATTCCAAGTCAAAGTTTTCTTTTACCTGAGCGTTAAAGTTTTTGAAGCACCAAGTATGTGACCTTGACCCTGGGCTTGGCGGGGGCAGGACGAACGTGGATTTGGCACAGGGCAGTAGAGGACCATTAGAGCAATGCATATATGAAATATGAAGCTGATCCGTGAAAGAAAACAGAAATTATAAGATATTTACCTGAGCGCTAAAGTTTTTGAAGCACTAAGTGTGTGATGTTAACCCTGGGCTTGGCGGGGGCGGGACGAACGTGGATTTGGCATAGGGCGGTAGAGGACCATTAGAGCAACGCGTATATGAAATATGAAGTTGATCCGTGAATGGAAAGAAAAATTATAAGATATTTACCTGAGCATTAAAGTTTTTAAAGCACCAAGTATATGACCTTGACCCTGGGATTGGCGGGGGCAGGACGAACGTGGATTTGGCACAGGGCGTTAGAGGACCATTAGAGCAATGCGTATATGAAATATGAAGATGATCCATGAAAGAAAACAGAAATTATAAGATATTTACCCGAGCGTTAAAGTTTTTGAAGCACTAAGTATGTGACCTTCACCCTGGGCTTGGCGGGGGCAGGACGAACGTGGATTTGGCACAGGGCGGTAGAGGACCATTAGAGCAACGCGTATATGAAATATGAAGTTGATCCGTGAATGGAAAGAAAAATTATAAGATATTTACCTGAGCGTTAAAGTTTTTGAAGCACCAAGTATGTGACCTTGACCCTGGGATTGGCGGGGCAGGACGAACTTGGATTTGGCACAGGGCGTTAGAGGACCATTAGAGCAATGCGTATATGAAATATGAAGATGATCCATGAAAGAAAACAGAAAATATAAGATATTTACCGAGCGTTAAAGTTTTTGAAGCACTAAGTATGTGACCTTGACCCTGGGCTTGGCGGGGGCAGGACGAACGTGGATTTGGCACCGGGCGGTAGAGGACCATTAGAGCAATGCGTATATGAAATATGAAGCTGATCCGTGAAAGAAAACAGAAATTATAAGATATTTACCCCCGAGCGTTAAAGTTTTTGAAGCACCAAGTATGTAACCTTGACCCTGGGCTTGGCGGGGGCAGGACGAACGTGTATTTGGCACAGCGCGGTAGTGAACCATCAGAGCCATGTGTATATGAAATATGAAGCAGATCGGTCAAAGGATGAAGAAATTATGAGACATTTACCCGAGTGTTAAAGTTTTGTGACCCCACGGACTGACGGACGGACGGACGGGAGGACGGGACGCACGTTCCTACGAATGAATACTTGTTGGGTTTTTACTGTATAAAAATACCCAACAAGAGTACCCAACACTATCCTAACCCTACCCAATAAGATCCCCGTACGCTTACAACAAGTACCCATTCGTGTGTGCGGACGGACGGACGGACGGACAAGGGTAACACTAAATGCCCCCTCCACTATCGTGGTGGGGCATAAAAATATTCCAAATGGTGTTCGAGTTATGCTCTGGATACAAAATCAGAGCACGAAACAACAAAGGGAGATAAGTAAACAAGAATTCCGCGGAATCAGATGCCTCGCCTTGTCCCGCCTTGACATCGAGCCTGGGCCCGAAAGCAATTTTGACTGGCCCGAACATATTATACAATTATTGACTAGTGAGCAATAGAATATCAGATTATATTATATGGCTCACTAGTCAATAATTGTTTTATTATATGATAATAGTCTGTATATAGCAGTTACGACCCCATGCTACTAGACAAAAATTGAAAAAGAATTTGAAAAAAAAAATGAAAAAAAAAAATGGAAAAAAAAAGTTTAAAAATTAAAAATAATAATGCTTGCTACTGGAGCCCAGATTTTTTTTTAATAGTCCTATATTTATCTACATATATCTGCACAGGTCCACATAATGCCACAATATTTTCAACACAGTTTACGGAAATGTAATATACAAAAAAAATAAAAAAATAATAATGCTTGCTACTGGAGCCCAGAATTTTTGTTAATAGTCCTATATTTATCTACATATATCTGCACAGGTCCACATACTGCCACAATATTGTCAACACAGTTTACGGAAATGTAATTATGTACCTGTATAAATTACCTGTAATAAGTTAGTGGTCAGTTAAAAAATTGAAAAAGAATGTAAAAAAAAAAATAAAAAAAAATGGAAAAAAAACAAAAAAAAAAAAAATACATTTAAAAAAAAAGAAGAAGAATAATGCTCCCTACTGGAGCCCAGCATGTTTTTTAATAGTCCTATATTTATCTACATATCATATATACACAGGTCCACATATTGCGACAATATTTTCAACACAGTTTACGGAAATGTAATGTAATCATTTACCTGTATAAATTACCTGTAAGTGGTCAGTGGTCAGTTGCACATGCACAGGTGAATAGTCTGTATATAGCACTTACGACCTTATGCTACTAGACAAAAATTGAAAAATATTTTGAAAAATAAAATGAAAAAAAAAAAATGGAAAAAAAAAGTTTAAAAATAATAATGCTTGCTACTGGAGCCCAGAATTTTGTTTTAATAGTCCTATATTTATCTACATATCTCACAGGTCCACATAATGCCACAATATTTTCAACACAGTTTACGGAAATGTAATATCCAATGTAGTAATTTACCTGTATAAATTACCTGTGGTCAAGACTGGACATTTGCACATGCTAGCACATGCAGCACATGGACAGGTTTATGGTTCTCCCAGTCTCTATTGTTCTCTCTACAGGTAAGGTGTACAGAGCACACGAGAAAAGGTGTACAGAGCAGACGAGAAAACGGGTCTTCATGCATTATTGTCCAGTTTGTAGAGTGCGCAAAACAAAAAAGGGAGATAACTAAAAAATTAGCTACGCAAGAGTTGTCATTCTTGTGCGCGACACACCTTCGGTTCGTGGTCTAATTGAATGTGTGAAGTTTCATAAAAATATTCCAAAGGGTGGACGAGTTATGCTCCGGACACGAAATCAGTGCGAGAAACAAAAAAGGGAGATAACTCAAAAATTAGTTATGCAAGAGTTGTCATTCTTGTGCGTGACACACCTTCTGGTCGTGGTATATGTACGTGTGAAGTTTCATGAAAATATTCCAAAGGGTGTTCGAGTTATGCTCCTGACAAGCAGTGTCTGCGGCGGACGCGGACGCGGCGCGCTGTCAAATCCATAGTATCCCCCGACGGAGTCCGGAGGATACAATAAACATACGATATATACGATATATACATGTGCAAAATGATACCACAGTTATCCCAGCTAGCATTGTATATAGGACACATATGGGCCCTATATGGTTTTCAATGTGGGTCCAATATGGGCTACCCAAACGGGGACTATAAGGTTTTTGCAAACCAATTTGGAATGGGTCCCACTTCGTATTCAATACAGGACCCATATGGGACCAATATGGTTTCTATTTGGGGCCCAAATGGGCTACCCACATGGGACCAACATGGTTTTCAATTTAGGGCCCATATGGGATACCCACATGGGGATTATAAGGTTTTTGCAAACACATTTAGCATGGGTCCCACATCGTATACATTACAGGACCCATATTGGATATACATGGGTCCAACATGAGCTACCCACATGGGACCAATAAGGTCACATAAGGTTTTTGCAAACCAGTTTGGCAAGGGTCCCACATTGTATACAATACAGGTCCCATATGGGATCTATATCGGACCAATATATAGGCCACCCACATGGGACCAATATGGTTTTCAATTTAGGGCCCATATGGGCAACCCACATGGGTCTCATAAGGGTTTTGCAAACCAGTTTGGCATGGGTCCCACATCGTAAACAATACAGGTCCCATATGGGATCTATATGGGACCAATATAGGCTACCCACATGTGACCAATATTGTCTTCAATTTAGGGCACATATGGGCAACCCACATGGGTCACATAAGGTTTTTGCAAACCAGTTTGGCAAGGGTCCCACATAGTATACAATACAGGTCCCATATGGGATCTATATTGGACCAATATATGCTACCCACATGGGACCAATATGGTTTTAAATTTAGGGCCCATATGGGCAACCCACATGGGTCTCATAAGGGTTTTGCAAACCAGTTTCGCATGGGTCCCACATCGTAAACAATACAGGTCACATATTGGATCTATATGGGACCAATATAGGCTACCCACATGGAACCAATATTGTCTTCAATTTAGGGCCCATATGGGCAACCTACATGGGTCACATAAGGTTTTTGCAAACCAGTTTGGCAAGCGTCCCACATCGTATACAATACATGTCCCATGTGGGATCTATATGGGACCAACATAGGCTACCCACCTGGGACCAATATGGTTTTCAATTTAGGTCCCATATGGGCAACCCACATGGGTCACATACGGTTTTTGCAAACCAGTTTGGCATGGGTCCCATATACCGGTAATATACAATACAGGACCAACATGGTTGTGTGATGTTGTTTATATGTTTGTTTATTATTGTTTAACGGCCTATCAACAGCTACGGTCATGTAAGGCCGGGCAAACGGGTTCGATCCCATTTTAACCTGCTGCATTGGGGGGGGGGGGGGGTGGAATCCCAAAATCAGGACGGAATATTTACATCGAGAACAAATATATTCAGCCCTGAAATTAGAATAACCTGACCTGGTGCCAGGTCCATACCACACCAAGTCACTTGGCCCCTTCCCCTAAAATAGGATTACGAATATCGTAATACTCACATAAGGGGTATAACCAGATTCAACTGTCACATACAAAATGCCAAATACGTATGTGAGGGCTAAACCAGGTCTCCAGTCGGCAAGGATGAACCCCGATCGTTAAATTACCCATCGCGTGCTCCCACCTGCCACCCACTGGTTGTGTGATGTATCTAAATATATTGCCAGAAATGTTTTTGTATCAATAAATGAGAACAGTGACTACAAATGAACAGAAAATAGGTTTATTACTACATGTACAGTTTTAGGAGAACCCTCCAATGTTTGGAATGTAGAACGAACCATGGGATGTAAAACACACAGTGAAACATCATCTATTTGCATAACAAAATAAAAAAAATATGACTAAAACACCGTCAATATTCTATCACAAGTATGTTAGCTCTGATCCGTACATTCATAAATTCAGGAAAATGCTTGTAAACAGTGTAGATCCAGATGATGTGGCTTGTAATGTTACGAGCCATATCAGTTGGATCTACACTGTTGTCGTTGAAGATGTATTGCAATAACCCGTATTCGCGATATATTACATGTATTATGTAGCCTTGATTAGTAGGTAATCTTCCAGTTGTGGACTAGATTGGGGGAGGGGAAGAGTTACAGGAAAACTATGATTTCAGTACAGGTATTTAACTGACTGCGCAATACCCACAACTCTTCCACAGTAAGAGCTTGAAAAGCATCAACTTACAAATTGAGGCCCTCAATTTCAAATTACAATGCATGTACAAAATGTATTGTTAGGGAAATAAAATGTGTACCCAATTAAATAACTATTCCACAAGTTTTTAACATCAAATGTGTTCGTTTTTACACAGTATAAGGAGTATTTTAACTAATACATGTAGTTCAAACCTTGCCGTGTTTTGTAGTGGTGATCACCAGTTTATGTGCATTTGAAGACAGTGTGATTAGTTTTAATTATTTAAATCAAGCACGTCGATCACTATGTGTATCAACTTAAACACTGTTGTTGTCGATTATCCTTAGTAGTATTAGTTATTGTACACCAGAAATTGCATTGGACAAATAAATATTGATTTCCTTTGAAAAAATATTGATTTTTTGTTTAATATTTTGATAAAATGCGGTTATCTCCCCTGACCTCAAGATTATTGATTTCTGTCATAAAAATACTACCGGTACAAAATAGTACCAATATGTGTACCCGTAATAAAACTTCAACACTCTTTGTAGAAGTAGTATATAAGAGTCAAAAAGATACCACCTCCTGATGGAAACCTATGATTTCAGTACAGGTATTTAACTGACTGCGCAATACCCACAACTCTTCCACAGTAAGAGCTTGAAAAGCATCAACTTACAAATTGAGGCCCTCAATTTCAAATTACAATGCATGTACAAAATGTATTGTTAGGGAAATAAAATGTGTACCCAATTAAATAACTATTCCACAAGTTTTTAACATCAAATGTGTTCGTTTTTACACAGTATAAGGAGTATTTTAACTAATACATGTAGTTCAAACCTTACCGTGTTTTGTAGTGGTGATCACCAGTTTATGTGCATTTGAAGACAGTGTGATTAGTTTTAATTATTTAAATCAAGCACGTCGATCACTATGTGTATCAACTTAAACACGGTTGTTGTCGATATCTTATAAAGTATAGTTATTGTACACCAGAAATTGCATTGGACAAATAAATATTGATTTCCTTTGAAAAAATATTGATTTTTTGTTTAATATTTTGATAAAATGCGGTTATCTCCCCTGACCTCAAGATTATTGATTTCTGTCATAAAAATACTACCGGTACAAAATAGTACCAATATGTGTACCCGTAATAAAACTTAAACACTCTTTGTAGAAGTAGTATATAAGAGTCAAAAAGATACCACCTCCTGATGGAAACCCAACCGCTACGCGCGGTGCCTCCCATCAGGAGGTGGTATCATGTTTGACTCTTATATACTACTTGGATTTTCCCCCACTGTTCGGCGGGTATGCATGAGAAGAATGAAAAAATATTTTTCAGCAACCACGAGACCATATATTTCCTAGAGCGGAAGGATAGGAACACCGTTAGCATGCAGTTGTAAGGATAAAAAATAAAAAAAGTTTTAGGTCCAGCCGAGATTCGAACTCACAACCCACGTCTCCATAGATGGCGCCTTAGCCCACACGACCACGAAGAGAAGGCTGTTACTAAATATAAACCTGAAGATGAAACGCCAGGTAGTGTTGCGCAATAATCGATAAGGTGAAATACACCCTATTAGAGATAAGAAATACATTGGTTATACTCAGTATATATGACAATCTGTCATAAATATCGGCAACTTACACCCTATTAGAGACAAGAATTCCATTGGTTATACTCAGTATATATATGACAATCTGTCATAAATATCGGCAACTTACACCCTATTAGAGACAAGAATTCCATTGGTTATACTCAGTATATATGACAATCTGTCATAAATATTGGCAACTTACACCCTATTAGAGACAAGAATTCCATTGGTTATTCTCAGTATAATGCCTACCATAAAGCAAATGAGAGCGCAAGCTAAGAGTTGGGGAATTTCCCTAAGAGGTTTGAGACTCAAGAAAGCTATAGCAGATAGGATAAGTGACGCGCGAGCCGTCGTCTACGAGGAGAGGCTGCGGCGTGCGGTTTCGACCGGACGACTGCCTGCCGACCCCGAAAAACGCTCCGAGAAATTGGAGAACGAGACGACGGCCAGTCTGCGTGCCACCGCTTACGCGCAGCGTGTAAAAGAAGATCCAAGCGATCGCAGAAAACCACTATACAAAGCGTACTACAATAATATTTTTACAAGGCCGGTGGTGGGGAGACCTCCTAGAGTAGAGAGAGCTCGCCAGAGATTTGTGGAGGATGGGTCCCCATGGGTTCTCACCGAATATGCCGAAGCTAGGGAAACTGTTGATAGGGGTAGGAGGAAGATAGTATGGACTTTTGAGAGGGGGGTAGACGGGGAGATCGCTAATCGCATAATGAATAAAATTCGCCCAGAGATGACCACGGCGTGTTATCTGAGGTATTCGTGCTCGTATCGTATTAGGAACATCGAGACCGACGACACGATGATCTATCACAAACAATCAAAGGGTAGTCCGTGGATAAACGAGATCGCCAAAGCCGAGAGTTGGATATCCGATAGAGAGAGAGGTCGAATGGACATCGACAAAGTCGATAGACCAAACACAAAATGGACCTTCGTTCGTTGGATATCGGTCGAGGTGAAGATGATCATCGATGCGCAATAACTTCTCATGGGAGCGGGAAAACTCCCCGATTGGTTAAGACAGAAAAAGGGAATGTATTCCGTCGACACGTACGACGACTACTTGTGTCTGTTTAGGTGCATAGCCATCCATCGTGGAGGGAGACCCGACCACTGTTGTGAGAAGGCACGAGCTCTGGCTCGCGAATACCTCGGTCACGATAACGGACCGGGTAGTAAGGGAATCCCCCTGGACGATCTTAAGAAAGTCGAAGAGCGTTGCAAGCTGGGCATTCGCGTTTACGAGCCCACCGCAGACGGAGTGTGGTACCTAATGAAGTCTCCGGCAAATTACGACGCGGCTGGGGAGAAGACAATGACGATAGGAATGTTTGGAGGTCACTCGTTTCTCATAACGAACCTCCGCAAGATGACGAACGAGTACGGGTGTTCCGGATGTCAACAACGGTTCACAAAGTCGTGTAACATGCACAGGCACGCGACCACCTGCTATGGGTGGGAAGGACCGTGGTGAACATGTCCAGGTAAGAGGGTAGAGAGACCGCAGTCGGGGCATACGAGAAGGCGTTCTATCCCAATGGGTCAGCGAGTGCGGTGTCGATTCAATGGTTGAGCAGAGGAGGAGAGGGTGGGAAAGCACATACATCACGCGAGATGCGGTCACGGCCGGGAGAGGTGGGTGGCCGGCGATCCGGTAGACGGCTACTGTCACGAGACCAAGACCGTGTTTCAGTTTCACGGATGTTACTGGCACGGGTGTCCGACGCATTGCATGAGAGGTAACGCGAGATCGCTGTACAAGAGGACGAAAATCCAAGACTCCAAGATAAGGAAGGCGGGTTACGAGCTGGTGGTGATGTGGGAGTGCGAGTGGTTGAATGAGGTGAATACCCACTATCCACAATCGCCGCGCGAGGAGGAGACGACTCTGTATCCTTACCAGATAGTCTACGACTTCGAGGCGTATCTCGACAAGTCGAAAACCACGCGACCAACCAAAGACCTGACCTTCGAGGTCGAGCACGTTCCTATATCGGTGTCGTTGGGGGATACGATGCACGAGGGGATTACCCATATCTGCGAACGAGACCCCGACACTCTGGTCGAGAAGTTCGTGACCGAGCTGCAGAGGAGAGGTAAAGTCATCAGGGAGGGGGTTAGGAAGAAGTATTTGCCGACCGACATAGAGATGTTGTCGAAACCTCAGCGAGAGAAGATCGTCTCGTGGATAGATCAAGTCCCGGTGGTGGGGTTCAACTGCAGCAGGTACGACCTGAATCTCATCAAGAGGTACCTTGTCGAGAAGTTGGCGGCCACCGTGAATAAGGTGATGGTCGGAAAGAGAGCCAGCACGACGATGTTTCTGTTTACCCCGGAGTTTAGATTTCTCGACATCATCCAGTATCTAGGACCCGGTACCACGTACGACCGGTGGGTTAAGGCGTACGACTGTAAAACGGTAAAGACTCACTTCCCGTACGAGTGGTTCGATAGCGCGGACAAGCTCGACCATCCGGGGCTGCCAGACTATCCAGAGTGGTACTCGAAGTTGAAGGGTGAGTTCCTACTGTTGTTGTCCGAGTTGGAAAGAGTGTAAGAAGGTATTCCGAGAAAAGGGGATGAAGACGTTCAAGGAATGGTTGCGACACTGCAACGACTTGGATGTAGGACCGTTCCTGGAGGCTCTGACTAAAATGACAGAGTTCTACAAGGGGAGAGGCGTGGACATACTCAAGGATGCTGTGTCTCTGCCCGGTGTTTCCCTTCAGTACCTACTTCGTGGTACGATCGATGGGAAGGCGGACACGCCCGAGCTGTGGTCATCGAAAGATGAGACTTACGCGATGATGAAGGAGGGGTTGGTTGGTGGTCCGTCCATAGTGTTCTTCAGATACGCCGAGGCTGGCAGGTCAACGATCAGGGGTCAGGTGGGGGTCGGGAGGAGAAGATGTGCAAGGGGGTGCTGGGGTACGACGCCAATGCTCTGTACCTATCTACTCTGTCGAAGGACATGCCATGCGGTGAGGAGCAGATATGGACGTGTGACGACCCGGAAAGACAGGCGTATATAGACCGTTTCGTGAGGAAGGTCAGGAATGACGAGTGGTTCGGATTTGCGGAGTTGGATATAGAGGTCCCGGAAACGTTGAGAGATAAGTTCTCTGAAATGTCGCCGCTGTTCGTTAATCGAGAAGTCGATGAGACCGAGGTTCCGCAGCACATGAAGGACTACCTGGCCAGGACCGGGAGGACTAGGGTCGAAGGGCAGAGAAAGCTCGTTGGGGCCCTATCCGCCAAGAAGATGATCATATACTCCCCGCTGCTAAAGTGGTATCTGGAGCACGGTCTGGTCGTCAAGGCGGTGCATAGTTTGATAGATTACACGCCCGGCAAACCGTTCCAATGGTCGTGGAAGAGGTCACTGCCGCCAGACGGACGGGGGACGTCGACAAGAGCAAGGCGGTGTTGGCGGAGATATTCAAACTGGTTGGCAACGCGTGTTGTGGCAAGCTGATAGAGGCTCAAGAGAGACACCTGAACACCACATATACGAAGGATGAGAAGACTGTCGACCGAGCACTGAGGTCGGCGTGGTTCGAAGACCTGGAGGAGATTGGGGAGGCTTACGAGATATCGAGCAGGAAGACTCGATTGGTGATCAACAGACCGTTTCAGTGTGGCATAGCGGTCTACCAGTTGGCCAAGCTCCGGATGCTGGAGTTCTACTACGACTTCTTGGACAAGTACGTGCATCACGGAGATTTCGAACTTATACAGATGGACACTGACAGCATGTACTTCGCGCTGTCGGAGAAGACGCTGGCGAAGGTGGTGAGAAAGAAGATGAAGAGAAAGTTCAATAAGGAGAAGGCCGAGTGGTTGGCGTGGGACCCGTGGAGCAACAGAACTCCGGGACTGTTCAAGCTGGAATTCGAAGGGGATAGAGCCATCGCTCTGTGCAGCAAGTGTTACTACGTGAGCGGTGACGCACAAACTAAGCACTCGGCCTAGGGGATGTCGAAGAGATCTAACGATCTGACTTGGTGGAGGTACAAGAGTGCTCTCGAAGGAAGAAGGGACATGGCGGAGAACAGGGATTCCGAATGGTTAACGGTGTGATGAAGACGTACAAATCAGGAAAAAGTTAGGGGTTTTCGGCGAACTACGACAAGAGGTGAGTGATTAGAAGACGGGGTACACACCGAGCTGATAGGATAGGTAAAAAAAAAAAAAAAAAGACTTCTGAAAAAAAAGGGGAGAATACTAAAGACCTCTGACGATCCGGGTTTGGTTAGCTGGGCGTCAGAAGGTTAACCAAGCGAGAATGTTTCTTCGGCCGAACCACACCCGCGAAGATGGACCTTCAGCCAAATAGTTCGAGCACGGGCTCATCGGGTTTGGTAATATATCGATCTAGATGATATACATTGAGAGACCACACGGGATCAGTCGCGCGGCGGCGGCCACCCTCGAGCTCTCCCGGTTGATAGAGGTACCGGACGTCAACATCCGATGGAAGCCGTTGCTCCTCTAAACCAACGGGTCGCCCGCGTGAGACGGCAGAGGGCTTGCTCGTCACCTTTTTAGACTTGATGGCATCTACGGGCTTCTTGCCGATCATTCTGGTCACCTCTCCGTTCAGTGCGGAGACCACGGCGGGCAGCCTGATCACCCATTCAGTCGATCGCGTATGAGGGTCTACAAGCTCTTTGGCATATTGGTGCCCGAACAACCTCTCAGCCAGGGTTCGATTGAACCGCTTCACGATCCCCTGGTCCCGGTGGATGTCGACGCGGCCGCGTCTGACAGAAACGTCGTGTTTAGCCAACAGCTGAGAAACCGTGCCCATGAACTCGCGGCCGTGATCGACCTGGAGAAGATTCGGCCATTTGAGAGGACTCTTCTTATATATTCGGGAAAGAGCCTCGGCCACCTCCTTAGACTCTTTCATGGCCAGCGGCTCAGCCCCCTTATAGCGACTCGCTACGTCAACGATTGTCAGTGCGTACTTGTACGTCTTGTGACCGACGCGATCGTGAGGGAGAAACAGGAGGTCCGCTTGGTGGACTTCGTTCGGCACTGGCACGTCGAATTTCGGGCGCGGAATATTGTGAGGCGCGGGTAAATAATTTGCCCAGATGGGGCCTGCTTCTGAGGCCATTCCTTGGTGCGTTTTTCGAAACCTTGGTCGCCGCCGCGAGGTTCTTGATGGCCGCGAGTCCCTTCCAGTAGCCGCGGGGGCTGTAGTATGTGTTTGCTAGCTTGCGCGCTAGGCGAACCGATAGTTTGATATCAATATTGAGCGTGTCCATCGTATGTGAGGTATTCTAATAGGTCGAACAGTCTCCAACACGCCCTCGCCAAATCGTCCGGTAACTGCGTCGTTAATAATACACATTTGTTGGAAGTACAATTGCGATTGTCGCTGCAACCCCAACTCCAATTTCGATTGGGATTGGAGGTTAAGTTCTGAAGGAACTCTGAGGAATCTAATTCATCCAATCTCGATTGGGAGTTGATGGAGGAATCTAACATCCGCTTTGCGAAAAAGGTGGCCGCTTTTTCGTCCTCGCGCCACGTCTGGAGAGAATCTCGGGCCAGACGAATCATACTCTTTGCACCAGCTATTCGGTGTTTAAGGGCAGTTTAGCCTACATCGATCATAGCGTAATAAAGTTTGTCAACTAACATCGTTCTATATATATATATATATTATTTATTAAATATTGTTTAAAATAATTATTACTTATTTCAATCTGGATTGAACATAGTAGCCGACGAGACCCACCACACCCATTCCCACGACGATGAACGCGATCTCGCCGTCTTTTTGGGCCTTTGACGGTACATAGAAATCTGAAAGTTGGGGCTCGGGATCCAGCAGCGCGAGAATTTTATGCGGATATACCCGCGCGTATTCGCGCATGGCTTCTTCAAAGTTCCGGAAAGTTTGCACAGCGTGATTGTCGGGTCGGAAGATCTTCGTTGAGCCAGTCCAGAGGGCTGATTCGTTTTTCCGACCATGCTTCCTTTGCGCTATTGAGTTGTTCTACAGCTAAATCGTGACGCTTGCGCTCCTCATCCGCGTCCGTGCTTTTCAGTATCGAGAAGAAAAAGTTGCTACCGCTGAAAGCCAATGCTTTCACGATTGCGCCACCTACTATTACTGCGAGCGTAGCCATTTTATTTCCATATATTAGCGGGTAGAATTCCAGCTTTAATTAGATAATCTCGGGTCGAAATTGCGGACACTACATTAAAGGTCATGTTTACTACGTCCTTTCGCAGTAAAGTCCAATTTGGGAGAGGGCCCTCCGAAGGCCATCTTGAATAGTTGAGCCGATCCGATAGTCAGACCCGATATCACCACGGCGTGATAAAGCGCATTCACTAACAGTTTACCATCGTTTTCAGCCATTATTGCATATAAAAGGGATCGCAATTAATGTTTAAATGGGGCGCAATCGGTTTCGTAGCTTTCTTCGGAACCGCCTCCAACAGTGTCGGGGGTTGTCTCGAAATATATTTCCACACACACACGGTGCCCACAACTGCCAGACCACTACCAACAACCCACGGGATGATTTCAATGTAATAGGGGGTAGGAGCTACACCAATCGGGGATTGCTCTTCCAAACTGGAGCATGTTGGGTGATAAACAGCTACCTTCGGATGTGGAACCACCGGGCATTTTGCTGTTTCAACAGCAGGAACAAATAACGACCGTTTTGCCTCTCGAAGCTCGGCGAGTATTTTATCTTGTTTAGCTTTTCGGGTGGCAGCCGCTGCCCGCCCAGCTGCCTGTCTTTTTGGGTTTTTGTGTCGTGCAACCGAAGCTTGCTCATGTGGAGCTTGTTCATGCGGAGCTTGTCCCCCCAACGCCGTTGGAAGTGCTGCAATCGGGGATTGCGGCTCCGTCACTCTCGCGGGTGCGTCTTGTGTCATCATCATTTTCTGAGCTTATAGTTCGTGGGCATATATGTCCAAATTGACAGTGTTTAGCTGTGGTCAACGCGGTTGTCAGCGGAGCTAAGTACATTCCAAACTTGTGATACATTCAGCAGCGGGCTGTTCTAAGAGTGTGTCCTACAAAAGGATCAGTCTCTAAATCGCGAATCAACCCCGCGGTGTTTGGTATAGGGAGAAGTGTACTAACAGCGGTAGCGTACAGATGAATAGCCGCCGATCCGAGAGTTTTCGTCATCTCCGCACCTAACCTAGATTCGTATCGCGCATACATTTTATCAACCTCAGCATCTGACATATTGTCCACCTGACAAATTGAGAGACGCCTACCGAAATACTGCTCCGATTGTCCCCCAGCAACCAGCGCAGCTAGCCGCTCGCGGCGCGTCGTGTTTTCATTTTCTTTCGGGACCGTATCGGCAGCCGTGCCGGCAGTCGTGCTGACAGGTGTTCCTACAGTTTCAGTCGTGTCGGCAGTCGGAGCGACTGTTTCTTCCATTAGCTGATCGAGAAATTCGTCGCAGTTCATTGTGTTTATCGCAAGCTGTGCTATTCTGACTAGTCTCATAAGTCTAACATATTGCCAAGCGCACCATACGATACTTATGATCACCGTTATGTTCTCAACAAAGCTTGCAGCGGAGCAACAAATTAATTCCCATATTGTTCAGCATTTGCTAACCATTGTTCAGCATTTGTTCAGCATTGTTAAGCAATTGCTCAGCATTGTTAAGCAATTGCTCAGCATTGTTAAGCATTGTTCAGCAATTGCTCAACATTTTTTAATGCTTAACAATTGCTTATTACTTCGTAAGCAGTTGGTTGATCAGTCTTTAACAAAAGCTTGGCGTGCTTAGTTTCCGAAAGCATCTTTCGAACCTCCAGTCGCTCCTCGCGCGTTGGAATAACGTCGTTCTCTCGAAGACAGTCTTCGAATGTGTCTCGATCCTTGCAGTGAAAGAGGGCGACCCATTTCGTTTGCTCGCGCAGATCCTTGAGGACGACGTTGTACTTTTGAGTGCAGATCCATACGCTTTGTCCCGCATGGCGGCCAGAAAATGCGAGCTCGGAGAGCATGTCCTTCCTTTTGGTCATCGCCGCCTTGGCCGAGCAATCGTTAATCACGTATAGGGTGCGCTCACACTGGAATCTTTGGTATAAACCACGCAGCCAATCGTGAAGCCTGTCGCCGGGGTCAACGACGTGTACCTCAGGGTCGGCCCACATCCACGGGCTCCGCTGATAAGTTTCGTTGTGCCGCACAGTGGGACACAGGATCACAATGTGTCGAAAGGCATCGCGGTAGGAGCCCTCGAGCAAGTCCAGGATCAAAACCGTTTTTCCGCATCCTGTCTGCCCACATATTATGGCAGAGTGGGCATCTCCAATCGTGAATTGGTATTGATTTTTTATTAAAGCAGTAGAGTGCTGAGACGTATCGGCCATTTTCGATGTTGATTTGCGCGTCTGTTATTATATATAAGTACACGTTCAATGTACCAGCTCCATCCGCCTCTTTGGTTATCTGGATCGTCACACCCTCGCTAGCGTTCTCAACTTAGCGTCCGCTACCGTGCATTTGGTCGTCGTCGCTGGCTTGCATGTCTAGCCATAACGCGTATTTGGTAGTCAGGAACTCCGCGAGGGAGACGTCCGAGAAATGCAGGTATTTGGCAACCGTGGCAACCTCCGGGGAGCGCTTAGAGCCAGCAGCAAACTGCTTTCTGACTTTGTCCCACTGCTGGTGCGCGCGAAGGCCCGCGCTGTAGAGTTGATTGGGGACTCCCTCTATCGTCACCTCTACCTTCGTGATGTTGGGATTATAGAATTTGTTGCTTCTTCTAGACCCGAGCGCGAACCGACCCTCCTCGAACAGCATCAGTATGCATTTCATCGAGCGGGCGGGTACGTTGACATTAATATTCCACAATGTGTCGCTTTTGTCTTTCGTCATCTTGCTGTGGCGAAGAACTCGGTCGTAAAGTATGGCAACGCGCCCGGCGTACTGGGTTCTGATCAATCGCGCGAGTTCGGGCATCGTGACCATGTCGTACTCCTGTGGACACATTAGTCGAATCGTATACGTCGATGGTCCATTGTCCGGTGGCTATTGAATAACCTCGGCCCTAAGTCGTTGAACGTTAGTTCGTATTCGAGGCGGTCTGCCAAAGCGCTCTGATAGTATGGCATGTGGCTCTCAAGCAACTCGACGTCGAGCGGGATGTAGAAGCGGTTACCGTAAGCGGCCGCGACCGCGTTGTCGCTCGCGACGTTATCTGCCTTGTCACCAGCCGCGATTCTAAGTCTGGTTACGTTCTTATTTCGACTGGTGTCAATACCTTGATATACCGCATTTTCGCACTCTTGCGCCGTCTTCCACAGGTCCTGGTAGCAATGGTAGACGTCGCTGTCGTCGATCGACATCACCTCATTACCAGAAATCTTTATCATGGTCTTCTTGACGATGGCGCGACCCAGGTTCTGAATGACGGTTCGGTCCGCGTCCGTCGACGTCAGCGAAATAGTGAACGCGAGGCGAACAGTCCCCGGCATAATGACGTCGCTATCTCCGAGGTTGGGAAAGCGGACCAAGAGCTGCTGGTTCTGATCGATTAAACTCTATTAAACCCGTATGGTTTTTTGTTCAATACATCGTTAAAGATGGCTGGTTACGATATTGGCATGTACGAATTCGATCGCACTACGGGCGACCGAGACGATTACCTCGATGTTGATGAGGACCGAGACGATGTTGACGAAACGACCTTCATAGAGACGCCAGGAACTCCAGCAGCTGGTGTCCCTCTGTTTGGTTCCACACCCGGAAATACACTCTTCACAGGCATACCCAAAACTACGCGCTTCGAAGACATACCCAAAAATACGCTCTTCGCAGAGCCACCAGGAACTTCATCCGCTGGTGTCCCTATGTGGTAGGCCCCACCCGAGACTCCGGCATGGGCTGGCGGTACCGAGATTCCTGCGGGGATCTCCAAGGATGAGCTGGTGCCTCCCAGGAAAACGGAGTCTCTGGTGAAACGGTGGGAGAGTAAGGTGTCTAAACACGGCATCAAGGCCACGTTGGAGTTCCGCAGCACTAAAAGAGGAGACCTGTGGGTTAAATGGGGCAAGAGTTGGAAGTTGCTGACGTACATGAACGACCCGACCCGGTTCCTCAGCCCCTCTTCCGTGAACCGATATGGAGTACTCTTCGCTCGAGCTCTCGGAGTGGTCGAGGATCGGTCGTAGTTACCTCAACAAATTGTAAAAACCCTACAGTCTACCGACGAAACGCTGGCGAAGACGGCCGCCGCTATATAAACGAGCGATATCAGCGACGTCCCTCGTATAGCCACCGACGCTATTAACACAGTGGAAACCACGGTCAACGAAATAAACGGCACGAAGTATGATCCACCGTTACCTCTTCGCGAACTCCTGGGACTCGATAAGGTTATGCAAACAGTCCGGGGCGAACTGGTCAATAACCTCTCCAAACTCACGGCGCTGGACGAACATATAGCGCTAGAAGAAAGAAAAATAAAGGAAGCGCGTGGCGATAGAGAATCTACCGAGCGGATCAACAAACTCCTGCGGTCGTTGCGGGACGAAAGAGAAGCTCGCTTGGAGGCTGCCTCGACTAACCGTGAGACGCTCTCCGGACAATTAAGTCGGAGTCGCGAAACAATCTCGACGGTCCTGCATGAGGTCACGACACTCGGTGAGCGTCTTCGCACTCTGTTCAGAGAGAAGGGCGTCACGATTGTAACCATCATCGCAGCTTTCACCATGATTATATCGACCCTAATTCTATCTATATCGTCTCTATTTCAAGCTGTCAATGCTGGTGCGGCGCCAGCACCCACGCCAGCACCAGCGCCAGCACCCGCGCCATCCGGCGGAGCCAAGGAGTGGGTAAAAAAGCATCTAAAAGCCCTCGCCAGTCTCCTGTTTAAATTAGCCGGAAAGGTGGCTGCCGCGCTGTCTGGATTGATCGGGGGTCTCCTCTCTTTCTTGCTATCTATATTATCAAAAACGGCCGGATGGCTCGCCAACAATGTTTGGACTTTAATCGTGGCGATCGCCGGTCTCCTATTATTCTCCGCCCGAGAGTTCCTAAGACCAAAGCGCGAATAGTCCGATCACCACGAGGGCGACGACGAGCCCTAATTTCTCCTCCTCGTGGGTTGTAGTTCCGAAGGAACTTGCTGGTGCATCAAGTCCTATTGCAGTCGTTGGAACAACGGCGGAACTTGCTGTGACACTAGTTACCGCTCCTAAGTTGGAACTTGATGCTGTGCTTTGTACTGGGGTGGGTGCTTGCGGTTTTATGAAATCAGTTCCACGCGCGGTGCGCTTGATGATATCCGCGTTCACGTTCCCGTTATGGCCGATCTTTTGTTTGGCGGTGGCGATTACGATCTTATTATTGTAACCGTCAACCCGGTCGTCTCGTAGTATCATATTGCTCGGCGCCATATACAGACCTATTCCAAATACATAGTCTACTGGGGTGCCGGCATACTGCAAAACGTCTTGATACCGCTGGATCGCATCCGGGAGGTCCACCGGAGATGAGATGGCATCCTCGACATTTGTCAAGAACTGTTTTTGCGCGTCAAACGCCGTCCCGGCTCCTAGTATAGAACTGCGCGCTTGCGCCTGTGCGCCGAGGATGGCCCAGACGTACGTGCGAATGGAGTCGTTGAGGCGAGTAACTCTGGCCTGCGTGAACCCCAAACCCTTATCTAACATAAATGTACCCCACGCGTCCTGGACCTCAGCAGCCTGCTGTATGTAATCGACGTGATCTCGTTTCGGAGGTAGCCACTCGCAGGATGAGACGCCGCAGTGCCGACCTCCTGACACTTCCGGCCCGAAGGTCATCGTCGCGGGGTCAAAATTCCCGGCGTTCCGACTGACGATGTGGTCGCCGGAGTGATCGTGTCTAAAATCAGTCTGCGTCCAATTCCCAGACTGACCCCGAATGAGAACGTCCCCGAGGCCAGTGCTGCTAGGAAATGCTTTCTGACGCCAGTCCGCGTCTTTTGTGACCACAAATTCGTTACAAATTTTTTCGAACGCCCTACGGTCGTATGCGTTGGAAATGGGATTCCAATCGTCGTCCTGCGGCAGAGAGATTTTCTGTTCTTTGAGAATCCTCCTAATAGTGTAAGACGTGTGAAAGTTGTAAATGGCCCTCAAGAATGGATCCTCCGCGGCCAGATGGTCCTGAGAGGAAACCCCACATCCGGCTGTTGCGCATCATACGGCGAAGTTGAGCTGATTCTGCCAAAACTGCATCGGTGTTGCTTTTCACCCGTTCACGGCCTCCATGGTAATAATCTTGGGCAGCCTATATTGTTCAAAGATGTCGGGGAAGTTGGTTCGAAAGCCTTTTCCCCCCCACTAACTTGGATAGTGGGGTGCACCAGTCGGGGAGCGCCCACCTTAGCGGCGTAGACCCCGCCGACCGCGTACTTTGCATTAGAAAAGCCAAAAACCTTGGTATCCATTGAAAGATATTATTATGTTTGCTACTATCACTAATATTCAAAGGGAAGCTTGTGAACTTCAGAAGTCAATCGAAAACTGCGGCGGAAAACGGTGGGTAGGCCTCAGATTAATCACCTTCACGGTTGGGTGGAAAAAAATTGAATCGCTCGAGTATTTCATGTACCACGATGGTGGCATAGACTTCAATAGATTCCTGGAAGGTGCCATAGACCTAGATACATTCATAGGGAGGCATGCCATCGTACCTCATGGCCTTTGGAGTTTCGGAGCTCTCCAAGCTTTTGTCGCGGCGAAGCTTGATGGTGTAGTCACTCTCGCAATCTCGAAAGCCACAGGGCTCGCGACATTGACCGTTGGAAAACGGTTAAGGATCTCACCGGGGTTGGGCTCACTGTTAGGATTTAAAATAACATGCCCTGCCAACGATGATGGAATGTTTGATCCGGGCGAGCACGTCGGCACGACCCCAGTAAACTTTGCCTTCACGAAAACACTTAGGGTGCACCTGGATCAGCTGAACACATCGTACAACACGTTAGACGGAGCTCCCAGCGCATTACTGAAAACCGTGTGCGCTAGCGACTGTTTCTTTGGGGAGACGGTGACCATCGACTTTCCAACCCCCGAGATGAAACGTTTGGAAACGGACCACATCCACGAGTTGAAGATTTCTATTTTAGATGATAAAGCGCGAGAGTTGAAGAACTATTACCCGATTTCGGTCGTTCTCGAAATAACCGATTAAACATAATATATACATATATTTACATATTAATCATGAGCATATACGGTCCAGGTAGTTACGGCGCAGAACAGGACGTTCCCGTCGCGGCCGCAGCATATGATGAAGCCACAATGAGAAGGCTGGAGAGGGTCGTAGCGCATACCCGCACGATTTTAACTAGGGCGACCGCGCAAGTGGTGGAATTGCAAGCTCGAAAACCCGTCATAGCAGTTTGGGCGGAAGAACGGGGTTCACTGAACGAGGGGTCCTACGAATATTCATTCGGTGCCAACGCGAGCAACAGATACGGGGGATACACCATGGCAGTGTACGGTACGATTCTTCGAATGGCGGTCTACTCGGTCAACTTTCGCGGACACGCCGCTGCCGAAATCCGAGTGAATCTCGTCCTGAACGGGGTAGAGCAGAAGTCCGGCATCACCAAGCACGCGGGGCAGAGATCGGGGTTTACGATATTCGATGATGACGCTGCAATTAATGTTTGAGCCGGTAGTGTTATTAACTTTGTTACAAAAGTTGCTGACCAATCAACTTCCTCCACTATTGTGACACTGTTAATAGAACTTGATTTATTATGAATGACGAGAAACTATATCCACACTTACCTTCGGGGACGGCCGACCCGGCATCCTTTAGGATGACCAGGATCGTCGAGAAACAACATATTCTAAAACACGAGGGAGAGACGCGGACGGGTTATGCGAAGAAATATAGGCGGTCAGTCAATATAGTAGAGGGGGTGAGCACCGCGTTAGCCTCAGCTTCCGTTGTAAGCGGGGTGGGGAGTGTGTCTTTATTGTCAACAATCGTCGCCGCTCCGGTCGCGGTGGCCTTGAGTGCGACAGCGACGGGGACGGGACTGCTTTGTATGACGGTCAGACTCGTGGGTCGAAAACTAGAGGCCAAGAGTCGAAAGCACGATCGAATAGCGGTTCTCGCGAGGTCTGAGAAAAACAGTATCGACGTTATCGTGTCGAAAGCGATAGCCGACAACGATATATCAGATAGCGAGTTCAAACTGATCGTCGAAGAGATGGCCAGGTACCAGGAGTTAAAGGGCACGATCCGATCCAAGGCCCGACCACAAATTCTCGCGGACGAAGATGTAAAAAAAAGTCGTCATGGAGGGGAGGGCCGACGAGAGAAAAAATCTCCTCGCCCGCCTCGGGACGTGATATGCTTATTCGCGTGTTCCGACGGCCCCTCCATACGGAACATAAAACCTTTTTCGGGCCTCGTTACGCCACCGTGACGTATCAAAAACTATGCATCAGATCGATTCTATCTTTCTAACTGACTTTCCTATTTCAATTATTACTAAACGATAATACTTGGGAGCATGTAATTCCTTGCTAACCAGTCGATGCGTAGCCTGAGTGCCACCGCATGGTGGACATAGCAGTGACTCGGATCTGGTCCCTACCCCGCAATGCCGACATGGGCGAGGCGAAATGGAACCTCTTCGCATCCATGCCCGGTGATGCTTGCAATACTCGTAAATACCGGTACGAAAACATCTCTCTTGACTACCTGTCTTCAACCACGCACAATTAACTAGAACCATTGTTTGATTATATATACTGAGTATAATCAATGGATTTCTTATATCTAATAGGGCATATCTTCTCATGCCATAAATATATGGTCTCGTGGTTGCTGAAAAATATTTTTCCATTCTTCTCATACATACCCGCCGAACAGTGGGGGACAATCCAAGTAGTATATAAGAGTCAAACATGATACCACCTCCTGATGGGAGGCACCGCGCGTAGCTGGGGTCTTCCATCAGGAGGTGGTATCTTTTTTACTCTTATATACTACTGTAGATAATATATTAATGACATCTCTAAATGCTGAAGAACCTAACAAATATAACCCTGATGTGCGGGACCCCATCTTTAACATACAAGGCCATAAAAAAAAGTACATGTACCCTGGTTCTCAGATATCACAGCGTCAGAATAATCCCTGCGCGTCAAGCAATTTATGATCGAGACATAAAATTGTACTGTAAATAACAAATAAAAAACACTACCATGCAAAAATATGTTAAATCCCATCATGTCCGGTGAAAATCTGGTGATTATAGTAACTTTATAGGTCATATATGCATCTGGAAACTTGAAGAAAAATAATTAAGAGATAAACATATCAAACAAAACAAATACATTTAAAAATTTGGCCCTCTTCGTGTCACATTCAGTGCCGTAACCAGTATGAGGCAGACGAGGTGGTCGCCTCGCCTCGTCAGTCATTTTGTCGATTGTTTTTAAGAAAGAGGCAAGAATAAAGTCATTGACACTGGAAAATTTAAACTATGATCTTTTGCCTGACCTCCATGTCTGGAGTTAGTTCGCCTCGTCTGGTGTTTACCTCTGGTTACGGCCCTGACATTCGCAAACCCCGTGTCTGAGAACCAAAGTACTTTTTCATGGCATAATAACAAGTTAACAAGTTGGCGGCGGGCCGCATGTCGAGCTCTACGAGGACTCTACTTTTCAAAAACTCAGAGCTCCAGATAAGCTGCGTATTTGCGTAAATACTCAATTAAAATTGCCAAAAACCCAATTGAAATCAGAAGTAGCGAGTGTCAAACAGCAATGAGAACAATTGTGGTACCTTTATCATGCTGCAGAAAACAATATACAGGCCACAAAAATAGTACATTTTTCTTATTTTTCCATGAAAACACATTTTGGTATTTCATTAGAATTGTCTCTAAGGAGACAATTCTAATGAAATGCCAAGCTATGGTTTCATTTCGAAAAAATAAAAAAATTCAACAATTGCTGTCTGTTGATGTGTAAACAGTAGTGTGATTTTATTTTACCCAATTAAAATGTTGAAATACCAAATTGCTTCAGAAATGATGGAGTAACAATACTCAATTACTAATTCCTTATCTGGAGCCCTTAAGAACTTCAAATTAAATACGGATGGACATACGCACACACACCCGGACGTCATCATAATCACTACGTAGTTATCTGAAAGCAGGCTTGACTAAAACAAAATTGATATGCGCCGCCATATACAAGTGTCTTACCTTAATTCATCAGTTACACATCAGACGCTGAATGAACTTTCATTCACGCCACTTGCAGGATCCGATATCAGTTAATTATTAGTGCTGCTTTGACAGGACGTGAAATGAAAACATACGACATGATCTGGAAATGAACCCACAGACCAAGCACGCATATTCATAATCACGTCTGTCGGTTCTTATCCATCTCTTGTCCTTCATAAATAATTTCACGCACCTGTCCACCAAATCCGGAATCCAACATTGCCGCAAGTTTAACGAACTCTGTTTAAGTATGTAAACAAAATGATACTTAGTGTATTACCTAACGCGGTTTGTAATATCGCGTTTCACTTTAATGAACACATTTTTCTGTACTATTTCCAATACGATTGATCGGTCATTTCGACAACGCATATATGTGTATATATCGCAAAAACACATGACAATATTTGAAAGGAAGCAGCGAATTTTGCAATTACCAATATATTCAAGAATAATTAAACGATATATGCTACATACACCTACATTTTATCTTCAAAGGTAACCACAAATATTAAAAAAGAAAAAAAGAAAAACCAGAAAAATACGTCGCGAAAACACATGATGACAATAGTACAGTTTCGAAAACAAGCAGCGAATTTTGCAATTTATTATTATATTCAAGAATTATTAAACAATATGTATGCTATATAGTATAATATACATCTGAAATGAAATAGAAATGTACATTTTTACCTTCAACATTATAGCCTTATACTTAGGAACCCGTTCACCGACCTGTGCATTAATAATTAAATCAGTACACTTTACACATGCGCATTCATTCATCCATAATTAATCAATATATGCTATATAAACCTAAAATGAAACAGAAATGTACATTTTATCTTCAATGGCATCCAAAAATATTCCAAAAAAAGAAAAACAGTGTATTTATTAGACCAGGTACAGGTCAACTGGGGTGTGTCGGAACAATGTGCTCGCAGTCTCTGTGGCTGTAGAGAAACTTGGGCGAAAAATAAGCGCCTGAATTAGAGACATACAGCAACAAGGCTTCGCGAAAACACATGACAATATTAGTTTCGAAAACAAGTAGTGAATTTTGCAATTATATTCACGAATAAGTAACCGATATATGCTATATACACATAATATGACACAGAAATGTACATTGTACGTATCTTCAACGGTATCAACAAATAATACACCAAGTTACAGTTCCGCTGCCATCTTTCATCCGGGTTACACAGTACAGGTAAACAAACCGTAATTTCCAATATTTCCATGCTGTCACAGCTGTCAGACGGAGATAGTTTTTGCCTCGGTTCTCCATACACAACGTATAATTTGATGTGTTGTGTTGACATTTACTTTTTTAAAATGATTATGTTATATTATCTAAATGGAAATACTCGTCCAAGATACGTTAAACTGGTTCACGAGATGTTTGAAGTGAACACACTATTGACCGGTTCGCGTTTTGTACCACTGGCCGACACCCACATATTCTGCAATTCCTATTGAATATGTAAAATATAATGTATGAAATTGATTGCTGAATGTAATATTTCGTTCAGCAAACAATTATTTCCCTTGAGTTATTCTGGTTTTTTTTTATGTTCAATTAGCTACCAAAAAACCATTGCTAAACACTTGGCTTAGTCCTAAGACAGAATTTGACATACAATGGAATTAAATTCCTCAGGTGGGGATTTCACATGTACCAATGTATACTGTAGAATAGCGATTCACATCTTATTCACACTTTATCTGTTGATTATGCTACATTTTCTGTACTAATTTCACATAAATGGATGTCAGTATTATGTAATGAACATATTTCAATAGCTCTGAACTCTGTTATAAATGTACAGATGTAGATTGCATTGGAAAGGCATTATTTATTGTTCTAGTCCTACTAAAATGTATTTCAGAACTACAAGTTTGTTTTACTTTTACAATACTGACATTTTTTTCACTTGAAAAATACAGAATATATGTCACAATTAACAGCTAAGTTGTGAATCAGATGATTCCCTACTCGGCCAGAGAGTATTCTGCAGAGTTTCTTCCTGCAACTAAATGTATACAAGTGTGGATATACTGTCATCTTTATGGAAGAAATAAATATGCTCCATCCTTGGTGAATGAGACACAGAAGTTTAAAATTAGACAGTAACTTTATGAATGTGCCAAATTATCCTGTTGACTGTCAGCCCACCTCCATGATGCACTATTCAACAGGGCCAGTTTCAGTAAACTTTGTACGATAAAATATTCTTATGCATATGTTGCTAAGTTTACTCAACACATGAATGTGGCGGCGGACTACATGTACATTGGGGTCACTGAACATGAACAAATTCACCAAAGAATTCTCAAAATTGGCTGATAATGCAAATTTTGTTGTCACTTTAAGCTTTGCGCTTACAAACTTCTTCGTCACACACACTTTAGTATTTCTCTGCATTCTACCACAGGTCTTCATCCCACCACAGTGAAGAAGAATCTGACTCCTCCATCCAGGCAAGGAAACCTGCGAGTAACTGAAAATATTAATTTTTCTTGTGGAAAAAAAATGGTGGAGGGGAGGGCGGGGGGGGGGGGGTGGGGGGGGGG
Source organism: Conchocele bisecta (assembly GCA_029237695.1). Lineage (NCBI taxonomy): Eukaryota > Metazoa > Mollusca > Bivalvia > Lucinida > Thyasiridae > Conchocele > Conchocele bisecta. Next base: position 3,034,603 of record CM055279.1, read on the forward strand.
GGGAGCGTGTACTGTAATACATTTATGCTATAAAAGGTAAACCCCTCCCCATTTTCCGGGCTCGAGATGGGCATGGCATATATCAGCATATGTAGCAGATGGTGTAACACGTTTTGCATATATGTCAACACATCTGTTAATGAGCTGCACCAAGGCAGGGTTAGTTTCACCAGGATAAATGTTATGAACATGTTAAATATCACGCTTACATCAACACTAGAAACCTTAAAACTAGTGCAAGTGAGCTGCAGGGGCTCACAAATATCCATAGTTGCTGCTTGGTTTGACTAGAGACATATACCGGTACTCTCTCAATCCTTGTTTGACCAACAAATAATTTCCAACTGGTTAATTTGGCCTTGACCTTGGGCATGAAAACAGCTATAGAACGAAAACATCATTGATGATAAAAATCCAAAACTGTTCTACCCATTAACATGCAGGGGGTATAGTGAGTGATGTCTTATATTTAATATGATATTTATAATATCAATTACTAATTTCATAAAAAAACTCGGCTTAGCCTCGTTTCTTATGATATTAGTAATTAATCTCTTAAAAATAGATACACATGAACAAACATCACTTATGTTAGATTCTGTATAAAAAATACCCCCAAAAATATTTATCAAGTTGATAATTATACAAATAATATTGTTATGTCGATACCCCACCCACATAATGAAGACTACGCGTACATATGCGAACTGACCCGGTGCGAATGGTTATCGGGGCGAAACGACCCGGGACCCGTACGTATATAGAGTTATACCGATGAAAGCCGAAACACTCCGAATGCCTGTGCGCGTATACCCATCCTCGTTCAGTTAGCTGAACAACTTGCGTGTACACTGTGATCTGTTTAATTATACTTATGAAAGCTAAATGAAGGTCGATTTCAAAAGATGAATGTAAGATCAATGACTACTGTATAAATACAGTTGCAACTGGTCCTTAGTCATAAACATGCGTTTGTCGGCTACTTATCGAATTTGAATATCAGCGTTCGATGTCGTAAACAGCAAGTAGAGGAAATTCCATGCTAGATTTAACTTGGCCGAATTTCACCATCTCCTGTAAAACCCGCTAGCAGTGACATAATTCCTTTCAGCGATTCAGTTTTATAGTCAAGTAGAGGGATGTGAATCTTTGGTTAACCTTACAGTATGGTACTACTAACGTTTTTTGTGCATTCAGTTTTAGATTATCCACATCATCAGCTAACAAAATCAATCAAAAAACGTTGTTAGTAGTACTCTACTACAAGGTTCACCCCCAATTCGGCTATTACCATTGACTAATGCATTGCTGCAGATACGACACAAAGACAAACCCACGTGAAACTTTTCAACTAATTTATTACAATATGTTTTTAGCGTTACACATTGCTATATAATCATCATACACACTGTACTATTTTAACAGACGATATACATGCATGATAAGTGAAAATAACAAAATTTAGCAATGTGAGAACTGAATATGTTATCGCTGAAGTAGTGTCCATTCAGCCACAGGATACACAACTGTGATTTTCACCATTCCATGAAATTTACAGATGAGATATCTGAAGTGTGGCAGTAGGAGGTGTGAGGTTTTGGCATTATTACAATCAAACTTCAGAGAAATTCTTCATATAGAGCTTACACTAGAGTTCCGCCTTTGTTTGGCTGTAGTTATGTTTATAATTATATATTACATGCTACCCAGTGATTTACCAGTTTGTCACGGTCACGTGAATACTGATGGCGAGTGCATCCGTGGGAACTGTGAATGCTATATTTAACGCTAGTATTTTTTTTTGATAATAAAATATGTTTTTTTTCTCATACTTTGTTACTTTCTCAGATCACTCATAGGGGTAAATATTTTCAGGAAACCAATACAAATCTTCAGTTAAATGCTTTTTTTGTTCTAACTCAATACCCCACTTTCCAACCTCGTTGAGACACAGTATCTTTAAAGGCCCTGAACGGCTCAGTATTACAATTTTCCGATTTTTTCAAACACAAAAACATGTTTGGCAACTGATTTAGTACACAAAACTAACATATACTGCCTAATAGATACATCTCAAGTCTTGAGATTTACATCTTAATCGCAATGTGAAGACAACAAAAACTTGTTTTATGTACCACTCAGTGCAAAATGTCAATATTGACAATTTCATTTCCGTAACCCAACGGCTTCGGCTCGGAAGTGAGTCGGTACACTCCGGCTATCGGAATTCATCGGCCGCGAATTGGGGAGTTGATGAGTTGACCCGAGCGTCTATCGGAAAATCGATCGGGCTTTGAAACACGCACCTGCTGTTTGTTTATCAACAACTATTGATATTTTCATCGACTACAAACTCAATTTTGTACCAAAATGAATGCAAACAGTTTCAAAGTGTGTGTAAATAGAAACCTGTTGGATGTATGTGTGGGAAAACCCAATAGGAGGCCAAATTCGGCAACTTGAGCCGTATAGGGGCTTTAAGTTAAAGTGAATGAACATGTGTAATGTGGATTTGGTATCAATAATATAAAATACCTTTTGAAAATATAATACGGTCGTGGCGCAATGGAGATTTGGGGGCAAAAGGAGTTTTAAATTGCACATATATCTTCCAAATAAATGCATAAAATACATGATTTTCCTTTTGTATATATTATGCTGTTACATAGCTAAAACATATGGGCCGCGCTCTGTGAAAACCAGCCTTAATGACAACGTCATGAAAGCCTGAAAATGACGTCGCAAAGTTACGCTTAAATTTATCAACGTCACGTCGGATTTTGACACTTGAAATCGTTGCGTCATTGCAATAACTTGTCCTATGTATAGCCGTACGCATTACTAATTGTGGCTCACAAATATTTTAATGTTGGATATGCGTGGCAGAATTTTACAGTTGTTTTCATAGTGGTTCAGTTGTCTGTTTTTTCGGTTTCCTTCAAGGAAACACGTAGTGATTTTGTTGATTATTTTTTATACAAATGAGCAAATTGCAAATGATTTGTATAATATTATGGACGACGACATTTGATAAACGACATTTGAAACTAAATAACCATATGACCGGTAGTTTTAGATAACACATCACAAAATCAGTATGATGTAATCATAATGCTAATATTTCTTTTAAACTTTATTTATATAACAATTACAAACAAACGTGAGAACATTTGTAGTCGGCGTAGATGGAGGCGTCTGCATGTTTCATAATTTGGGTTGAAACCGGAATGCTCAAAGAAAACAAAATTATCCTGTCTGGCGACCACCATCAGATATACATGTCCATAGGTGTAACAACGGGTGCGGCCGTTTAACCCCATCTGTTTAATGTAGCGCATGGAAGAGTGATTTTTTCAATCGGTTATATGGCGCGTTTGATATGTTGGCAATATAAAACTGTCAAAGTATTAATAAAGAAAATACACATGCAGAAATTGGTTATTTTACCGTCTCAAGGTGTTTATCTGACATTTACATGTACATCTTATAAATTTGAAAGCTTCATTTCGTTATATTGAATGTTGAACAACAACTAGAGAAAAGATGGATTCCATGGGAAAATGATTTGTCTGTTCTATTATTTTGGGCAATTTACTAGCTCTACATCAAAGATTATTTGTTTAAAGGTATACAATTTACAGTTAACTAAATTTTGAAATTTTTGAATGAGTCAAATTGTAGCCGTGGATAACATATTGGAGGCGAATTTGTGTAGCTAGCTCCGTACGTACTGTCCCGTGAGATCTAAAGATAATAGCTGCTGTATTCACACGCACGAACTGTCTTGATTCGTATTTTCCAAAACTTAACTGATAAACTGAGCATAAAACTGTGAAAACTATAGAGAATAGTATATGTAGAGTTTTAGATACAAAACAAGACGGACCAAAACACAATAGGATAAGTTGGCACAGGGCACTATTTTCTTGGTCGTACTCGCCGTTTAGGCGCAGCACGACAATGGCTGCCCCCATAGAAATTTGCGTGACATAATATGCTATCTCCAAGGACTTTACCACAGGTGGAAGACTGGGACCCCACCAAACAATTTCCGTACAATAGACACCGGAAACGGGTGGGTGGAGTAACGTTTTTCAAATGAGCCATTTATTGGGTCCTAGGTCCCAGTCTTCCACCTGTGGACTTTACATGACGTATGCAATATCATTTACCGGCGACGTGTGCCGTAACGAATTGTCATTGTTTCTTATAATATTCATAAATTAAATATAAATGTTTTGAAATATGGCTAAGTATATATTAATACTAATATATACTGAGCAAAACTAGAAACGTCCCTCCATGTTTAAGGAAAGAGACATCAAAAACCAAAAGGGTTACTTTTAAAAATCAAAATGGAAAAACAAGTTCATTTATTTCTGTATCAAAGCCAATAAATTGCATTTGGATATCTTGTTAAATATTCGAGAGATAACCGGCCAAGGGCGGTAGGGGTCAAAATAAAAAATCACAAAAACTCAGAAATGTGTTACTTAATGTTTAGAGATGGAATTTCAATAAGTAATGTGGCAAATTCAGTAAATCTCGTTAGTACCGAGTGTGGCCACCATTTGCATGAATGCATGCAATGATCCTACGCCGCATCGACGTGACGTAACGCAATACCAGTGCGTTGGGCAAATTCCTCCATTCCCGTTGTTACGCCCGTGTAAGATCGCGAACATTGTCAATCTGATGGTTAGCTCGTGCTTTGCGGCCCAGCTCATCCCATATGTGCTCAATGGGACTGAGATCCGGGAGACCGCGGGCCATGGCATGACGTCGACGTTGTTTTGCTGTAAGTATTGAGTGGTGACCCTGGCTACGTGAGGGCGGGCATTGTCGTGCATCAATGTCACACCAGGACCATGCTGACGGATAAATGGTAAGGCATGTGCATTTAGCACATCTGCAACATAACTTTGTGCATTGATGTTGCCCTGTACAACAACCAAATCTGTCTTCCGGTTTCCCATGATCCCACCCCAGACCATTACGCCCCCTCCCCAAACCTGTTCTTCTCAACAATGCAACAATCGGTGAATCTTTCATTTTTACGCCTGTATACCCGTAATCTTCCGTCAGCATGACTAACTGTGAACCGAGATTCATCGGTGAACAAAGCTCGGTTCCAGTCAGCCCTTCTCCAGTTCAGATGACGTCGCGCCCATAACAGTCTGGCAGCACGGTGACGTTGGGTCATTATCTGACCAGTGTACGGGCGGCGTGCCCGATTGGTTTGAGCGTTACGACGTAACCGGTTGCGAATGGTCTGCCCTGAGACACCGTATCGCCTAGCAGTGACTGTGGCTGCCAATCGACGTTGACGTAAGTGCGTCAACGTAATGTAACGATCGGCTCTAGCCGTCGTTACACGAGGCCTACCAGGTCGCTGCCGGTCGTGAACAGCCCCAGTCTGCTGGTACCGGGCTGCAAGACGATCAATCGTCTTCCGACAGCAACCAAACCGAGGCGCGACCGCCCTGGCGGCCATCCCACCCGCAAGCATCCCAATTGCCTGATTTCGCTCGTTTTCGGAAAGCCGTGGCATATCGAAAACAGTGAAAAATTAAAAAAGTTTTTTAATTTTCCGAATAGCCCCTATCGCATGAATGGTACGACATGAACTGAATCACCTTATCGATGACAAGTATAGCGTGCACGTGCAAAAAGTGGAAATCAACGTTCCGGTCACTGGCCGCTATGTAAACCGTGTGTATCGGCTAAACTCTACACGATCGTATTCTGAACATCGCCACGGTTTAAAATACATGTACTTTGAACATGTGGTACAAACATAGACAGAGCTACACCGGCTATAAAACAGGGACGTTTCTAGTTTTGTTGAGTATACATAAATATGTGCATTGTGATGAAACAAAGAGAAGTTTCTGTGTGAGTACAATTGTAGCACGAAAACGTCACGACTCGTGCGGTCCACTGTCCGCAAATATTGATAACGGCGATGTTCACAGTTTTGATGAGTCACGGCGGTTATCACATGGTGTGTAATACAATTCCCTCGTTATTGATACATGCACGTGTTTACCAAATACGAAATTGTATTCACTAAATGCAATCTGACACACATAAATGAAATTAAATCAGAAACAGATACGCGTATAAAGCAAGGGAGACGCTATGTAACATGTACTGTAACGTTTACGACTACATGTACGTTTTTGAACTTTCACACTAGCGTTAAATAACATTTTATCCATATACTAGCACATATCTACTGTACATACATGCATGTAAAATCTCGGTAAACGATATATTAACACAAAAAAGAAAAACATGTATCTGGTCCATACGCGAACTGGGCTGCCGACACCACCAGCTCACATGCTACTCAACATTGCTCGTTTCTGATCATTTATTTTCATAACAACCCCGAGAACGTACATTTATATTTTGGCATACAATGGTAATTAAAATAGTCAATGGTCTACATACAATTTGTTTGTTTCGCTAATGGTACACGATAATACACTTATATCATATGTCATTACCAGCTGTCAACAACGACGTCAGCTATGTCAAAAGCGTAAATGGAAGCGACGAATCCGACCTCATTTATTCGATAACGTTAGTTTCGCCATAAGGCACCTTTTCGCACGACGCGGCTCATATAATGTTTGAAGAGGTAAGCCGATGTTCACACTGGTAGTCTACGTTTGAGGGTGTATTTGTGGCATATTTGTGGGGCATTATAATAAAATATACACGTATCCCAAAAGGGCCTACAATAATAAAGATCAGGGTCTACACTGATACATAAAATAGGTTATACAAATTCTGATAACGTAAGGAGAGCATACACTGATATGTTTGAGGGTGTATTTGTGGCATATTTATATATATTGAACTATATTTGCATCTATTTACCACATGATTGGTGATTCAATGTGCATAAATCGAACATATGGCCAATTTAACAGATTTATTTGACTACATATGTCAATTATATGATGTGTTTTGTGTCATAATATGCTTTACACTAATATCTGACACTATCTAGAGTGTATTTGTGGTATATTTATATGTATATAAACTATATTTGGGTGCATTTGAGTATATTTGGGTGTTTCGTGTAACCGTTCCCCGGACCCCGCTAGCTTTGCTCGTTCAACGGTATGGCCGCACCACTTTTCAATACCCTCATACGACGCTGCGTCACAATTAACTGTCGTCAATTAGATTCTGAACTAAATTCTCCAATAATTACAATGTATCGTTCTGACGGTACATGTATATAACCTATCATAGTTGGCGATGGTAGCAAATTACAAGTCACATGTCGGCTAATTATAGATTTAAAATCGATAGTGGTGCGTTTGGTTTGTTCACTACATGTACATATATCATAGTTTTATGCTGTTCAATGTTTGATAGTATACATACTAACACGTGTAGATACATTTAGTGTACCTTATCAGCAAATACAGTTTACAGCAAGCACAGTCAATGAGTATATGAACACGCATTTCTACTGTAGGCTGCTGTGTTGCATTGTAAAACGTCGGCGTTTCAATAAACGTCATTTTCTCAATGACGTTACTATGTTTTCCTTGCATGATTCACATGGTGCTACAAAAAGTGAGATAAAACAAAAACTATGAAACATATTTGCATTTTGTCATTAAGGCCGGTTTTCACAGAGCGCGGCACATATATTTATGTCAAGGTGAATACACATGTGTAATATGGATTTTGTAATAATAGTATAAAAAGTACATATCGAAAATATTGACGTTGTGTATATTTGCGTGCGCTGCCGTAGTAACGACGATGGTACGTACGACTACGTGATGCCAGTTGGCATCAGAAAGACGTACACAGGTAACGATATTTGTTCTGATTATACATTGTTTGCAAAAATGGGACACGTGAGAGCTCCTATGTAACATTGTTCCCTGGAACCACATGTTTAGAGAAGTTCATGAAGTTGATATATCGATCTGTTTGCATGGTGTCTGGTATGGAAGGTTATCGAGCCAATTCCCACTGTTAAATCATGTGCCATTGGTCCCACATGGGACCTTTGATATTAAATCGACCGTAAACGTAAATCATCATATATGATAATGGTAAAATAATTACTATGTGGGCTCCACGTGGGACAGTTATTAGAAATGTGACTGTATATAAACATAACAATTAATATATGATGTGGGTCCTATATGGGTTTAATGTGGACAAATAATGACAATGTGGGTCTCACATGGGATTCTTGTTAGACATTTGACGGTATACACACATAATATATGATGTGGGTCCCATATGGGTTTATTACGGGCAAAACTAATTACTATGGGGTCCCACATGGGACTCTCATTGCTATTGGACCGTATACAAACATACTATATGATATTGGTCCCATGTGGGTTTAATATGGGCAAACTAATGACTATGTGGGCCCCACATGGGACTCTTATTAGCAATTTGACCGTAAAATATATTATATGATAAGGGTCACATTTGGGTTTGGTATGCGCTAAATAAATAATTACACTATGTGGGCCATTTTGTGAGTCTTATTAGAAAGTTGACCGTATACAAATATGATAATTACTATGTGGGTCCCACATGGGACTCTTATTAGAAATATAACCGTATACAAACATAATCTATGATGAGGGTCACATATGGGTTTAATATGGGCAAAATAATTACTATGTAGGTCCCACATGGGACTCTTATTAGAAATTTGACAGTATACAAACATAACATATGATGAGGGTCCCACATGGGTTTAATGTGGGCAAATTAATGACTATGTGGGCCCCACATGGGACTCTTATTAGCAATTTAACCGTATACAAACATGTTATATGATGAAGGTCCCATATGGGTTTAATATGGGCAAACTAATTACTATGTGTGTCCCACATGGGACTCTTATTAGCAATGTGACCGTATACAAACATAATATATGATGAGGGTCCCATATGGGTTTAGTATGTGAAAAATAATGACTATGTGTGCCCCACATGGAGTCTTATTAGCAATTTGACCGTATACAAACATAATATATGATGAAGGTCCCATATGGGTTTAATATGGGCAAATAATTACAATGTGGGTCCCACATGGGACTCTTATTAACAATTTGACCGTATACAAACATAATATATTATGAGGGTCCGATATGAGTTTAATATGGGCAAACTAATGACTTATGTGGGCTTCACATGGGACTTGTGTTAGCAATTCGACCGTGTACAAACATACTATATGAGCCGCGTCGCGAGAAAACCTGTCTTCGGGAGTCTGACGACGTCACAAGATATGACGTCGTGAACGTAGCTGACGTAATTTCAGCCGAGATTTCCAATTATCGACGTTTGTCAGACCGCCATGTTAGGTTTGTTCCGTTGTGATAAAGTTATCTAACGAACAGAATCTATCCATAATCGGGAGTATGTGTGTGAAAAAAACGAATGGATCATGGATCCTGTCTGAGAATGTATTGGATGAACGTTAGACTGTCGTATTATCGGTCGTACGATCGAAATCCACCATTTTTATTCGAAACTGGCACATCTTATATTATGTTTTTATTATTCAAGCCCCTGTGGGTTGAATTTAGGTTTGTTTAATGGATTTTCCAGGTCTCGCAGGATCGCGTAGTGATTTTTTTAGCAGCCAACGCACGTTCATAATTTTACCTACGCCATGTTAAAGAATGCGAATGTGAACGGTGCATTATGAACGTTTCTCATATTTTTCGCCAGCTACATTTTTTTTCGCTACAGTTATATAATTTCTCAAAAAACTTTCTTATTTTATCAAATATTAACTGTCGTGTTGCATAATAATATCTTTTCGCGGGTTATGCTGACCGATACACATACGTCGCTATATACGCCATGAAAAATAGTTCTGATATGAGCTAACATAATTTGTATTGTGTCGTGTAATACATGTGTTGTTATTTTTTCTGCACGACATTTATATTAGAAAATGTTTATCTGATATAATATAATATAAACTGGCATGTATTCATTTGAAGAATTTTTTTTTTTTTTTTTTTCACGCGCAATGATACAACCGCATGTCTCCGTATAGTATTTTCCGACCGCCATTTTATGCCGACCCATTCCATAAACACAAAGAATATGTAAGATTTGTATCGGTTCTATTGTGATAATATATCCACATTTATTGTTATATTATAAATAAGTTATCTCATCTTCTATTGCACAATATTTTTTTAATAATCAGCGTGGTGGAAGCTATTTTATTTAATTCATACCAAGAAAACATTATCTGGTAGCCTGCCTGGAATCGAAACTGAAAGTATGATATAAATAGAACACAGCTACTGAGTTCATCTACAGGATACATCGCGAGTTTGATTGGGAACTACAATCGCGGTGCATATCGTAACAAGAAATTTGTGGCACAGATATTATACTACACAGACTAGTGTAAAAGTGAAACTGTTCAGTGAAATCAAAGGAAATAGGCAAGGGGGGAATCCCATATACAACACGCAGAGTGATTTCCCCTCCTGACGACTCTTCCAAGAGAAATCACTCTGCGTGTTGTTGTTTTTTGTTCTGTCGTGTTTAGTGAATGGATTCTCGCTGTCTACTACCTTATTCATATACTACAATAAACATATACGTACTATTAATAAATTGTCTGGCACCTGTGGTTAAACATGGTCACATATTATATAATTAACAATTCATTTCCATGGTTTGCGTGAATATGTCCAATTATTGATATTATTTACTCTTTTTTTTTTTTTTTTTTTCCACTGCAGATCTGGTTTCAGAGAAGAAGTGATATTAGATCTGGTTTTGGAGAAGAAGTGATTGATGGTACATGTATGTGAAAATAACTTCCCCCCCCCCCCAACCACCCCACCACCCCCCCCCCCCCCCCCCAACATTATCTGTGCATTCAACAAGACTGCATGGGAGGTACATGTAGGAGGGAGTAGCGAAGGGTAATTTAACGATTGGTGTTCATCCTTATGGAGTGCCAACGTACATAGTTTGGCCATCATGTACTAACTTTGGCCCCCTGGTACTTGAGAGCTAAATCCTGTTATGCCCCATTAAGAAAGTAATAGCATTAAAAGCTAATCATATTGCTTTTGGGGTGAGCTAAGACTTAAGTGATTCTGGTGCAGCATGGATCTGGCACCAGGCCAGGAGATTCTAATTTCAGGGCTGAATATATATGTTTATGTGAATATTGAGCTGTGATTTTGGGAATTTCCCTCATTTTATACAGGTTGAATACAGGATAGTCCATCCTGTTGGCCGGCCTTACATGACCCTGGCTGTTGATAGGCCGTTAAACACCAATAATCAATCAATCAATCAATCCACAGCACTCTAATTTCAGGGCAGAATATATAGTTTATGTAAATATTGAGCTCTGATTTTGGGAATTTCCCTTTCCCTTACTTTTTTTACAGGTTGAATTCAGGACACTCCATCCTGTTGGCCCGGCCTTACATGACCCTGGCTGTTGATAGGCCGTTAAACACCAATAATCAATCCATCATCCTTAATGGAATGCTGACTTACATGGTTTGGCCCTCATGTACCAACCATTTCAGCCCCCTGGTACTTGCGAGCTAATATGCGCAACATGTTACAACAGGATAGATACTCCAACACCTAAAATGACTATTTACACTATTATATAAACCATATTTGTATATATGCCTTTGTTACCAGCAATAAACATTTGTTCTCTTATTTTTGAGGGGGAGGTAGGAGGGAGTAGCGAAGGGTAATTTAGCGATCGGTATTCATCTTGTCGGAATGCCCACTTACATGGTTTGGCCCTCATGTACCAACCATTTCGGCCCCCTGGTACTTGAGAGTTAAATCCTGTTATGCCCCATTAAGAATTTCTGTATATGCAAGGATTATGTTCCTATCCTCAGGAGTATGCTTTCTCATCGGCGAGCATTGCATTTGCCAAAATGGTACAAGAGGGCCGAACCATGTAGGTCGACCATATGGTAAGGATGTCCTACTCAGCAGAAGGCTAGATTGATTGATTGGATCCCTTCTATGACCCAATCAAAATGAATGCAAACCAATTTTTGGCATATTGCTTATCCACACACACGTACTGCGCAGAATTTCTGGACTTTCAGTCCTTTGATTAACAATAATAGCGTAAGGGTAATTTTCTTTTATTATTTTGCTGCTGATATCACATATACAAATGTTTGTCTGTTATTGATATGTGTTGTTTATGTTCCGTTATTTTGACATATAATATTTTCTTTGACACAGTTTACAGATAACTGTCCACATTAACTGCTATCGACCAGGTGAAAACTCTGTGTAAGCTACATTTTTTTTATTTACATACTGATGGTCGGCAGCATATTTGTAGACCGTTGTAGCATGGGCCCGGTTTCCCGCACAACTATATGTTTCAGATATGGCGAATTTTCAGTTTATTGCTCAATTCTTTCTTTCTAATATACATCATGTATTACATGTAATGTATATTTATTTAATTAACATTTAGCTCAACCTTTACCTGAAAAAACAACAAAGCCATGGATGTTACGATGTCTCATCTGTGCATATGCACCGTCTGATCAGAACATAGGATGTCCGCCATTCAGTCACTAGGGAATCCTTTCTCGATTACCGACATGATATGGGTCGCCGATCTTAAGTTTATTGCAGATATTGTAAGGTCCGTTTTTTTAGCTCGACTATTCGAAGAATAAGTAGAGCTTATGTTGTCACCCCGGCGTCGGCGTCGGCGTCGGCGTCGGCGTCACCGTCAAGCCTTGGTTAAGGTTTGTAGTCAACCTTGTATATCGAATACTACTGGCCCTACACCCACCATACTTGCACAACTTCATCTCCTTGTGATGATCATCAATAACCCCTGATCTATATTTGACCTTGACCTACATTTCCTCTTGAATTACTTAGTTAATTCCCCTTGGTTAAGGTTTTTAGTCAACCTTGGTTAAGGTTTTTAGTCAAGCTTTTACATGGAATACTATTGTGCATACAGACACCATACTTGGACAACCTTTTCTCATAGCGATGTACATCAATAACCCCTGATATATATTTGACCTTGACCTACATTTCCTCTTGAATTACTTACTTAATTCCCATTGGTTATGGTTTTTAGTCAACCTTGGTTAAGGTTTTTAGTCAAGCTTGTACATGGAATACTATTGTGCATACAGACACCATACTTGGACAACCTTTTCTCATAGCGATGTACATCAATAACCCCTGATCTATATTTGACCTTGACCTACATTTCCTCTTCAATTACTTACTTAATTCCCCTTGGTTAAGGTTTTTAGTCAACCTTGGTTAAGGTTTTTAGTCAAGCTTGTACATGGAATACTATTGTGCATTCACACACCATACTTGGACAACCTTTTCTCATAGGGATGTATATCAATAACCCCTGATCTATATTTGACATTGACCTACATTTCCTCTTGAATTGCTTAGTTAATTCCCATTGGTTAAGGTTTTTAGTCAAGCTTGTATATGGAATACTTCTGGCCCTACACCCACCATACTTGAACAACTTCATCTCCGAGTGATATACATCAACAACCCCTGACCTGTATTTGACCTTGACCTACATTTAACCTTGAATTACATAGTTAATTCCCCTTGGTTAAGGTTTTTAGTCAACCTTGGTTAAGGTTTTTATTGAAGCTTGTACATGGAATACTGATGTACATACAGACACCATATTTGGACAACCTTTTCTCATAGGGATGTACATCAATAACCCCTGATCTATATTTGATCTTGACCTACATTTCCTCTTGAATTACTTAGTTAATTCCCTTTGGTTAAGGTTTTTAGTCAAGCTTGTATATGGAATATTCCTGGCCCTACACCCACTATACTTGGACAACTTCATCTCCTAGTGATGTACATCAACAACCACTGACCTATTTTTGACCTTGACCTACATTTAACTTTGAATTACTTAGTTAATTCCCATTGGTTAAGGTTTTTAGTTAAGCTTGTACATGGAATACTATTGTGCATACTAACACCATACTTGGACAACCTTTTCTCATAGCGATGTACATCAATAACCCCTGATTTATATTTGACCTTGACCTACATTTCCTCTTGAATTACTTACTTAATTCTCCTTGGTTAAGGTTTTTAGTCAAGCTTGTAGATGCAATACTCCTGGCCCTACACCAACCATACTTGGACAACTTCATCTCCTAGTGATGTACATCAATAATCCCTGACCTATGTTTTATCTTGACCTACTTTTATCCTTAGATTACTTTCTTATTTCCCCTTGGTTAAGGTTTTTAGTCAAGCTTGTAAATGGAATATTCCTGGGCCTACAGCAACCATACTTGGAAAACTTCATCTCCTAGTGATGTACATCAATAACCCCTGACCTATATCTGACATTGACCTACATTTAACCTTGAATTACTTACTTAATTTCCCTTCGCTAAGGTTTTTAGTCAACCTTGGTTAAGGTTTTTATGCAGGTCGCGGCCACATTGACCTACATTTAACCTTGAATTACTTACTTAATTTCCCTTGGTTAAGGTTTTTAGTCAACCTTGGTTAAGATTTTTATGCAGGCCGCGGCCACCTTGTTTGTCAAGCTATGTGTACATCGACAACCCTCGTAGTCGAGCTATGCTGTTCTCCTACAGCTCTTGTTCATCAGGTGGTCCAAGTACAGCTGTAAGCGGGACGATATCGTGAACATTCGACATTTCTGTTGTATGAATATGAAAAGCTTAAAACCGAATGCACACTGACGTGTGTGTCATGTTAATATAAGCAATAGATACGGTGGGATGATATTTCAAGGCAACATATGTTGGAGACATTAGTATCATGGACCGTGATCTGCACCACTTGAGGATATTTTTTATTTTTTGCAAAATTACCCCCTTTTCTGCATAATGGAAGTCTCAAACTTAACATGAAACAGTTCATTTCAGTTACTTAGGGGGTTACGTGTTAATAGTCAAAGGTTGTAGCAGCATTGTCAATGAAAAAATAGCAGTATGGACAAACTTTTAAAAATCTAATATCATATCCACATGAATCTTCGGAATGTCAAATTCTTGGTGGATTAACTGTGCAGTTGGTCATGGACATGCACAGACGGACGGATGGATTGACGCATCCACACATGCACAACGTGTGATTACTGGCATTTAACTCATTTAATTTATGAAGTATCTCCCCTGTGTATCACAGTCTATTAGAGTATACATATCAAGTAAAATAAAATACAAAGTCCTCGGATTTTGATCAAATACAATAGTGTGTATTGTAAGGCAGTTGTCGTGCCCCCCCCCCCCCCCCCCCACTCCTCCTCCACCCACACACGGAAATAAAATTACGAGTATTTATTATAAAATCTAAAACATATTTACAAATAGAGCAGATTGGCTGAACATGATCATGTTCTAACCAAGTGTGACATGGGGCTACAGACACTACCAATTTACAATGGCCCACGAGGCAGGGCAAATTATATACAAATGTATATATATTTGTAGGTAAATTAGAACAGTGACAATACTTAATTGGCATCAGGTACTTAAACAGTGTTGTGTTTTCAACTACATGTACAATTTGGTGTATTAGTTTCAATAATGTTTAATTAGAAGAATGAATACAGCACATGTAGTGGTTAATGTAGATTACATCAGTGACTGCATGACTTACATATCATTACCATGTATTGTATTTATTACCAATCCAACTCGCGTCCAAGGGTTAATTTAAATCATTGTCACATGTGAAGACATATGCTCGTTATGAGTTGGCTCATCTGTGTCTACACGGTTTTGTTGAAACTTTCGAATTAACTCGGGTTACCACATCTTGACACACGTCCTTGTTGTTTCTGTATTAACACAGCTCGTGTGCAAGGTATGTGCATGTGGATGTGATACATAAGTTGGATC
This sequence comes from Conchocele bisecta, assembly GCA_029237695.1. Classification (NCBI taxonomy): domain Eukaryota; kingdom Metazoa; phylum Mollusca; class Bivalvia; order Lucinida; family Thyasiridae; genus Conchocele; species Conchocele bisecta. Next base: position 3,050,546 of record CM055279.1, read on the forward strand.
ACGTTTTTGTATGAATAATATCGTCTAGCATTACAGGATCCGTACTCGGATACGGATAACAAAACGTCTGATCGAATATCAACATGATTAATGGAAGAAACTATTTTTAGTTGAAATTAACATGAAAATAAGACACACTACACTTATTTTCACGACCATGACTATTTGAAAAGCATAATAAAGGGGGTTGAATAAATGGAAGCTATCTGCGATAGCTATTTTTATGCATGTCGACGGTTTCATTGACACCCTCACCAGTGTGCCAAATGCATCCCATTGTTATCCTCGATGTGTATTACAAGTCTAGACATCACCCAACACTCGTGTGATACCGCCGTTCATTGATTGGCTTATATTTGGTGGTGCGGTGCTGTGGACGATTTCGATTGGCTTATCTTTGGCGCAGCATGCGGCCTCGTGTGTCAGTCTGAGTTTCAACCCCGACGAGACTGGTCGATTGCTAATCTCAAATTCCTCCACCTCCCTCCTCCTCCGCGATCATATAGGTGTTATATACGTTGGGCGAATGTTTACCCCAGAAATGCGGGTACAGTTTTAACTCGGTTCTGTATATTATCTGGTGATATGTTTCATTTACCGATACATGCATGTATGTCCTTTCACCATCTGTCAATCATGTTTGTCATGACTGATGCAAATTAAAATTGTATCATTACTGGATACCCTTGTTGGATTGGTGTGTATATGGGCTAGTGCAAGGCTGGTAGCAATTCGTATGAAATGGAACCATGGCTTGGGCTAATCCAACTGCATCGTAATTACTAATATTGGTAGTCTGTCTTGCTGTATCTGGTCCTCATGTGGAGGGCAGATGCAGCAAGCCATACTGTCACGATATAGGAGGAGGAGGTAGCATAAATGCTGTTTATATCTGAAGTAACATAATATGTTATACCTGAAGTAGCCTAATATTAGTCCGTCTTAACAGCAAATTCAAGATGGCGGCGAATTTTAAAATCGAAGTCGGTGCAGCTGAATTTTGTCAATTTTTACAGTAACAGTATTTGCGACGTAACCAACGACACGGACATGTTCATTATGATTGCAATGCTTATTATGACAACTGTGTAGTCTAACTCGAGCCAATATTGAAGAGCATCGTAAATAAATCGGAGATTTAATCAGATACACTACCGAATCTACCTAGCGTGGACGCCGCCATTTTGCTTTGAACACGTCACTGGATTTGTGACGCATGGCGAGTGAATGACGTCAAAACATGACGTCACGCACGTTCAAGCAATTACGTTTAGTATGCGGTATAAATTAAATACATGATTAGTGCCGTAGAATATAAAATATATTTCGCCCGACAACTTTATAGCGGCTCGCTAAAGCTCGCCCCAATAAAGCTGTCTAAGGCTCAACCGAAAATAGTTTATATTCGACAGCATTAACCATGTATTTACTATATACTGTAACGTCGATTTAACGTGGCTTTTACGTGACGTCTCATTTGCTCAAACGACCTGAATAGTGGTGTTGTATAAAATATAATATCTTAATGAATATTGCAGATATCATGATCAAATAAAATTAAATTCATCATACAAATACCATTATCATAGTAACAAAATGTTAATTTGACCAATAATTTCCCGAAGACAGGTTTTCTCGCGACGCGGCTCATATGATGTCGGTCTCATTGTGTTTAATATGTGCAATCTAATTGCTATGTGGGTCCCACATGGGTCTTTTATTAGAAATTAGACAGTATACAAACATAATAAATGTTGAGCGTCCCATATGGGTTTAATATGGGCAAATACAGGGGGGGGGGGGGTCCCAAAAAGAAGAAAATCTTCAATACTCGAATAGTTGGATGACTTTTTTCGTGGCCTAGGTGTCAGGAAATCGCATCTGCGGCGATCTGGTATTTACAAATTTCATGGGGGAGGACCCCCAGACCCCCAGACTTTACAATTTCTCGCGCGCGGAGGTCGGGTACGCCGAATTTTAATTACAGACCCCCCCCCCCCCCGCAATTATTTCTGTATCCGCGCCTGATATTGAGGGCCCCACATGGGACTCTTATTAGCAATTCGACCGTATACAAACATACTATATAATGTGGGTCCCATATGTGTTTAATATGGGCAAACTAATTACTATGTGGGTCCCACATGGGACTCTTATTAGCAATTCGACCGTATAAAAACATACTATATGATGTGTGTCCCATATGTGTTTAATATGGGCAAACTAATTACTATGTGGGTCCCACATGGGACTCTATTAGCAATTTGACCATATACAAACATGAGCCGCGTCGCGAGAAAATCTGTCTTCGGGAGTCTCACGACGTCACAAGACATGACGTCGTGAACTTTCCAATTATCGACGTTTGTCAGACCGCCATGTTAGGTTTGTTCCGTTGTGTTAAAGTTATCTAACGAACAGAATATATCTATAACCGGGCGTGTGTGAAAAAAACGAAACAGTCTTCGATATGTCATGGATCCTGTCTGAGAATGTATTGGATGAACGTTAGACTGCCGTACTAACGGTCGTATGATCGAAATCCACAAATTTTATTCGAAACGGGCACATCTTATATTATGTTTTTATTAACAATAATGGCATAAGGGTAATTGCACGAGTTCCTCGCAGCATCAATGACTTAGAAATGCTTCAGGCGCTGTACATTGTCGCCTAACTGTCGTTCTTTGACATTTTTACTATTTTTCGTCGGTTGTCCTTATGAATTCAAAATGGTGAACGCATAATTTAACTGGCTACATATCAGAGAAGTCTTCGCTTACACTGCACTTTGATTCCTAAATAATCTTAAATATGAACAACCTAGTGTATGCCAACGATATTACCATCTATTATCTTGGTAAATTGAGACTTTTTAACAATTCTATCCAGTACTTAGCGATTGATATGCCATTTAATGCCACTCATTTTATCATAAATGGAGGTAGACAGGCATCTATATAATGACATAAATATCCGGGGTTTGTATTGAATTTAAAATAAATTCATCAACATATTAATTGGAAATGTGATGGTCATAAACTTGCTTTTGTAGTCGAAAGTGCTTTTGTAGTATCAAATCATCAGTTTATCACTTGACTGCATAATAATGTATATCAGGTGATGGTAATGCGATCCTCAAGAAAGACACACGGCGACAATTATAAGGTATCTGCCCGGTATCGTGTTTTGTCACAAAGTTAATGTTATAAGCGGTCTACTGCCTACTGCCTACTTTAAAATATGTCGTCGTATACGAAATGTTAAATGATGTCGCTATTATTCCCCAAAATTATTTCAGACAGCAGCAAACAACAGGGAAACGCCTCACTCTGCCTCATTTGAAAATTATTCATACGAAATTACGTTACTTGGGCCGCAATCCAAAACATGACGTTACATTAGCAACTGCAACACGAGCCATAAACATTAGTTTCATACTTTGTCTTGGCCTATGGGAGACACTTGACCAGGCTACGAGATATCCAAATTTGGTTGACATGCGATAAAAGATAACAAATCTATAGGACTTGTCCGGATCAACACCCCTTGTATACGCCGTTGATAAAAACGTCGTAATTTCGACGTCATTGATCTAAAACGTCATATAAGTTTGTACCACGCGTCATAAAACTACTTCTGAAATGAACCATAATTGGGATACATTGATAATTTTGGCGGCATATGGCTTTTAAAAGATGTACAATTCAGAATACGCGAACAAGTAAAAACTGAAAATGTTGTCATTAAGCCCGGTTTTCGCACGGCGCGGCTCATATACTGTAACGTCGTTTGACGTGGCTTTTACGTGACGTCTCATTTGCTCAAACGACCTGCATAGTGGCGTTGTATTAACTATAATATCTTAATGAATATTGCAGATATCATGATCAAATAAAAAGCATTCAATTCATCATACAAATACCATTGTCATAGTAACAACATGTTAATTTGACCAAGAATTTCACGAAGACAGGTTTTCTCGCGACGCGGCTCATATATGATGAGGGTCCCATATGGGTTTACTATGGGCAAAACTAATTACTATGTGGGTCCCATGTGGGACTCATATTAGACATTTGACCGTATACAAACACAATATATGATGTGGGTCCAATATGGGTTGAATATGGGCAAAATAATCACTATATGGGCCCCACATGGGACTCTTATTAGCAATTTGACCGTATACATACATAATATATGATGAGGGTCCCATATGGGTTTAATATGGGCAAAATAATTACTATGTGGGTCCCACATGGGACTCTTATTAGAAATTTGATTGTATACAAACAAAAGTCATGACGTGGTCCCGTATGGGTTTAATATGGGCAATTAATTACATTATGGTCGACAGTTGCCTGTATACAACCCACATCTTCCCCACATGGGCTTGCGTGCTGGGATACCACATGAACATTCTACCAGCTCTATATGTATAGATACATTAGAAGGTTGACAACGGGCTGACACACAGGTCTTTTCAAATGGGGGAAAATATATATCAAAACAGTATTCTATTATTTTAGTTTGGGTGTTATACTTGTACAGAGATGTTCCTTATTATACATGACATGTATTGCTCTTTACCAGACCAAAACTACCGCGTATCTGTGATACAGCTAAAGTTAGCAACACATTCCTCCCAACAAAAACTATTCAAAATCAAAGTGACCTATGTATAGCGCCGAATGTCGCGAGAATTGTCAGTAGCCAAGCACAACAACGCAAGCCATTCACTGCAATTTGTCTCCTTGGCGTCAGTAAACAACTGTTCACTCGTTACGTTCGGTGCTACTACGTTCGACGTTGTGATTGGCTACTGATTAGCTCGTAACATACGGTGCTACGACAAGGTCCCTATGATTTTAATGGGAGAAATATGTTGCTAACTTTGAGCTGTATCACGCGGTAGTTTTTGACCCTGTAAAGAGCAAAATGATGAGAAACAATGTCTTTTTTACAAGTATAACACCCAAACTCAAATAATAGAATACTGTTTTGATATATTTTTTACTCGTTGGAAATGACATGTGTTTCAGTCCGTCGTCAACCTTCCACTGCCGGTAGATTGATTATTGGTGCTTAATGGCCTATCAACAGCTAAGGTCATTTAAGGCCGGGCCAACAGGTTGGAATATCCCGTATTCAACCTGTCCGAAATGAAGGAAATTCCCAATATTTACCGAATATATATATATATATATTCAGCCCTGAAATTAGAATATCTTGACCTGGTGCCAGGTCCATGCCACACCAGAGTCACTTAGCTCCAACCCCAAAAGTGATGTGATTAGCTCTAATCCTACTACTTTTTAATGGGGCATAACAGGATTTAGCTCTCAAGTACGGAATGTACATGAGGGACAAACCATGTAAGTCGGCATTCCGGTAAGGATGAACCCTGATCGTTAAATTACCCATCGCGTGCTCCCAACCAACCAACCACCCACTCCACTGCGGGTAGAAGTTTTGTCACCTGTTGTTATACAAATTGGGTTGCCGGGTATATACATGTAAATAAATATACACTGGCTAGAAAAAATAGCAATACCGACATGGTGACTAGAAAAATAACAATACTGACATAGTGAGTATTGGTGTTTAACGGCCTATCAATATCTAAGGTAATTTAAGGCCGGGCCAACGAGTTGGACTGACCCGCATGCAACCCGTCAATGATGAGGGAAATTCCCAAAATGAGAACTCAATATTTACATAAACTATATATAGTTATATATATTTTCAGTCCTGAAATCTGAATATCTGACCTGATGCCAGGTCCATGCCACATCGGAGTCACTTAGCTCTTGCCCCAAAGTAATAGGATTAGCTATATAGCTTATTACTTCTTAATGGAGCATAACAGGATTTAGCTCTCAAGTGCAGGGGGGCATATAAATGAGGGCCAAACCATGTAAGTCGGCATTCCGTAAAGGATAACACCGATCGTTAAATTACCCATCGCATGCTCCCACCTATCACACAAACTGACATAGTGACTAGAAAAATAACAATACTGACATAGTAACTACAATACTGACATGGTGACTAGAACAACTAGAAATAGACGCTTGTCGACAAGCGCATGTGTATCCCCCTCCCCGCCACGAAAACAACAAAGGGAGATAACTAACATGTCAGTAAGGCGAGATTTGTCATTCTAGCGCGTGAAGCACCTTTGGGTTATGGTCTATGCATGTATGAAGTTTCATGAAAATATTCCAAAGTGTGTTCGACTTATGTTCCTGACACAAAATCAGTACGCGAAAAAACAAAGTGAGCTAACAAAAAATGCAAGAGTTGTCATTCTTGCGTGCAACACACCTTTGGGTCCGGTCTATGCATGAATGAAGTTTCATGAACTTATTCCAAAGTGTGTTCGACTTATGCTCCAGACAAGAAATGTCTGCGAAGGACTATGTTCGTTGTAAAATCCATAGTATCCCCTGGGTGATACAATAACAATACTGACATGGTAACCTGCGAATACTGATAAATGAGAAACTATGAACACATTTTACACCAAAAAATGTGTTGATGGTGAATTATATGGGCTAGTGTATATTGCTGCGTTTACTACTGCGAACCTCGTATACTATAATGCATGTACATACACTGCAGTTAATATATATGTACATTGGAGAGAAAGTCATATGGTCACGTAGGTACGATTTGACGCTAATGAAACATATAGTAAATTGTTTTAACATACATAGTTTTAATCATTCTTTAAACATCAGGCAGTTTGAGTGGCTAAGATTAAGAAATGCTCGGTCTTGACAATCAAACTTCCCGATTTCAAGTATTGAGTACTGAGTACATACTCAAGTTTTTAAATAACTGACCAGATGGTCTTTATTTATTTATGGGAAATCAGACAGTTGGTTAAAACACAGCTTTGCTTGGTAACATTTCTTTACATGTCATTAATATACACACACAGCATTTAAGTTGTATTACTTGGTACACCCATTGTCATTGTTTTACCTTATTTGTATGACAGAAATATAGAATAGTACCTAATTATGTAACTATTTCACATGTTTTCAACATCAAACATGTCCATTTGTTTCTTCACAATATTAACTAATACTTCATTATCGCATACATATACATACCTTCGCCTGTCCATGGTGTCTCAACTCTTGGTGTTTTCTGAGTCGAGGTTGATGCTGTTGGAGACAAAATTCGGTTCCGTTCTGGGCTTAGAGCAGAAGGTGGACGCGATGACATACCGGTAGGATGTGGTGGGATAGGCATTTCTAACGCATCTGTCCAGTAGCGGCTACGTTTTCTGATATTGGTGCTTCGTCATCAGACTCCGATTCAGATAATAATCTCTTCCGGGGCCTGTTGGCATATGCAACAAATTTCGAATTGTTCACAGAATATTATTTTAACAGGAATTTCGCATCTGCAAGAAATATTTCACCTGCTTCAGATTGTAAAACTATTTCCATGCAATTATTAACATTAACGTTACAAAAGTGAATATCAAACATGAATATCGCCACATTCTTCTAGATTTATATGGTGAATATGGCCCCAGGCTGAGAAGAGAGAAAAGGGACATTATGACATACATGTATGCGGCCAGCGAAGCCTCAGATCAGCATGCGTTGGGCGCAGTCTCAGGCTAATCAGGGCCCTCATTGTTCGATATTCCATCAATGGAGTAGCAATAATGACACCAACAAAATGTTTATCATCTGATGATACTGTGAGAATGTAAGAAACTATCTTCAATTATTGCAAATGACATAAGGTCCCTTTTCTCCACAGGCGGCCAATATATATGTATACAATACAACTGTTCTGAAAAACACCCAACTACATACGGAAATCCAGTAAACTATTTATCTAATGATTCATACAGCAACACTTATTATTTCTATTCATTGTTATTTATTTTTTTTAGTTTCCGAATTAAGCAAAAATATTTGGTACTTAAAAACTTTAACACAAATATTAAACAAAAGATTAACGCAAAACTCTAAGTAATTTGGCCTGGACATTGGGCATGAAGGCGGAATGGGTGGGCTACAAAATCATTAATGAAAATATGGATGATTAAACACTATTTAAATGATCATGTTCATTTTGGTCTTTTTAGCACTACCTGCTATGTCGTCTCATTGGCATTTGGTCGTCAAGTTCTTCATCTGACTGGAGGTCCGACGTGTCTTCCGATTTCTTCACTTTTGCCCTGGCATCTTCCCAGTAGCCTGAAGTCAAATTGTCATGATCGTGGTCAATTTCTTTTAGTTGGATATTTCATTATGGTGTGATGCAGTGTTGTACTTTATTGTAAATGTTGCAATTACTTTTCAAGTCACTTAATTATGTGTGGAATGAGGTTTGGTGGGAAAGCTATCTTGTAATGAAACAAAAAACAAAGATTGCCATTTTAAACCATTGAGTATTTTGCCAAACACATTATTGACAGCTAGAACAAGAGTGCCGAAGGTCACAATATACGCCCGTCGAGGCAAGGTCAGTAAAAAAAACACAAAAAACAAGAGTGCCGAAGGTCACAATATACGCCCGTCTAGGCAAGGTTAGTAAAAAAAATACAAGAATGCCGAAGGTCACAATATACGCCAGTCGAGGCAAGGTTAGTCAAAAAGGGGAGATAACTCACTGAAAACAAAAACTTCATCTTCACGTGATAAACATGTATACCGAATTTGATTACGATCGGTGAAGTAGAACTTAAGTTATCGCGTGGAGAAGTTCTGCCCGCCGCCCTCCGCCCGCCGCCCGCCCGTACAAGGTGAATCCATAATACGTCTTGTTTTTCAAACGGGCGTATAATAAAAACCGGAAACATGAAATAACCTATGAATTATACTTACCAATACCAGTGGTAAGGACCCTTATTGTGTATTTTATCCATGTCTCTCCTGGTATTTCTTTTTTTTGCACCGCTGCATTGATTCTTTGGGTGTTCTTATATGGTGGCCAGTATGTCTCGTTGCCAACTATCCAATTATCTGATACGATTCCTGTTTCATTTTCGCCCGTGAATAATACCACACTGTATGACATGCCTGGAGACGAATGGCAAAATTAAAAAATACATCCAAATGATGAACATAGAAATTGTCCACGCTTATAAATTCATTTAACATTTCAGGTAAGATCTGAAAGCAAGTATATATACAATTCATTAACATGTAATATTTACACTATTCATAAATGCTTTAACCTTTTACACCATATGGTAAGCATTCACTTACAACTCTCTAATAATAAGAGTTGTCAGAAGACAACGACGCTCGCCTATTGGCAGCCTTCAATAAAAGCTACCAAAGTTGTGTAAAACATGTTACAGCATGAGAGAGAATCATCAGACGAATGTACATATGAAATATCAAGACATTCCGTGTGTGCCCTTGACCTTGAGGAAATGCGTTGGCGCGTGTATTTGCTACGGCATGATATACGGTCATCAGACGAATGCATGTATGAACTATCAAGATGTTCCCTGTAAAGAAACAGAAGTTATAAGAAATTTACACCAACGTTAAGTTTATGAACACACTAAGTTTGTAACATTGACCTTGGCACAATTGGTGGGCGGTGGGTCGTGGATTTACTACAGTATGATAGACGTCATCAGATGAATGCATGTATGAATTATCAAGATGTTCCCTGTAAATAAACAGAATATATAAGAAAGTTACCCCAACGTTAAGTTTATGAACGCACATAGTTTGTGACCTTGACCTTGGGGTGGATAGTAGGTCATGGATTTGATACGTAATATCATGATAGGGTCATGAGATGAATGCATCTATGCAATATCAAGGTGTTCCCTGTAAAGAAACAGAAGTTATAAGAAATTTAAGTTTATGAATGCACTAACTTTGTGACCTTGACCTTCAGGCATGGTGTGGGCGCAGGGTCGTGGATTTGCAACAGGATTATAGAGAGTCATCTGAGGAATGCGTTTATGAAATAGCAAGGTGTTCCATGTAAAGAAAAATAATTTATAAGACATTTAACGTTAAGTTTATGAACGCACTATGTTTGTGACCTTGACCTTGGGACAAACGGTGGGCAATGGATCGTGAATTGCTACATGATGATACAGGGTCATCTGAGGAATGCGTGTATTAAATATCAAGGAGTTCCATGCAAGGAAACCGAAGTTATGATAAATGTACCCCAACGTTAAGTATGTGAACGCAGTAAGTTTGTGACCTTGATCTTGGGTCAAGGGGTGGGCGGTGGGTCATGGATTTGTGACAGAACGATAGAGGGTCACCTGAGGAATGTGTGTATGAAATATCAATGTGTTCCATGCGAAGAAACATAAGTTATAAGAGATTTACCCTAACGTTAAGTTTATGAACGCACTAAGTATGTGACCTTGACCTTGGGTCATGGGGTGGGTGGTGTGTCGTGGATTTGCTACAGGGTGATAGATTGTCATCTGGGGAATGTGTGTATGAAATATCAAGGTATTCCATGCAAAGAAACAGAAGTTATAAGAAATTTACCCCAACGTTAAGTGTATGAACACACTAAGTTTCATTAGTATGTGACCTTGACCTTGTGTCATGGGGTGGGCGGTGGGCGGTGGGTCGTGGATTTGCTACAGGGTGATAGAGGGTCATCTGAGGAATGCATGTATGAAATATCAAGGTGTTCCATGCAAAGAAACAGAACGTTAAGTAGTAGTAAACTGAATAGAGCCGAAAAGCAGAATGCATGCAATTACAATATAAAACACAATTATCTGATTACTTGCCTTCAAATCATGTTTGTTAAAAAGTAATTAAAAATATTTTGAGATCTAGTTTTGTGTGTGTTCAGTTTGCCAGTTTCGTCCCAAAAGGTAGAATGCGCGCGTGCGCGTGTTCAAATCGCGAGGGGAGTTAACTATGCCGAAAATTATGGCCTGTTACTAAATTTAGCGATGACCGCACGATTTGTGACGCAAATAGGGGCCCACATAGGACCCATTATATAGCGACTATGCGTTATAATATGGGACCCATATGGGACCCATATCAACCAGCCCATATGGGCCTGCCCATATATAGCCCACATATGACCCATTAACGACTATGCGTTTTAATATGGGACCCACATGGGACCCATATCAACCAGCCCATATGGGCATACCCGTATATAGCCCACACAGGACCCATTAGCGCCTAGGCGCGTTTTAATATGGGACTCGCATGGGACCCATATCAACCTGCCCGTATATCGTCCACATAGGACCCATTATAGCGACTAAGCGTTATAATATGGGACCCGCATGGGACCCATATTAACCAGCCCATATGGGCCAGCCCGTATATAGCCCACATAGGACCCATTATAGCGACTAGGCGTTATAATATGGGACCCGCATGGGACCCATATTAACCAGCCCATATGGGCCTGCCCATATATAGCCCACATATGACCCAGCGACTATGCGTTTTAATATGGGACCCACATGGGACCCATATCAACCAGCCCATATGGGCCTGCCCATATATAGCCCACATAGGACCCATATGGGCTTGCGAGCTGGGAACGTTCAATTTGGAACATAGAGAGACAACATTCGTTATTTTCAGCCTTACAGGAATTTACCTGGGACAATGCATTGAACGAGACGAACAGATACTGTCCAACAATGTCAGCCGTCCTCGAAGCCATGTTCAAATATATTCGAGGTCGAAAACGGCCGACAAGTTTAAAACCATTTGTTGGCACTGTAATTGGCTTGACAGTATTTGGACAACAGCCCAGAAATATGAAACTGTTCCTGAAATTACCGCACTACAAATGTGGTTGTCTTGTTTTTCCCCGAGATGTAAGTACGATGGATAAATGGTGCCTATGGCTTATGAAACCAGTGTAGCCCCATACGCGCAGCCTGATCAGGGCCTACACTGTGCACCATTATTCAGTTAATTAGGAGGTAGACTGATAAAAGTCCCATTTCATCCAGTAAAAGCGTCAAATATACATGTACATGTACACGGTGTTCTCTGTATGTTTCGGAGATGTGTACATGTACATACATCGTATATTGTCAGGCAAAATAAATATTCATGACCATTACTGGACATGTTAATTGGCATTATTATACACTGTACTTTTTACATCCAACGTGAATTTCCACTCTTGATATCAGGGATGATAAACGTTTCTTCTTAAAATGTTAACGGAAACCATTATATATTCTCACCAGCGCTCCAGATAAACTGCGTATTTGGTTAAATACCCAATTAAAATGTATCATGCTGCAGAAAACAATAAACAGACCACAAATATAGCATATATTTCTTATTTTCCATGAAAACACAGGAGACAAGGAGACAATTCTAATGAAATGCCAAGACATGTTTTCATTTTGAAGCAAACTATTCAATAATTGCTGTATGTTGATGTGTGTAAACAGTAGAGTGATTTTATTTTACCCAATTAAAATTTGGAAATACCCAATTGCTTCAGAAATGATGGAGTGACAATACTCAATTACTAATTCCTTATCTGGAGCGCTATTTATTTTTTGATGTGTAATGATGTAATGATAATACATTATAATCTGTGGATAAAATGTATTTATTCCGGTCACATATTTAAAGGTACCTGCCCACTCAGTAGGCACAAAATGTTTTTAAATTATTTATACTAATTAAATGCATTATCTAAAAAAATAATAGTCGAACGATTATAAAGTACATGTATGATTGCACATCAAAAAACAACAATACAGAATAAATAGTATTGTCCGTTAACATTCTAAGGAAACACCGTTATCGCCCCTGATATCAGTGTGGAAATTTACGTCTTATATAAAATGTATAACACTGCAATACGTGGGGCTGTGTGAGAGTTGAGCTGGTAGAACTGGTGGAATAGTGACACAATTATACACTGATTTAATTCATATAAGGAACATTTTTTGCCTACTGAGTGGGCATTTTACCTTTAATTGATATAAATAATATAAAAATGTACTGCCTAAAAAAACGTGTCCCTTTAACCCTTACCACACTACATTCTTAAATCACAATGTTCGCAAACAGTGTACACCAAGATGAGGCCACTTGCAAATGGTTATCTCATCACGACAGAGCATCTCATTCCCACGAGATAGGATTTGGTTCCCACGCTATAGTCGGCCAATAAAAATTTAGCATCATTGTCCTTCAAGATGGTGGAATAATATATGTTATTATATTGCCTGATTATGTCGTTCAAACGAGATAGCTAACTCATGGTAGCGAGATACTATCTCGTCAATTTCATTTCTCAATTGCATAATGTGTTTCGACACCTAGGCCTTCACCAGATTCAACCTAACTTGGAATTTGCATGGGGATTCAAGCAACAAGAAACTGTGTTGACCGCATAAGGACTGGGTTTGATGACCAGGTTAAACAACTTCAGGAAAGGATATCAACACCGGTGTAACTGGAAAATAGTAGACAGGGATATCCGTAGACGGAAGCAGTTCTAGCATGCGGCCACGAATTCAGGCGGAGCCATGTGACTAAGTAGATACACCAGGTACCGGGACACAAGGAGATACACCGGGAAAAATGTAGACATACCGGAAAATAAGTAGACACATCGAATACGTAGACATACCGGGAAATAAGTAGACACATCGGGTACCGGGACACAAGGAGACACACCGGGAAATACGTAGACATACCGGGAAATAAGTAGACACATCGATCGAGTACCGGGACACAAGGAGACACACCGGGAAATACGTAGACATACCGGGAAATAAGTAGACACATCGATCGAGTACCGGGACACAAGGAGACACACCGGGAAATATGTAGACATACCGGGAAATAAGTAGACACATCGGGTACCGGGACACAAGGAGACACACCGGGAAATACGTAGACATACCGGGAAATAAGTAGACACATCGATCGAGTACCGGGACACAAGGAGACACACCGGGAAATATGTAGACATACCGGGAAATATGTAGACACATCGGGTACCGGGACACAAGGCGATAAATCGGGAAATATATTTATGAATCGCGTCGTACATGCGAACAAACCTAGTTTAATGTGATAATACTAATTTTATTTCCTGTCTGATTTTCTTTAATTGCGCAGAGTTTGATTTATAAGCCTAAACTCTTAACCCTTAGACCACACAACAATTGTCGTCTGCTGTTGCTGTATATCTTGCCTTATTTCTCAATAAAAACATGTTTTGACAGCACTTCAGAATCATGTCCAATGTAATTATTCTGCTAAAGTGCTGTCAAGGCATGTTTTTTTATGATAAAAATGGAAAATAGAAAAATAAAGAGCAGACGACAAAATATTAAGATAGCTGTATGAGGGTTAATTGCATAAGAATACAGTCCTACTAATTGTAAGGTATAATGTTCCGCGATCAATGCGATTCTCAACGGTTTATAGTTTTCAAAATTATTCAATACAATACAGTAACAATGCAATATGTGTATTCACTCTAAGCGAAGTAACATGACACACGAGGTGTACATTATATAAAATCAAATTCAATAAAATATTATAATGCTAACTATGTTGGTTTTTTGTACGAAAATTGTTAGGTTTTGGAACTGCATTCCAGTGATTGTTATTTTGAACAAACTGTTTGAATTTAAATGAATGTATTCGGACAATCAAAGAGGAATTGGAGCTTGTCATCGGAGCATAGCTAGTTCTTTCCCTTTTAATTTATTTATAGAAATCCGGTCCAAATTATGTGTTTTCGGGCCTTATTGCTGGTCGAAAGCGCTAATGTATCACGATTTGTTGGGTAAATGAGCCATTATAGTGTTTTCTACTAGTGTCGACCAGATTCATCCTATTGATCTACTCAATATGATCCGGGACTGCAATTATTAAATATTACCAAATGTGTAGACTGCACAGATGTGTCTACCATATTCACAGTCTTTATTTTTGCACTATTCAGTAAGAAACAAACACTAAAATAAAACATAGGACCGGATCTCTATAAATATATTTGCAAAGGGAAATAACTAGCTACAATACCTCAGTATCCCTCAGTATCCCCTCGCCGATAAGCAAGAGGGGTGTAGCGTTAGTCCATGCACGTACGTACGTACGTTAGTAACTGTTACACCTTTCATTGTTCAATAACGTATGAACCGCTTCACCGATTTTGATAATATTTGGCCACAATTTGTGTTTAGGGATGCTGCGTTGTTTTGTAGAGACCCACGTCCAAGATCGAGGTCGATGAGGACTTATATTCACTTTGTTTGTAAAGCAAACATGTTAAATTGTTTTTTGTTTTGTTTTATTATCAAGGCTGCCAGCGAGGGGATTAGCCTCTTATTCAATAATATTGTTGACTACGTTTGGTTTTCTTTCCACCCTCAATTCCATTGCGGGACGCTATGTTGTACGCTTTTGGTTGCTAATGGAAAGGAAGATTGGTAACCAGTGTAGCTCCTGATCAAATAGCACACTCCTGTAGCCTGACAGTGATCTATATTGTTAGATCGAAGCATGACGGGTGTTCCATTGATAAAATAGTGAACATCGCAGATCCTGATCAGACTGTGCGGATGCACAGGCTGATCTGGATCTACACTGGAAGCAAAATGCATAATTCCCATCGCTCCAGTCACAGCCATATACATTTGATTGTACTAACTATTGACTTGGTAATAATTACACGTTAAACAGCATATAATTGCGTCGTTACAAACGTACGACATTTCCATGTAATATAGTTCAACACCCATGAAATTATCAGAAATATAACAGGGTGTCCAAATACAACGCCATATAAGGAATATAAATATTCTATTAAAGGTACATGCCCACTCAGTAGGCACAAACTGTTCTTTATAGGAATTAAATAAGTGTACAAGTGTGTCACTATTCCACCAGTTCTAAACATTACGAGTGCCCGCTATACAGATATAATCATTTAGTAATGTGTAGTTTACTGATAGTGACGCGCGGTGGTATCAGATTATTTTCATATACAAATGAGTATTTTTTAAATTATTTATACTAATTAAATATGTCACTTGAAAAAGAATATTTTCGACATATTATAATGTATGATCATTGCACATCAAACAGTAAATACAGAACATAAAAAGTAGTGTCCGATAACATTTTAAGGAAACATAGTTATCGCCCCTGACATCAGCGTGGATATAACATGTATACTAATGACAATCAATACGTGGGGTAATGGTGAATGAATGTTTATTTTGCTAGAAAATATCCCGGATGATGTCTCTCATATAAAGAACAGTTTGTGCGTAATGA
>CM055279.1:3067322-3119822 GCA_029237695.1 Conchocele bisecta
GTGCGTAATGAGTGGGCATGTACCTTTAACAGGTGTATGTGTACAGTTACATGTACTAGCTACAATAATGCGATTCCAATACGTTATCTACGGCTACAATTTGACCCATACCCAAACCTCTTGCATGTAGGTCAACATTTAGTAAACTGTATATTTTATACCTTTAAACAAGTAATCATTGATTTAATCTAGTAAATTGCCAAATATAATAGAGCAGGGCAATCATTTCCCCATGGAAGCCATATTTGCTGTTGTTGTTGTTCAACATTCAACATAACGAAATAAAGATTTCGAATTTACAAGATACACATGTAAATGTCAGATAAACACATTGACACAGTAAAATAACCAATTTCTGCATGTGTATGTTCTTTATTATTAATAATTTATTGATACAGCTTTGCCAGTTTTAAATCGCTAACATATCAAACATGCCGGATAACCGGTTGCAAAAATCGCTCTTCCATGTGTTACATTAAAGAGATGGGGTTAAATTGCTACCCTTGCGAGAGGTATGGAGCAGGGTAGCAACATTTGTTTCTACACGCAATAGTGTATGTATTGCTTTTTAAAGGCACTGGGTCTCAAATATGCCGAGAAAGTATTGAAACAGAATAGGAAACAATAGATTTATAATTGGAAATTGTATGGAAGCGACCTGGTGCCAATGTGAAACTAATTTTATCTACTAACTCCTAATAAGGAGGTAGTATCTCCTAATTAGGACTTACTATTTCCTAATTATGACTTAGTATCTCCTAATTAGGACTTAGTATCTCCTATTAGGAGTTAGTATCTCCTAATTAGGAGTTATTATGTCCTAATTAGGACTTACTGTTTCCTAATTATAATTTAGTATCTCCTAATTAGGAGTTAGTATATCCTAATTATGAGTCAGTATATCATAATTAGGACTTAGTATCTCCTAATTAGGACTTACTGTCTCCAAATTTGGACATACTATCTGTGTCAATGCTAAAATTCTTTATCTCCTAATTAGGATATACTAACTCTTAATTAGGAGATACTAACTACTAATTGGGAGATAAGTTACTATCTTTCTATGGTATAGTACGAATATGTTAAAACAAAATGGTGCGATTGATTGACGTATGTGGCTGTGACTGGAGAAATGGGAGTAGTGTAGATCCAGATCAGCATGTGCATCCGCACAGTCTGATCCGGATCTGGACTGTTCGCCATACCCTCAATGAAACACATGTCATGCTTCAAACAAGCAATATACATGTAGATCGTTATCAGGCCACATGAGTGTGCTATTTGAGCAGGAGCTACACTGGTCATAAATCCCATAAGCCCCATTTCTCCAGTCACAGGCACATATGCCATCTACTGGGCATGAAGCAAAAAGTCACATTATTGGATATCTGAGACATCATCTGAGACCCAGTCACTTTTACAGCACTGTGTTTCCCTTGACCTGTATCAACCCAAAACACAATTTCATGCGATTTCCTACAAGAGTGCCGAAGGTCACAATATACACCCGTCGATGCAAGGCCAGTCAAAAATGGGAGATAACTCACTGAAAACCAATATGGTTGTTCATCTCGCCGTGATCAAAATATACCGAATTGTGTTACGATCCTTGTGTTATTACGTGGACAAGGGTACCGAGTGCGAAAATGTCCGCCAAGGGGAGTAAGTAATCGGATTTTTTTAATCTATAAGTTTATTCTCGCCGTGATAAACATGCATACCGAATTTGGTTACGATCGGTCAATTTTATGTCGTAATCTTTGATAGAAATCATGACGTCATGATGTTTAGGGGTGATATAGTTTTGTCTATTCCACTTGCACGCGGAACTATTGACCGGGCAGACCGGACACGCGGAACTATTGACCGGGCACGCGGAACTGTTGCACAGGCACGTCAAGACCAATGGAATTAGTCAAAACTATGGAATATCAACTTATATAGGGAGTTATATAGGGGTAATAATTACAATCGGATTCATAAATACCATGCGAATTGATAATCAAAATATGCTTTACTGATATGATTCCCCACTTTCAGCGCATTTCTGAGACAAATTGCATTGGAAGCAGTTTTGTTATCCCCTCGCCGATAGGCAATACGGGATATAGCGTTCGTTCCAATACGTACGTGCACGCATGCGCGCCGTGCTTACGTTAGTAACACACACCTTTCAGTTTTTCAATAACAATGAACCGCGATAATATTTGGCCACAATGTGAGTCTAGCGATGGTGCGTTGTTTTTCACACGACCCACGTCCGACCGCCAAAGGTCAAGGTCAGTGAGGACTTATGCTCACCTTGGTGGTTGGTCGGGAGCACGCGAAGCGTAATGCGACGATCGGGGTTCATTCTTACCGGAATACCGACTTACATGGTTTGGCCCTCATGTACATTTTCGGCCTTTTGATACTTGAGAGCTAAATCCTGTCGGGGTTGGAGCTAAGCGACTTTGGTGTGGAATGGACCTGGCACCAGGTCAGTCTATTCTAATTTCGGGGCTGAATATACAGTTTTCTGTAAATGCTGCGTTCTGATTTTGGGAATTTTGTGATAGATTGTTAAACACCAATACTCAATGAATAATCAATCGTTTTGTTTGTAAGGAAAATGCTTTAAACAATTGTTATCACCAAGGCTGACAGCGAGCGGATTAGCTTAGTGATAACGATGTCCTTGTCATATAACTAAACAAACTATTAATTGCATATTTGTTGCACCGCCTGATAAGTTGGACATAACATCACTTTAGAAGCATTGCCGAAGTGCTGTCAATCCATGTTTTTAGTGAGAATTAAGGCAACATACAAAATAATAGAAGACGACAATGTTCGTGCCCAGCATTGTAAGGGTTAACCAAATAGTCGACGTATATAACACATTCTGCAAGACTATGGACGATGGCAAGGAGGTTCGTACTGTACTTTGTGATATTCCAGAAGTGTTCAACAATGAATGGCACGGATGCCTTGTATTGATGAGCAACAAGTGACACGAATTATAGGCTCACTACTAAACCGCTGACAGGTACTCGCCTTTAACACAATCCAATATGTGTAATTTATACATTTTTGTGTAGACGTTTTCAGAGTGGCTCAATCCATGAATACATGAATAGGTCTTCTTGGAAGAGGTACAATAGACGCTAAATATAACCTTTATTCAATGTGGAAATTGCCTAATTATTCATTATCTGAGAGAAAACTAGAAAACAGTGCTGCATATGTCATGTTGGTGTACATGTATTTGTATTTTCAAGCACCGTGTTATTAATACATAGATCAATTTACTTATCAATATTAAAGCCAAGTTTTCCCAACTTATTTACTATTTATTTTCGCCAGGTGTTGTCTCTGCAATATTTCTAATAAGGTTTATTATCTTGTGCATAGGTACGCACGACCTTCATGTTCATTCGTCGGAAACGCGCACAAACAAGCAGAACTATCGGTGAAGCCATTAACAACGACAGCACAAGTCAGGTACGCATTACTTATTTAATTAAGGAATACAAGTATGGGCTGTTATGTTTACTGTAGTTGAAAAACATTTGGTCCGTTTTGAAGTGCGTGGAGTCCGAATCGCAAACTTTAAACAGACTACATGTTTTTCATACTACAGTAAAAGCAAATGCCCATGTTTTATTACTTATATTTAAATTGCATGCTCTGATTGTTTCAGAATTGTAAATAACCGAATACGGCTTTAATATTAGGAATCGTATTGTATTATGTCATTTTGTCGCATTTTATTAGAACAGCGACGTTGCCGGTCAATAGCATTGACAACGACGATGAACGTCATGTATGTTAATGAATGTAATATACTGAATATAAAACCATGAAAACGCAATTCGTTCAATGCGTGTTTCCATTATGAATTTAAGGACAGTGTAAATATTATACCATATATTACATGTAACACATACTTTATGCCCTATGTTTCGATCGTGTCGTACTTCATATGTCTTCGTTATAATTGGGATCAACTGAACATTATTCCCATACCGCAAACATCATTACGGATATTTCTATTGCATTTTAAATGTGTATTGACCAGCCATAAGTATAGCTTAAAGGTGGCTGAAAATACTCAATAAATATATTGGGGCATCATTATTCTTGAATTAAACAGCACTGCTGAAACATTTAGTGAACATTATCAGTATGCATGTGTTTAAATGCAGGACGGGGGTGATTACTATCTGACACTCCTTAGGTAAACCGTTATATGGTAGTTAATTCCTGTGAATGGACCCCAACAGACTGGACATGCAACCTGTAATGGCTATCAGAATAGCCATCTGGATAGTGGCTGTACCAAGCAAGCCATTCCTCTGATAACCAGTACATGAATGTTTACTATTGCACCAAGAATATTATACCATCAAATATTTAACAATGGAAGTTGGCTTGAATATATTCCATACCAATCAAAATCAAACTAGATTGGTCAGTAAGCGAGGCTTACGGAATACCCCCGCGTGGGCCCAGGTACTCCTAAAATATGGAAAAAGTGTGTGGGCTTGTGACCCTGATGTTACGTTTTGTAAAGAGACCTTGGGATCAGCGGGGATTGGACGGTCGTAGATTTGTCACAGCATGATAGTACAACCTTAGAGGAATGGACGAGTGAAATATTAAGATTTTTCAATAATAGGAAATAGAAGTTATAACTTATTTCTCTGATGTTAAGTTTTGTAAAGCGACCAAATATTTGACCTTGACCTTGGGATCAGCGGGGGTTAGACGGTCGTGGATTTGGCACAGCATGGTAGTAGAGCCTTACAGGAATGCATGTGTGAAATATTAAGCATTTTAGATGAAGGGAATAGAAGTTACAACATATTTCTCTGATGTTAAGTTTTGTAAAGAGACTAAGTATTTGACATTGACCTTGGGATCAGCGGGGGTTGGACGGTCATGGATTTGGCACAGCATGGTAGTAGAGCCTGACAGGAATGCATGTGTGAAATATTAAGCATTTTAGATGAAGGAAATAGAAGTTATAACAATATTTGTCTGATGTTAGGTTTTGTAAACAGACTAAGTATGTGACCTTGACCTTGGGATCAGCGGAGGTTGGACGGTCGTGGATTTGGCACAGCATGGTAGTAGAGACTGACAGGAATGCATGTGTGACATATTAAGCATTTTAGATGAAGGGAATAGAAGTTATAACATATTTCTCTGATGTTATGTTTTTTAAAGAGACTAAGTATTTGACCTTGACCTTGGGATTAGCGGGGGTTGGACGGTCATGGATTTGGCATAGCATGGTAGTCAAGAGCCCTTAGAGGGAATGTTAATGTGGGTGAAATATTAAACATTTTAGATGAAGGGAATAGAAGTTATAACATATTTCTCTGATGTTAAGTTTTGTAAAGAGACTAAGTATTTGACCTTGACCTTGGGATCAGCGGGGGTTGGACGGTCATGGATTTGGCACAGCATGGTAGTAGAGCCTTAGAGGAATGTATGTGTGAAATATTAAACATTTTAGATGAAGGGAATAGAAGTTATAACATATTTCTCTGATGTTAAGTTTTAGTAAAGAGTACTAAAGTATTGACCATGACATTGGGATTCAGCAGGGGTTGAGACGAGTCAAGGATTTGCACAGCATGGTATAGAAGCCTTACAGAATGCATATAGAACTATTAATTTTTTGCTATTTTAGGATATAGGAACTTAGAAGTTATAACAATATTTTTCTTTTGAATTTAAAGTATTGAAGTAAAGTGACTAAGTATGTGCACCTTGACACCTTGGTTGGGATCAGCGGGGGTTAGGACGGTCGTGGATTTGGCACAGCATGGTTTTAAGTAAGCCTTACAGGAATGCATGTGTGAAATATTAAGCATTTTAGATGAAGGAAATTGAAGTTATAACAATATTTCTCTGATGTTTAGCTTTAACGGACGCACAGACGCACGACGGCACGGACGCACAGCACGGAAAACCAGAAACTCCAGTTATACCCCCCAACCCCCGCCCCCCCCCACCCCCCCCCCCCCACAACTTGTTGCGGGGGTATAATGCCAAAATATACGCCGCTCCTGGCATATCGCATCATGGTGACACTGGGCCAAACATGTTCTAGTATTTAGTGTGGTGTTATTGTGCCACATGCATATTTACTGCGACACAATAATCATGATAATTGTAATACATAATTGTAGCCACCAAGGACGTAGCCTATTGCTTTCTATCTGTAGCTGCTACCACTTACGTGTACGGTTTCACGTAATATTTAGCGACTTTCAAAACTATCACATTGAATCAGCCGTACGATTGCCGTTTGATAACAATGTAAATATTCTTTAAAATTACCACTTGTAAATATGGTTATAAAATATGAAATTATGAATGTATAGTAATTTTACTAGTAAATTTGCAATCATTGCAGACACTGATCAGACTGCACAGATGCACAGGTCTCCAACATTTACACATTTAAGAAGTCCGACTTTGCCAGATTGTTGTTAATGTTCTTACATTGTACTGCATTGTACTAAATAATGCACGTCTGCGTGCTTTGTTTGTTATCAAAGGGCCGTTCTAGTCGGAGGCGTGTTAATAATATAAAGCAAACGCACATGCACACATTAAACGCGTCTAAATTCAAATGAGCCGCTTCCAACAATAGTCGCAGGGTGTGGAGTGTCATTTCAACAAAATCAATGTTGTGATCGGGACAAATTTGGTGTGTAAATCACTGACTGTGTTATAGTGTGCAGTTATGCAAAATACATGTACGTATGCCACGGTGCTTTTCAGGGGCGGATACAGGATTTCAGGTTAGGATGGGGGGCGGGACTTCTTAATTGAAATAGTTTACTATACTTTCGAACTAGCACCGTTTGTTCGTCGACCAAGTGGAGCTGGGGAGACTGCTAGGTGGGTCCGGCAGTATGCCCTCCGGAATATGTTTGATATTTACACCCCATTTTGCTGCGTTATGGCGCATTTTAGAGCAAAAATATCTTTACTCGCCAAATTTTAGGGGTGGGGGCGTCGGGTTTTCCCCTACGTGAATCCGCCCTTGTTTTTAGCATGGCTGTTTCTTTGTTTACAAAGGCGCTGAATGTACTTTTTCTGAAACACAACAAAACTAAATTGCACATTTCATTTTCAAATTAATTATTCCCGACGATAGAATATACTGCCGGTATTTTTATCGGGACATGTAACAATTATACAACCATGTATGTTACATCAGCGCTAGGCATTTTCCCATAGACCTGCTACCTGCTAGTACGGGGTACATGTACATTAGCCCGTCCGTCAGTCATATTGGCTACACAGGAAAATGTTCTTCCCACTTTCTGAGATGTAAATTTAATTCCGAGAGTCGGAGAATGGACAGTCGATTTTTATTTTGTTTAAAAATGCTCGGGGGTGTCCGACTACCCTCTAGACCCCATCGGGCGCTGAAGTCATTGATATGTGCAGCCATAGGCCTATCCAAATTCTGGTCATTCATTTCCACAGAAATAAAATGCATTTGTTTCTATCACAGACACGATGTGCATATAATTTACAATTTCCAACACCAGGAATGCCGTTTAGTTTTTTGGTCTTTGGTGACGTATTAAATCAATAAATAACGTCACAATTAACTGTAAATGACGTCAATTCTGAAATAATTACAATGTATCTTTCTGACGACACACGTATATGAATATATTATGGCGATGGTCGCAAATTACGAAGCCACAGCTAATTATAGATTTAAAATCGATAGTTGTGCGTTTGTTTTGTTCACTACATGTACATATCATAGTTTTTATTCTAATGAATGTTTGATAGTATACATACTAACACTTGTAGATACATTCAGTGTAACTTATCAGCAAATACAGTTTACAGCAAGCACAGTCAATGAGTCTATGAACACTCATTTCTACTGTAGGCTGTTGAGTTGCATTGTACAAACGTCGCCGTTTATGACGTTACGTTTTTTTGTGTGCGTGATTCACATGGTGCTACAAAAAGTGAGATAAAACAGAAACTACTAAACATAATTGCATTTTCTTTCCAAAATATTGTTTTTGAAAGGTGTCCTCATCAGAAAATGTAAAAAAATGCAAATCGAAAACTTTGTCATTAAGGCCGGTTTTCACAGAGCGCGGCTCATATATTATTTGACCTTGACATTGGGCATGCGGAGAGCATGAGTGTAGTGGGGAATGGGAATGTGGATAATAATAAACATGAACATGAAGTTTCAAGCCAAGTGGTCGTAGATCAAACAACTTATAGGAGAATGGAGAAACGCGCACGCATCAACTGGACGTAATTTTTAAGTTATTTGATCTTGACCTTGGGCATGGGAGAGCATGGGTGGGGTAAGGAATGAAAATATGGATGATACTGAACATGTACATGAAGTTTCAAGCCCAATAGGTCATACAGTACAGAAGATATAGGCGAATCGAAAACGTGACGGACAGACATACGGACGGACGTACACACTGCGGTATACTTGTAAACCAACTTACTTGTGCACCTGTAAATAGTCTGCATGTGCACAAGAAAAAATGTTGCACAATTACCTCTTGTACGCACGAATTGATCCACACGTATACCTGGTGGAAGATTGACGGACAGACGGACGGACAGCTTTTGCATCTCATTTTCGCTACGCGATAGGATAAGAACTGGTCAGATGCATGCCACAACATACCACTGATAGTGTCAAGAATTACATACAGTGGGCACAGGAGAATCGGGAGCTATTGTGATGTGTAACCCGGCTACATGTGCCATGATACTGCTGTTATCTCTGGTGTGTGGCAGGACTGTCAGCAACCTGGATAATTACCTAAGTATGTGTCCTAATGTTGTCTGGGAGCATGGATGTTTGTATAACTGACCTGGGCTGAATTTAATGAGATTATTGAATGTAATGCAAAGAACGCGCGTCATTCGGTAACGCCATGTGACACCGTTCGACCAATGAAACGTCACTTTTCAATTCGTTGTAACCCGAATAATCGTAATCAGTTCAATGCCTGATACGATTATTAAGACATTATATTATCGATCAGTACGTCAATGCAAAGCTCTTTACCTGATCAAATGTTGCGATGAAATCAACATCATTCCATAGTATTATTTGGTAGAATATATAGAGGATATATTTTGCAACGAATATGACATATATGTTCATCTCGTGGTGTAGAATGTCCCTATTTCACGAGTGCCGTTAGGCACGAGTGAAATATGGACATTTCACACCACGAGATGAACATATATGTCATATTCGTTGTAAAAATATGAATATTCTATTTATTATATACCGCTCCATGGAAATTAGCAGTTTTTTAGACTGTATACGGTAATGAATGTGTATTTGCAGCCTATTTGCAGTCCGGCACTGCAGGTGCGCGTTATGAATATAGATAGCGGAAGTAGTTGTATTTTCACCGGAAGTTGTATTTTCATCGATGAGAACATATGACTTTTATTTACATCGTATAACTACAATGTATGTATTTCATGAGTAGGTATATAAATAAAATTGCTTACTTCAATGTGTTTTAATAATATATACAGGATATCAAACGAGTTTCCATTTGATATGAGATTTCTTCAATCTTCAATCTTCTAAGCCTTCATGCCGAAGTAGACACACTTGTATTATATTTCATCACTCTTCTTGTACATGTTCACCAATTAGATCACTCATTTGTATTTTATTATAACATATAGCATGGGGTGCGCATATAATTTAAAATTAACACATATCACCTTTTTTGACATATAAAGTACAGATAATTCTCCAATGTCACAGTCACATAAATTAAGCATTCACAATAATTACTCTATACTCCTTCATCACAAGATATTAGTTATTATAGATAATATAGTCACAGCTAACACATGTATCAATGTTATTTCATAAAGTTACACAATCTGTACATGTATTTCAAATAACTTCCTTGACAGAAAATAAATAAAATTTCTCACTGACACAATGTGCTCATAGATATTATACTGCTACAACAAATATCCAAATGTTCTGAGTTCCCTTCTAATTTTAGAGTTCATATAGTTCAACAATTAACAAATATCCCAAACTATACATTTCATCATATTGTGGCACTTGCATGTATATGTAAGAAACATATGATATATTGCTTGTTTTCCATGCAAGTCCAGATATCGATTCCAATAATATTGCATGAACGAGTTATGGCGAGGTGTATAAAATTGCAGAAAATCTGCAGATATTCACAGAGAAAAATAGCTTAAGTCGATAAAACTATTAAACATACCGGTACACGTATATAATATTATTGTTTCCCGTTCTTTGTAAGCACTTGATAGTACCAAACGGGATCACATTTTAACAACTGCACTAATTTTAATGAGTCATGGATGCTTCTAATGGCTTTTACAAAGTGATGACGTCAGCGTCAAGACATCATTGCTTTATCGTGCAATTAGGGACGTCATTTGGAGCCTATCAAATTCGCTGCAGGTGTTATTACACGTGTGCCATATCACATGTGTGACTGTGACTGGAGAAATTAGGGCTTATGGGATTTGTGACCAGTGTAGCTCCTGATCGAATAGCATTCTCCTGTAGCCTAATAATGATATATATTCCTTGTTAGAAGCATGACGGGTGTTTAATTGATGGAATGGCGAACATTGCATATCATGATCAGATTGTGCGGATGCACAGGCTGCTCCGGATCTACACTGGTCGCAAAGTCCTTAAGCCCGATTTCTCCAGTCACAGCCACATTTTTATGAAATGAGTTACAACACGGTATAAGAAGGTTTTCAAGTAATAAGTAAACATACGACATTTACCTGTTTACATACTTGTGCGTCACTGTTATTGTATCCTTAGCAACGAAAGCAGGAAGTTAATGTATTCCAATAGAATATGAACAATTATACACAATAAACTATACAATGTAAATGTTCAAACTGAAGCGGGGTCCACGAAACTGTGAGGAAGTAACATAGCGACACTCTCGAAGCCTAGGTTGGGGATTCTCAAGTCTAGCGGTTTCACGGAGCTGGAATCACGGGGTTCACGAAGCTGGAATTGGGAATTCACGGAGCTGAGAACTGATCTAGCAGGGTTCACGAAGTTGGAGGTGGGAATTCACGGATGTGGGAACTACTGTAGCTGAGCGGGGTTCATGAAGCTGGAAGGAATCGAAGGAGCCGATAACTCATGTAGCCGAGTGGAGGTCATGGGAATACGGGGAGTGGAGGTGGGAATTCACGGAGCTGGGAACTAATGTGGCTGAGTGGGGAACATATAGCGGAAACTGGAGGTGGGGATTCACGGAGCTGGAAATCATGTAGCAGAGTGGGGGTTACATAGCGGAGTTCACGAAGCTGGAGGGGGGAATTCACGAAGCTGGGGGTCACATAGCTGGGTTCACTAAGGTGGATGTGGGAATTCACGTAGCTGGAACTCATGTAGCTGAGTGGGGATCATATAGCGGGGTTCACGAAGCTGGAGGTTGAAATTCACGGAGCTGGGAACTCATGTAGCTGAGTGGGGAACACATAGCGGGGTTCACGAAGCTGGAGGTGGACATTCACGGAGCTGGACCTCATGTAGCGGAGTGGGGGTTACATAGCGGGCTTATAACATAGGGGGTATTCTGACTGGGTACTATATATTTTGGTCACCATTCACATTTGAGCCATATGTTTATCATGTAAGTTTTATACCATAGGGTGTATTTTGATTGGATTGGAAAATAAATATTTTGGCCTCACCATAGAGTTGCAGTTCAGTCATATATTTGTAGTGAAACCCGTATAACATGTGGGGGGGGGGTGTATTTCGGTGGGTAGACAGCAAAAGGGTAAAATCAATTTTTTCTGTTTATGATGGTGAGGCCACAAACAAAATAATAAAAGTTCCTCTCAGTCTGAGCCAAATGTTTATTTTGCAGCCAGTGTAACATCGAGTGTATTTGATTGGGTCATAGCGGGAGAGAGGAAATCAATATTTTTATAGATGGAAGTTGCAGAAACAAATATTTTCTCCTCACCATCTGCAATTGAGCCATATGTTTGTTGTGCAGCCATTGCAATGTCGGGGGTATTTTGATTGGGTAATAGCGGAAGAGGGCAGAAACACATATTTTCCTCTCACGATCTGCATTTGAGCCATATGTTTGTTGTGCAGCCATTGTAATGTCGGGGGTATTTTGATTGGGTGATAGCGGGAGAGTGCATAAACAAATAGTTTCTCCTCACCATCTGCATTTGAGCCATATGTTTGTCGTGTAGCTGTTGTAATGTGCGGGCCTGCCAGGAGTAGAATGCAGATTGTACGAGCTGTCTCTCGTGGAGTCGTGTCGCGGCGTGTTTCCACTGGATAACGAAGCGCCAGCCATCGAGGCAGCGTCTCGCCTCGTTATCCGGTCGCCTCTTGTTAAACGATTTCTCCATCTGGTGCACGTGCTGCTGGCGTCTACAATTTTTATTTAGCTTTCTTGAAGGGTAGGACCTACCGAACCCGGTGGCGTCTACAAGGGCAGAGTGTTGTGGTCATCAGTCGGTTCTTTTGTTTTTTGGTGGATATATTTCTTGGTTGTTTGTTGGGGTGGGGAAGGTGGTGGATGGGTGGTTGATTGGTTGGTTGATGGGGGTGGTTGGTTGGTTGGTTGGCTGGCTTGGGTGGGTGGGGTGGGGTGGGGTGGGGTGGGGTGGTGGGGTGGGTGGGGTGGGTGGGTTTGGTGGTTGCTTGGTTGTTTGGTGGGGTAGGGTGGGTGGGTGGGTGGTTGGTTGGTTGGTTGGTTGGTTGGTTGGTTGGTTGGTTGGTTGGTTGGCGGATTGATTGGTTGATAGGTTGGTGGGGCGGTTGTAGTGGTTGGTTGGTTGGCACATATGTTGGTTGATTGGTTAGTTGGTCGGTGGTTAGTTGGTTGGTGGTTGTTTGTTTGGTGGGGTGGATTTGGTGCTTGGTGGTTGGTTGGTCGGTTGGTGGATAAAGCATGGGCAACAGTTGTAAATATCTTGCACATACAAACAGTAGTAAACACATCGTTCACTGAATGATGGAACATTGTTGATCTGGAATAGGCTGATATCGGGCGACACTGATTGTAAACTTCATATCCATGATAACTGTCGGAAAACTACACCAATTATTTTGTTGAATTTGCAATCAGTGTTCGCCCAGATCAGACTGCACTTTTGTGATGTCTGATCTGGGCTTGCACTGTTTGCATTAAATAAGGCCAAAATAAAAGTGTTTGTTTACTATTAATATTTACTATTACGCTAAAAAAATAATAGATACGTAGGTAGACACAAGTTTTTATTTTGTAAAAACTTTTTGTCTTCTATTGACATCAGATCCACGCCAAATTTAGAGTAATATATGTCATGGCTAACTATTTAAGTTTATATAGTGTATACTGAACAACTATGTTGGCAAATCACTTTTTGTTGGATGATTTCAGTGATTTTGTTTGTATTATTATTATTTATTATTAAAAAGTTTAGGGTCGGCGGGAAAATCTAGGGCGGGTCGGGTAACCGGAAACAAACATATTGTTTTAGGCCTAAGTTACTGATATCTCTAGCAAATAATGCAAACCTATATGAGGCATGCGCGACTGCAAACTCTATATTGTCATGGCAACCGACATAAACAATTGTTTACCCACCTCCAAGCAGAAAACCTCCATCGAAGCCTCACTGTAGCAAACTCGCACTCTCTCTTCGAGCATTCGGCATTGTGCCTGACAAACTCACGCCATCCTTCGAAGCACCTGTAAATACAAAAGTGAAAGTGAAAGGGTTTAACGTCCCACCAACAGCTGAGGTCATATAGAGACGGGACTACAGTTTAAAGACTCATCGACAGACCAGTGGGATGCAAATGCTATGAAAGTATTTTGATACCCTAGGCGAGATATGAAGTCCGTGTTCCAACACCTATGCCATAACCCATCCACATGTAGATACAGAATAAGCAAGCTCTGAGGTCAGAGAAATTTAATTTCTCATCCCAACCTCCACCCCCGTTGAAATAATTGGAAAATTATTATTTCATTTGTGTATATATCTTTTCCAAACAAGAAAATGTGAACAATTGGAACGTGAATGTGAAGGTCAAAGAGTGAAGGTCATATTAAGGGCAGAATGGATGCGTGTCATTTGTGAACAAGTGTGATGTACAGAAATATAACAAGAGCTGCGCAGAGCAAGATGTCCCTGCCGCAGTTTCATAGTACGTAAGGAGCTGTAAATAACCGATGCTAAATTTCTATACTAGACAATTTTTGAAATCCGTGACCTTGACCTTGTGATTATCGGACACGATGAACTTTCTGCATATGATGCGGAATGTTCTTACAAATGCATGTATGAAATATTAAAGCATTCCATCAAGTGAAACAGAAGTTGTAATAAATTAAACCGAGCGTTAAGTTTTCTAAACCCGGAATTTTCTAAGCCTGTGACCTTGACCTTTGGGGTTAGCGGGCACCATGGGCTTTCTGTAGAATGATGCGGGATGTTGTTTCAAATATATGTATGGAATATTAAAGCATTTCATTGAGGGAAACAGAAGTTACAATGAATTAACCTGAGTGTTAAGTTTTAGAAACATAGCCAAACGCAAAAACTTAACGTTGAATGCATGTGAAAAGTAGGTCAATGAACCATGAAAACTAGGCCAATATCACATGGGCTCCCTCTGTGTGAGATGGTTACACCATAGTGTTGATGTATACCATGGAGGTTGTAGGACTAATAGTTTTCCGGACACTGAGCTAGATTCAAAAACTTAACATTGAATGCATGTGAAATATAGGTCAATAAACCATAAAAACTAGGCCAATGTCACATGGGCTCACTCTGTATGAGATGGTTACACCACAGTGTTGATGTATACCAAGTTTGAGGTTGTAGAACTTATAGTTTTCCGGACACTGAGCTAAATTAAAAAACTTAACATTGAATGCATGTGAAATGTAGGTCAATAAACCATGAAAACTAGGTCAAGGTCACATGGGCTACCTCTGTGTGAGATGGTTACATCACAGTGTTGATGTATACCGAAGCATTCCATCAAGGGAAACAGAAGTTGTAATAAATTAAACCGAGCGTTAAGTTTTCCAAACCCGGAAATTTCTAAGTCAGTGACATTGACCTTTGTGGTTAGCGAGCACCATGGGTTACACCACAGTGTTGATGTATACCGAAGCATTCCATCGAGGGAAACATAAGTTGTAATAAATTAAACGGAGCGTTAAGTTTTCCAAACCCGGAAACTTCTAAGTCAGTGACCTTGACCTTTGGGGTTAGCGGGCACCATGGGCTTTCTGTAGAATGGTGCGTGATGTCGTTATAAACGCATGTATGGAATATTAAAACATTCAATTGAAGGAAACAGAAGTTACAATGAATTTACCTGAGCGTTAAATTTTAGAAACAGAGCTAAACGCAAAAAAAATAAAGTTGAATGCATGTGAAAAGTAGGTAAATGAACCATGAAAACTATGTCACAGTCACATGGGCTCCCTCTGTGTGAGATGGTTACACCACAGTGTTGATGTATACCAAGTATGGAGGTCAAAGGACTTATAGTTTTCTGGAAACTGAGCTAAACGCAAAAACTTAAAGTGAAAAGTTGACACCGCCGTCTACACTGACGGCGAGGGAAAAGCTATGCCTATGTCCCGCTTCTGCTAAAGCAGGCGGGACAAAACTAATCCATCAAGGGATATAGAAGTTATAATTGAGAAACTCTAGCAAACTTCTTCACTCAAAATTCTAAGCATTGTTGTGAAGGTCAACGTGTCAATGTCATGATAACGGCAGCAGAGACCGAGACCGGGGGCATACAAATGTTTCAATAAATAAGGTTCGATCATGTCCATCCGTGGGTAAACATTTGCCGTGACACGAGGGAAATGTTTGAACCCAAGGCCGTAGGCCGGGGTTCAAAGAGTTCCCGAGAACGTTACCCACGGACGTTATTGTTACATTTCCGTCGGAAATATCATGCAATTTGAGCATATGTGCAGTACTTTCGGTACTTTGATTAACCCGTTTCATTCAAACAGCTATAAGTTACACATACATATTCCGGGTCCACAGTACACGTCGCGTGATGCAACCGCGCCAATTTCAAAAGTTCAGTGAGACCGTTGTGAACTGGTCTGGTGACGAAATGGCGCGTTCTAGTAACGTTTTGAGCGACATGCATTACGTCGGTGTTGGCTTGGCCCCGGAATGAGCATTGTTTTCAGCCATGGTCAAACAGCACGAGCTGTATGTTTGAACACGGCTGTGAGCGGTGTTGAACAACGACAGGCATGTAAAAATACAATGTACTTTTCTTTACAGCAGCTGAAATTAGTAGTAGGTTAACTTACTGTGAGACGAGCATGTCGCGATATCGCAGCACCATGGGTTTAATCTTCAACATCTGGTGTGTCGCCGATAGCCACTTGACGAAACATCGCTTGATTTGTGAGAGGTTGAGGACCACTCTGATCTCGGACGCCTCTCGCTTTTCATCTTCAATCACGTTGAGTCGGTCTCTCCATCGGTTGAACATCACTGAAATAAAGTTACAATACATATTTTCAGCACAATGTCAAGGTCATATCCTGATATGGCGTCGGGCACCCTTTATACATCGGATCACGTGGCCGGTGTGCATCCTAGTAAAATTCACTAGTCAGAATACTTGAAACTCTTCTGTCCTCCACTGAATCCTCAATTGGCTGGCTGGCTGGCTGGCTGGCTGGATGGCTGGTTGGCAGGGCTTCAGATAAGAAATTAATAATTGAGTATTGTCACTCAATCATTTCTGAAGCAATTGGGTATTTCAAAATTCTAATTGGGTAAAATAAAATCACACTATTGTTTACACATCAACAGACAGCACTTATTTAATAGTTTGCTTCGAACTGAAAACATGGCTTGGCATTTCATCGAGACGATTCAAATGAGTGGTAACAACATATACAGTTAGCGTGGCCTAGTAGATAAGGCATTCATCTCGCAACTGGGGAGTTGAAGGTTCGAGCCTCTGCTCGGGCTGATTGGGCTGAGCCGCCAGTTAGTTATATAAATAAATGGTACCGATTGCCTACCTGTTTGATGCCTGGCATACAAGATATGAATTGGGAAGTATTGTTGTTCAGAGATTAGAGTATCTGATAAGTCAAAACTGGCTGGCTCTGTCAATAGGGGAGGCACTATAATAAAAACCACTCCTGGTGGAGCAAGTCTAGAATGTGTGGTAGGTCGAGGTCACATGAAGGTCATGCATATACAACAATTTGCACTGAGTAGTATAAGACAAAGATATTGTAGAAATAAGGTGTCTGTATGGGTGACAGATAGTGTGAAATGAATCAAAACACCAACATTTATTAATGTAATTTAAGAAAAAAAAGTAGGTCAAGTTCACATGAAGTTCACTAACATACAGCAGCTTGCACTGAGTAGCCCATACAATGGATATAATGTAGACCTCTGGTGGCTGTAGGGGAAACAGATACAATGTAGGGTGAAACAGATTAAAACACGAGTACTCAATGTTGAAAATGACTAAGTAATTTAGGCGAAAAAGTAGGTCAGTCACATGAATGTCTCTGATATACAGCAGTTTGAACCGACTGCCACAAAACAGATATGTAGAAATCTGGTGGCGGTAGGAGCGAACAACTGGGTGAAACCACAGAAGTGAATGTAACAATATACAGCAGGTGCGTAATAATAAATGCGTACTTACACGTAGCTACATGTCTTAACCCTTACACCGTGATCTTAATTTTTTGTCGTCTGCTGTTTATTTTATATTTTCCATTTGTATCATCAAAAACATGCTTTGGCAGCACTTTATAATAATTTACAACATGCTTTGACAGCACTTCAGAATCATTTCCATTGGAAATGATTTTGAAGAGTTGTCAAACCATGTTTTTATTTAGAACTAAGGCAAGATATAAAAGCAACAGCCGACGACAATTGTTGTGTGTAGCGGTCTAAGGGTTAACCCTTACACCGCTATCTTAATTTTTTGTCGTCTGCTGTTTATTTTATATTTTCCATTTTTATCATCAAAAGCATGCTTTGACATCATTTTAGAATAATTTACAACATGCTCAGAATCATTTCCATTGAAGTGCTGTCCAACCATGTTTTTATTGAGAAATAAGGCAAGATATGAAAGTAACAGCAGACGGCAATTGTGTGTGGCGGTCTAAGGATTGTGGGTTTAAACCTACCTAAGGCATACATTTTTTTACATTATTTTTGTTAACTTAGTTGGAGTTATATGTTGCTACCGGTGAATCCTGTCATTGTTTACACAGAATATAAATATTGATTGAATGGCAAACTTTTATTTTTTAGGGATCAATTGTCGGACAGACGATTTGATACAGAATTGCAGATTGTATTCATCAGGAATTATCAGGTATTTAACACTTTTCACCCCTAAGTAACTAAAATGGATTTTTATATGTTAATTTTCCAACCAATTAAATAGTCACTAAATAGTTTTCAGACAGAAAAGGGGGTGTTTTTTGTCTTCAAAGGTATGCAACTTATAAAAGTGCAGATCCTGATGAGATGGCTCATCATTATGAGCCGGCTCATCTGGATCTACACTGATTGCAAACACCGCTATAGAAGTCGGTAGTGTTAAAAGGTTAACTGGAAGTTGGTATAATACCAGTGTTTTGTTTTACTTTTCGGGGAAGGGGGTCACTCAATGCCTTTTGGAAGGGGAAAAATGTAACGATAGCTAGACAGCACATACCAGTTATCCGGACAATCAGTTTATCGGACAAATGAAAATACCTGTTAATTAATTCGATTTTGCAACGAACACATCTAAGTCATTCAGGTGCTTGCTGTTTCCATGCCAGTGTTGAGAATATATTTTGGTAAAATTGGCTGAAAATATTTCTCAACTCTGTCCACAAGTTGTTTACAACGTCAAAAGTCGCGCGGGGGCTTGCAATCGAGTGCGCCCAATATGTCATTTCAGAGTTGTTATAAAATACAATAAATCTTTCGAGTTTTCCAAAAAGCGAAGGGTGATTCTTTTTTCTGCAGAACTACACACAATGCTGTTTACATTAGTTTACAGGCGATACAATTGTGATTTCATGTTGAGAATAGAAGTTATAAGACGATAGCTGCTATTATAAGAAAAATATCGTTAAAAAAATGCCATTTTTGTCTGATAATCTGGATGATCCCTGTAGGGTTAGTGGATTTTTCTGCAGTAGGCCATAATGGCATATACAGTGGAACCTCTCTAAACCGGAAACCAAGAAAACACATTGTGATATTATTTTTGATGAGTTTCTTGGTCATTTATAGCTTGTGATAATGCCTGTTCGTGATCGCATAGTATACAACTATGGCTCAGAATGATCAAAATGCCTGATTTACAGTAAAACCTCTCTAAACCGGTCATTACAGTGAAACCCATATAAATCGGACACCCTGGGACATCCCATGGTGTCCGGTTTAGAGAGGTTTCACTGAATTATCAAATAAACAGTCAAATACAGTCAAACCTGTGCTACAGGTCACCTCCTAATATCAATTACCTGTCTATAGCGGCCACACTTGTTTTCCCAATTATTCAATTACAACATAAATGAACAAAGGCCACCGGTGAACAAAGACCAGATTTTTCTCGTCCCATGGCTGGCCTTTATTCACAGGTTTAACTGTGTTTTATCTACTCTTTTGAGCCATTGAATCAACAGTTGCTATTTCATAAAAAAATATTTTATTTGCAACAAAAAGGAGTATTTGAGGAGGAATTTTTTCAGTAAAAAAAAAATGAGTGAAAGAGAATGGGTTTAATATCACACTAAGAGCTAAGGTCATATAGAGACAGGACCACAGTTTAAAGTCTCATCCGACAGATCAGTGGGATGGAAATACTACAAACGTATTTGTCGATGCCGTAGGCGAGGTTTGAACCCACGACCTCCGGATTGGAAGTCAGGTGTTTTAACCCCTAGGTCAAACCCCATCGCTAATATGTGGGTGAAACATGCTGAACAATTGCAAAATGTTCATCAGACATTGACGCTGATACAATGTATCACGATCAATCCATATTCCAAAACTATTGTCGCCGATGTTTCATTGGTTGAACAACGTCATGTGACACGTTACCAAATGACGTCAGTGAAATGTTGCCATGACTGGAGATATGATACTTATGGGATTTGTGACCAGTGTAGCTCCTGATCACATAGCACACTCCTCTAGCTTGATAACGAGCTTGATAACAATCTATATTACTTGTTAGAAGATGGAAGATGTCCATCACTGATGGAATGGCGAACAGTGCAGATCCTGATCAGATGGTCTGAATCTGCTCTGGTCACAAAACCCATAAGCCCCATTTCTTCAGTCACAGCCACAAATGAAGAAACGTGAACAATGAAAATAGAATTATATTTGCCAAATATGTAACATAAAATGTTGCCTGATAAACCAACTATATGTACCAGACTAGTGTCTTCTGATATCAAGTTTATCAGGCTTGGCTCGGAAACGGTAGGAATTCCTCGACAAGCCTCGGACTTTCTACAAGTCTCCTAGCCTCGTCGGATAAACTTGATATCAAAAGACACTGGCCTGGTATTCTCTATTTCTTACATCAAATGGTTCTTTATAGTGTATTAACGCAGTGATTTAAAAATCATAATACCTACACTAGTACATTTTCAAGGTGTATGATCACGTGGTTACAACAACAACAACAACAAGTACTGAAATTTCCAGAAGCCCTCCGATTCAAACTTCTGTCGTTTTTGCGAAGAATCTACTGACACGGAAATCGATTCTTCGCAAAAATGACATAAGTATGTTCTCATGAAGACGCGTTTGCTGCGCGATGTTTCATAAAAATCGGTTGCCTATTAAGGAAAATATAAAATTTACTTTGGAGTGGGCGCGCTTTCAACACTTTCAGCCATTGTTGTTGTTGTTGTTGTAACCACGTGATCATGCACCTTGATTTTTTTTATGCAAATGATATAACTACAGAAACAAGTTAGATGACCGGTAGATCTTCAATATATGATGATGTACTTATGCAATAAAGACATCTTTGTTATTTACAGAGCTCCAGATAAGCTTTGTGTCTAAAGCGTACTATAACCCCTGATTTCAAAATCATTGTGTATTTTACTTTTACAAATGGAGTACATATGTATTGATTTTCTTCAAACTAAATAGGGAACAAATGATAAAAAAAATATCACAAATTTCAACATTCACTTATTTGAGTTACAAAAATGCTGCTCAACTATTAAAGTGAATTTTCAACTTTATGACAGTATTTTCACTACTCAATTTGAAAATCAATACGTATTTTCACATTGCTGTGCGTATTTTGTACACCCACTTTTGATAATCAATGCGTATTCAGCAAATATAATTGCATAAAATACGCCATTACGCACCTTATCTGGAGCTCTGTATTTATTAGTAAACTTTATTCATGAATACAATTGATTACATGAAAACCTTGTTATGACGTGCTGTAGCCCATTTCATAAATGTCATACGACACATGGGTAATAACACCTGCAGCAAATTTGATTGGCTGGCCACATCACCCTAATTACGTATTCGTAGTATGCGCCACCGTTATACCAAACAAATAAAACGAGGATGTTCCAAATGACGTCCCTAATGGCGCGAAAAAGCTACAATGTTTTGACGTTGACGTCATCATATTTTAAATGTCGGCAGCGTCGGTCATTCAGTAAAATCTCTACAATTGTTTAAATGTGCCCCGTTTGGTAAAGTGAAGTGAAGTGCTTACAGATAACTGGAACCTATAATGTGGCATATTTAATAATTTGTTTATTGCTAGTATTAAAACTATTTTTCTCTGTGAAGATTTTCAACTCGATGTAAAAATAGTCAATGACATCTTCTCACTGATACGTATCGGATAATTTCCAAGTTTGCTGCTATTTGGAGGGTGAAGTCATGTGATAAACAGAATCTCAAACTCTTTCATAAATTTCATATCAAATGGAAACTCGTTTGAGATCCTCTATATATAATCATCGCTCAGGACAGCTTCTTTATATATTCACCAGGACATAGCAAACGTGTGAAAGATGGATGATAGTGGACGAACTAAAATGCCTGATGAAGAGATTGCCACCTGTACGACACATCCTGGGAACATCAGCAATTATCACTGTGAAACTCACAACTACACCGGCTGTTACGTGTGTTTTACAACGGTCCACAGAAACTGTGCAACCAACAATACTAGTATATCAGGTAACCTGCCCTGT
Organism: Conchocele bisecta; assembly: GCA_029237695.1. Classification (NCBI taxonomy): domain Eukaryota; kingdom Metazoa; phylum Mollusca; class Bivalvia; order Lucinida; family Thyasiridae; genus Conchocele; species Conchocele bisecta. The sequence goes on from CM055279.1 coordinate 3,089,636, forward strand.
ATTGACCGAATACGTACTCACGGATAACATATTGTTGTATCAGGCATTGACCGGATACAAACATCAGGGTCACAACAAAATGAAAACTGACGTTGGTCCGATGACGTCATGTGACATTACCGAATGACGTCTGTGTTCTGTCCATAGACGATGACGTCATATGTGGTCATTTTCGAGCATATAACGACCAGGCTACTGTATTTTTATATCAAGTTCATCAGGCTCAGCTCGGAAACGGTAGAAATTCATTGGCAAGCCTCAGAATTCCTACGCGTTTCCTAGCCTTGCCTGATAAACTTGATATCAAGAGACAGTAGCCTGGTATTGTCTATATTCCAGATCTCGCGAACGGTACAGCAATACCATCATATTACAAGGGTGTACAGCAGATGTTAAGTGAACTAACAGGTAAGCTAAATGATTTTGAACCAGAAGCAGTTAACACCGAAGAAAAACTGGAAGAAAGTGGTTCTAAATACATGACCGATGTCAAGATGTACAGAGATGAACTGGTAGCATATATAGACGAACTTGTAGACAAGGCTGAAGCAAAGAAACAGAAAGCAATGAAGGAAGGTAGAGAACAAATAAATAATGCCCGCAAGTTCAGTAAGGATAATCTGCTTAAACTTGAAGCTGCCAAGCTGGACATTTCTGAAAGCATAAAGCATGGTTATGAAAATAAACTCTTTGTGTTGAATCAAGCTGAACGATTAATGCTAGATTGTCAAAAATCAATTGCCTCAGCAAAACAAGGCCTGCATGTGAAGCCATGCATTTTTGCAAGAAACAAAAAGCTATACGATCAACTGATGGACATTCGCTCTATCGGGGAACTAATGGATGGCCCGCTTTGTCGAGAAATCGATGTAAGTCGATATACTGACAGTACCACTTCTGACGTTACTGCTTCTCATACTCTTGCAGATGGCCGGCTTATAGTCACTGATCATGCAAACAAATCGGTTAAACTGTTTGACAGGAGTTTCAGGCTAAACTCTTGTGTACTTTTGTCTTCTAGGCCACATAATATAGCTGAGGTAAGCAGCAGCAAAATAGCTGTCAATTTACCAGATAATATAAATGAAAAACAAATCCAGTTTCTAACTGTGTCAGACAAATTGACCCTAGGACAGACTATAGACATACAAAGTCACAGTTGTCTTAGTCTAGCCGTCTGTAAACATAAGCTGTTAACACTTCAAAACTACCGGTACTGGCGAACAATTGAAATCGTTCTGCAAAACATGGACGGCAAACAGATGCAGCCTATATGTGCATCCTTTCAATATAAAACCTGTCAAAACATGGTGTTTCATCCCAGTAACAGAAATATATATATCTCGTTTCTTGACTGCGTAAAATGCTTCACAATGGAGGGCAAACAAATGCAAGAATACAAGAATGACGACTTGAAGGCAGCGATGGGCTTAGCTGTACACCCTGACGGCACCATCTACGTATGCGGTAAGACATCCAACAACATCCATCACATTTCTACAAACTGTCAGAAGATAGAAATACTACTTAACAAGGGAGAACTGACCAACCCACAATCGGTGTCATTTAGCCTGGACGGAGATACAATGTACGTGTCTGAGGTCACCAGTAGCAAACTAGGTGTTCAGCTTAGACGACGACAACACACAGTAGTTCATTTGCCTGGAGGAGCAATGTAAATGTTTCAGAGGTCACAAGCAAACAAGGTGTTAACTTCTATAATTAGACAGACTGATCCACCCACAGTAGTTGTCATTTAGCCTGGAGGGAGATACAATGTACATGTCTGAGGTCACCAGTAGCAAACAAAACGTGTTCAGCTTCTATACTTAGACAGATTGACCAACCCACAGTAGGTGTCATGTAGCCTGGAGGGAGATACGATGTAAATGTCTGAGGTCACCAGTAACAAACTAAATGTGTTCATCTTCTATATTTAGACAAACTGACCAACCCACAGTAGTTGTCATTTAGCATGGAGGGAGATACAATGTAAATGTCTGAGGTCACCAGTAGCAAACTAAAGGTGTTCAACTTCTATATCTAGACATACTGATCCACCCACAGTAGTTGTCATTTAGCCTGAAGGGAGATACAATGTACATGTCTGAGGTCACCAGTAACAAACTAAATGTGTTCAGCTTCTATATTTAGACGGACTGACCTACCCACAGTAGGTGTCATTTAGCCTGAAGGGAGATACGATGTATGTGTCTGAGGTCACCAGTAACAAACTAATGGTGTTCAGCTTCTATATTTAGACGGACTAACCGACCCACGGTATGTGTCATTTAGCCTGGAGGGAGATACAATGTAAATGTCAGAGGTCACCAGCAGCAAACTAAAGGTGTTCAACTTCTATAATTAGACAGACTGATCCACCCACAGTAGTTGTCATTTAGCCTGGAGGGAGATACAATGTACATGTCTGAGGTCACCAGTAGCAAACAAAATGTGTTCAGCTTCTATATTTAGACAGATTGACCAACCCACAGTAGGTGTCATGTAGCCTGGAGGGAGATACGATGTAAATGTCTGAGGTCACCAGTAACAAACTAAAATGTGTTCATCTTCTATATTTAGGACAGACTGACCACCCCCCCCCCCCCACAGTAGTTGTCATTTAGCATGGAGGGAGATACAATGTAAATGTCTGAGGTCACCAGTAGCAAACTAAAGGTGTTCAACTTCTATATCTAGACATTACTGATCCACCCACAGTAGTTGTCATTTAGCCTGAAGGGAGATACAATGTACATGTCTGAGGTCACCAGTAACAAACTAAATGTGTTCAGCTTCTATATTTAGACGGACTGACCTACCCACAGTAGGTGTCATTTAGCCTGAAGGGAGATACGATGTATGTGTCTGAGGTCACCAGTAACAAACTAATGGTGTTCAGCTTCTATATTTAGACGGACTAACCGACCCACGGTATGTGTCATTTAGCCTGGAGGGAGATACAATGTATGTGTCTGAGGTCACCAGTAGTAAACTAAATGTGTGCAGCTTCTATATTTAGACGGACTGACCTACCCACAATTGACCAACCCACAACTGACCAACCCACAGTAGTTGTCATTTAGCCTGGAGGGAGATACGATGTAAATGTCTGAGGTCACCAGTAACAAACTAAATGTGTTCAGCTTCTAAATTTAGACAGACTGACCAACCCACAGTAGTTGTCATTTAGCCTGGAGAGAGATACGATGTAAATGTCTGAGGTCACCAGTAACAAACAAAATGTGTACAGCTTCTATATTTAGACGGACTGACCAACCCACAGTAGTTGTCATTTAGCCTGGAGGGAGATACGATGTAAATGTCTGAGGTCACCAGTAACAAACTAAATGTGTTCAGCTTCTATATTTAGACAGACTGACCAACCCACAGTAGTTGTCCATTTAGTCCTGAGGATACGATGTAAATGACTGAAACCAACCCACAGTAAAATGTCATTTAGGCCTGAGGGGAGACGATGTTAAATGTCTAGGTCACCAGTAACAAACAAAATGTGTACAGCTTCTATATTTAGACGGACTGACCAACCTACAGTAGTTGTCATTTAGCCTGGAGGGAGATACAATGTACGTGTCTGAGGTCACCAGTAACAAAACAAAAGGAGTTCAGCTTCTATATTTAGACGGACTGACCAACCCACACTCTGTGTCATTTAGCCTGGAGGGAGATATAATGTACGTGTCTGTGGTCACCAGTAGCAAACTAAAGGTGTTCAGTTTCTATATTTAGACAGACTGACCAACCCACAGTACGTGTCATTTAGCCCGGACGTGGAGTTCAATCGCCTGTGGTTCACAAGTCATTCTTTAAATGTAATAGAATTAGTAACAAGGGCATCGTTATTATGAAGCTAATCCCCGCAGGCAGACTTGATAAAAACAATTGTTTAACACATTTGCCTTACAAACAATGTGAACGCAAGTCCTCAGTGACATTGACCTTGGGCGGTCTGATCTGGGCGTCCATCCGGGATGATCCCTAGGCACACATTGTGGCCAAATAATATCAAAATCAGTGAAGCGGTTCATAAGTTATTGAAAAATAAAAAGTGTTACTAACGCACATACGCACGCACGTATGAAATACTGCTTTCCCAAAACAAATTGTATCCAAATAGATTTACACTGTCCTTAAATTCATAATGGAAACTCCCATTCAACTTATTGCATTTATATCCCAGTGCATTACATTAGCCCCACGTGACGTCCTGTGACGTTGCTGATTCATTAAAGTCCGGCAACATCGCTGTTCTATGAATTGCGACAAAATGACACATTATTCTTAATTTTACCGCCATATTTGTTTATTTACATTTTTGAAACTATCAGACAATGTAGTGCAAATATAAGTAATAAAACAATGGGCTGCTGCGTTTACTGGGGTGTAAAATACATTTGTCTGTTTAAAGTTTGTGAGGAGTCCTTCGGACTCCACGCACTTTAAACAGACCGAATATACTGTACACCCCAGTGTAAACGCAAAAACCAATGGTTGTATAACCTTAAATATTGTTATTGCAATATACCAATACAACCACACCAGCCCTAAACATTGGAACTCTCTTTGTTGTGGAAAACCAGATATTTAGATATGTTTCCTACAATAAATCGTGTCCGAATATTTAGGGTTATTACAATATATTCTATTCCTACTCAGTTAAGGTTAACATTATGTTATTTGATCTCAAAACTGCCTTAGTGATATCTGCAGGTTTACAAAAAAAATCACAGATTTTGGGATTTCAAATTTCCCTGACATTTCCCTGACATTTGCTAAAATTTCAAATTTCCCTGACAAAAATCAAAATTCCCTGACATTTCCCTGACCTTGAATTTCCCTGATTTTTCCCTGACGCGTGGTAACCCTGTACTAAATATTCATGATCGCAACCTATTGTCGCACTGTTCTTTTCTCTGTCAGCTGCCTAAATACCCGGGGTTGTTTTATTTTGTTTGTTTGTTGGTGTTTAACGGCCGTATTCAACCTGCTGCATTGGGGGGAAAATCCCAAAATCAGAACGGAATATTTACACTGAAAAAAATATATATTCAGATCTGAAATCAGAATAACCTGACCTGGAACCAGGTCCATACCACACCAAAGCCACTTGGCACCTTCCCCTAAATAGGATATATCAATAGCAAATAATCTTAATACTCACATAAGGGATATAACGAGATTCAACTGTCACATACAAAATGCAAAACACGTATGTGAGGGCCAAAACAGGTCTCCAGTCGGGATTCCGGTAAGGAGGAACCCCGATCGTTAAATTACCCATCGCATTCTCCCATCTGCCACCCGCCCCGTTCAACACTACCGACCGCATATACAATGTTTACAAATAGTGCAGATCCAGATGATCTGACTTGTAAGGTGTCGTCTCATCAGGATATGCACCGTTTGTGGTTATACAGTGAAACCTCTCTAAACCGGACACCCTGGGAGGTCCACAGGGTGTCCGGTTTAGAGAGATTCAACTGTACTTCCGGAATATGAGCCCTCCAATACATGCGCATGACCATTGCAACGATGAACGTACATTACCAGTGTAGACAAATGACAGTGAAACCCACCAAATCAATCACATTGGGTTTTGTCTGGGTGTCCGGTTTAGAGAGGTTTGAATGTATTCTGACTTTTGACCAGTAAGTTACTTCTGTTTGCAAACAGTGTAGATCCAGATGATGTGGATTGTATGGAGCCGTCTCATCAGGATCTGCACTGATTGTGGTTATATTCTGATTTTTGACCAGTAAGTTACTTCTCTGTTTGCAAACAGTGTATATCTAGATGATCCAGCTTGTAATGAGCCGTCTCATCAGGATCTGCGCTGATTGTGGTTATATTCAGATTTTTGACCAGTACGCTACCTCTCTGTTTGCAAACAATGTAGATCCAGATGATCCGGCTCGTAATGATTTTTGACCAGTAAGTTACCTCTCTGACTGTCGAGCCGTCTGATTGGCTCGGTGTCGGTTAACAATCGTATGAGGCTGCGTCGGTAACAGATCGATACCCATTTCTCGCCCGCCTTCCTGTAACACGTGAGATCCGTGAATATACTGACAAACTTTTGGCTATTAAACACATTAAATCTAAGTACTTTTTCAGCAATAACAAAAGTCACCTGCCCAATCTTAAATTCCCATAATCAATATTTGATGGAATTTCATCAAATATTGTTATTGGGGCAGGGTGACTTTTGTTATTGATGAAAAAGTACCTACAATTAAATATGTTTTTAAGTTAATGAATATAATTGCCACACGTTTGTCGGCAGCAAAGCGTGGAACAGGCAGTAGTTATTTGTAGCTGTGACTGGGAAATGGGGCTTATAAATGGGATTTGTGTCCAGTGTAGCTCTTGATGAAATAGCAAAGTCCTGTCTCTCTCTCCTTTTTCTATGTTCTCCTCTCGCCTCAACTATTCTCCAACAATCCTTATAACCATTAAAGGTGCATGCCCATTCAGGAGGCACCACATGTTCTGTAAACGAATTAAATAAGTGTATAATTTTGTCACTATTCCACCATTTCTAAAAATTACGAGTGTCCGCTATTCAGATATAATCATTTAGTAATATTTATTTTACTGATAGTGAACACGGTGGTATCAGGCCATTTTCATATGCAAATGAGACATGATATGTTTTAGTTATTTATTATCGTATCATGACACAAGTCATAACATAATGCAACGGTTGGTCTGGATCGTCACTGGTCACAGAAGCCATAAGCCCAATTTTTCCAGTATCAGTCACAAATGAACAGTATAGTCCGCAGATGATAACTTGCTACTTGTTTACAAACAAATCCGTCATAAACAAAACACAGAATAGGTGAGACAGGTAAATATACTCGTGCCAGCATTCCTTTTCAATATTTATTTTGAGATTTGTCATCAAGTCTTATTTAGTCGAGGGGTTATAGTGACGAATATCAATGCCGTAGGTAGTGAGTTTGAATCTTATTTTTTCATACATACATGTATATACACATATATTTTAATTTGTTTATGTTTTATTACATATTTATTTGTTTATGTGTGTTGCTTAATTACATTAATTAAGCATGTAGACCGTTAGTCACTTTGAAGAAAACTAATAACTAAATGCACATTTCATATGTGGGTACATGAAGAATCTGGAATATGTTCTCGTCGATTAGGTCACATTGAGTTCATATAACAATTATAGTGATAATCCTCGCCGTTTCACGTATTCCCTTATCGAGCAAGCAATCATAAAAAGAACAGAATGATATCGACACAAGTAATGCGTTTTGTGAGGTGCGAAATCTCGACCAGATAAAATGAACACAAGTTCTGCAAACGTATGGATATTCTCCCGCTTCGATACCACTGAGCTACACTACATGTCTATTTTGGGCACCAAGGTACACTATTATATTGACATGCATGCACGTGCACTTTACAATGCAGTTATTATACATGAAAACGAGGCTATGATATGATAATACACATGGTCTACCTATATTTGGATTCATTGATTGACGTCCAGCAACTTATTATCGTATGACATTTATATAATATGGTTTAACATAAACGTGATCAGTGTAGAAGCAGATTGAAACGTAGCGTGAAATCTGGTTACGACTGGAGAAATGGGGCTTATGGGATTTGTGACCAGCGTAGCGCCTGATTAAATAGCACTCCTGTAGCCTGATAACGATCTATATTGCTTGTTAGACGTATGTCGGGTCTCTTCCTTTATTGCAATGGCGATGAACAGTGCAGATCCTGATCAGGCTGTGCGGATGCACATGCTGATCTGGATCTTCACAGGTCGCAAAACTCATAAGCCTCATTTCTGCAGTCACAGCCACATATGCATTAGACATATATTTTCTGAATACATTATTATATTTACTGTACATATCGGTAATACTCTGTAATAGTTAATCGGAGCTCCAGATAAGCTGCGTATTTTCTTAAATACCCAATTAAAATTGCCAAAAACCCAATTTAAATCAGAAAGTAGCGAGTATCAAAAAGCAATACAAATTTTATGGTACCTTTATCATGCTGCAGAAAACAACAAACAGACCACAAATATAGCATATATTTCTTATTTTCTAAGAAAACACATTTTGGTATTTCATTATAATTGTCTCCAAGGAGACAATTCTAATGAAATGCCAAGACATGTTTTCATTTCGAAGCAAACTATTCAATAATTGTTGTCTGTTGATGTGTAAACAGTAGTCTGATTTTATTTTACCCAATTAAAATGTTGAAATACCCAATTGCTTAAGAAATGATGGAGTGACAATACTCAATTACTAATTCTGTATCTGGAGCCCTGGTTAGTTATCATGTAATAGTAACATGTGTAAAGGTACATGCCCACTCGGTAGGCACAAAATGTTCTTTACAGGAATTAAATAAGTGTCCCTATTCCACCAGTTCTAAACATTACGAGTGCCCGCTATACAGATATAATCGTGGGTGGAAGGTGGGTGCAAGCGATGGGTAATTTAACGATTGGGGTTCATCCTTACCGGAATTCCGACTGGAGATCTGGTTTGGCCCTCACATACGTCTTTGGCATCTTGTATGTGACAGTTGAATCTGGTTATACCCCTTATGTGAGTATTACGATTATTCGTAATCCTATTTTAGCGGAAGGGGCCAAGTGACTTTGGTGTGGTATGGACCTGTCACCAGGTCAGGTTATTCTAATTTCAGGGCTGAATATATTGTTTCTCGATGTAAATATTCAGTTCTGATTTTGGATTCCCCCCCCCCCCCCACCCCCCCCCCCCCCCCCCCCCCCCCCCCCAATGCAGCAGGTTAAAACGGGATCGAACCCGTTTGCCCGGCCTTACATGACCTTAGCTGTTGATAGGCCGTTAAACAGGAAGAATAAACAAACAAAACAGATATAATCATTTATTAATATTTATTTTACTGATAGTGATGCGCGGTGGTATCGAGCTGTTTTCATATGCAAATGAGGCATGATAGGTGTTTAATTATTTATACTAATTAAATGCGTTGCCTGAAAAAATAATATTATAGACAGATTATAAAGTATGGTATATTGAATGTTTGTTGTTGCCATTAGATTTACTGTACATAATACTTTGTGATGGTTACTAGTAATAATAACAGAACTCCAGATAAGGTGCGTATTGGCGTATTTTACGTACTTATTTTAGAAGAATACGCATTGATTATCAAAAATGGAAGCACAAAATACTCACAGCAACGTGCAAATACGCATTGATTTTCAAATTCCAAGCAAATTGGGTAATGAAAATACTGTAACAAAGTTGAAAATTTACTTAGTTGAGCTGTAAAAAAGCAAACGGTGCAGCTCAAATAAGTGAATTTTAAATTTGTTAATTTTTTTATCATTTGTTCCCTATTTAATAAGAGAGAGAAAAAACACATTTGTAAAAGTAAAATACGCATTGAATTTGAAATCTGGGGGTAAAGTACTCTTCAGATACAAAACTTATCTGGAGCTCTGATAATAACCTACTGTCTGTTTCACGAAAGCTGCCCAAATTTTACGGCTATATAGACAATTCAAAAACAAGATTTATTTTGATAATATTAAATTAAAGGAAAAATTAAGAATGAGCCTTCTTTTTATTTCGTGAAATTTGGTCAAATATTGATTTTATTGCGAAAACAAAATTTCCCCTTGTTAAATCCCCATAGACATCTTCACGGAGTGAAGATGTCTATGGGGATTTAACATGGGGAATTTTTTTTGAATTTCAGAAATACTGGACCGATTTTTAAAATTTAACTTTTGTTTTCTTAGTTAGATCATATCCAAGCTATATAGTCAGGCTTCGGAGTCAATTTCCAAAATTTTTCGTTTTTTGACTCCTCCTACACTTCCTTACCACTTTTTTCCCCATGTTAAATTCCCATAGAGAAATCAATTTTTCGTAATAAAATCAATATTTTACCAAATTTCACGAAATAAAAAGAAGGCTCATTCTTAATTTTTCCTTTAATTTAATATTATCAAAATAAATCTTGTTTTTGAATTGTTTATATAGCCGTAAAATTTGGGCAGCTTTCGTGAAACAGACTATAGTTATCCAAGAGACTTCACCAGTGAAAATTCATCATATACGGTATTTGGAGTTCTGTTATTATTACCGGTAACTGTCTCAAAGTATTATGTACAGTAAATGTAATGGCAACAACAAACATACAATGTATATGATGAATTTTCACTGATTCTCTTTTGGATTACTACTTCATTATAATAATATTACCGATAACCATCACAAAGTATTATGTACAGTAAATGTAATGGCAACAACAAACATACACAATGTATATAATGTATTGAATTTTCACTGGTGAGCTACACAAAACTGAGTAAATTTTCGAATTTGTTACAGTATTTTCACTGCTCAATTTGAAATGAAGTAGTAATCTAAAAGAGACTTCAGTGAAAATTCATCATATACATTGTATGTTTGTTGTTGCCATTATATTTACTGTATAAATATTTTGTGATGGTTATCGGTAATATTACTATAATAATCTAGTAATCCAAAAGACTTCACCAGTGAAAATTCAATATATACATTGTATGTTTGTTGTTGCCATTACATTTACTGTACATAATACTTTGAGACAGTTACCGGTAATAATAACAGAACTCCAAATAAGGTGCGTATTGGCGTATTTTATGCACTTATTTTAGAAGAATACTCATTGATTATCAAACTAGATGGCCGTGGCCTGCATGTCGCGCCTTGTGGCGAGGCATGGACACTAAAAAAAAAGATATAGTATAACAAAAAACTTTAACCAAAAAACTTAACAAAAAAACTTAACCAAAAACTTTAACCAAAAAACTTAACCAAAAACTTCAAAGTAATTTGACCTTGACATTGGGCACAGGGGCCGCACGGGAGGGGGGTAGAATGAAAATATAGATGATGATAAACACCCATGTGAAGTTTCAAGGTAATGGGCAAAGAAGTTGCAGAGATATAGTATAACGAAAAACCGTTAACCCAAAAAAAAAAAAAAAACAAAAAAACTTAACAAAAAACTTAACCAAAAAATTTTAACCAAAAACTTGAACCAAAAAACTTAACCAAAAACTTCAAAGTAATTTGTCCTTGACATTGGGCGCAGGGGCCGCACGGAAGGGGTAGAATGAAAATATAGATGATGATAAACACCCATGTGATTAAGTTTCAAGGTAATGGGCAAAGCAGTTGCAGATATAGTATAACGAAAAATTTTAACCAAAAAACTTAACCAAAAACTTTAAACATTAACCAAAAACTTCAAAGTAATTTGACCTTGGCATTGGGCACAGGGGCATGGGCACAGGGGCAAGGGAGGGGGGTAGAATGAAAATATAGATGATGATAAACACCCATGTGAAGTTTCAAGGTAATGGGCAAAGCAGTTGCAGAGATATAGCATAACAAAAAACTTTAACCAAAAAACTTAACCTAAAAAACTTAACCAAAAACTTTGCCACCAAAATTTTAACAAAAAAACATTAACCAAAAACTTTAACCAAAACTTTAACCAAAGAACTTAACCAACCTAAAAACTTCAAAGTTATTTGACCTTGACATTGGGCACAGGGGCCGCACGGGAGGGGGGTAGAATGAAAATATAGATGATGATAAATCACCCACCCTGTGAAGTTTCAAGGTAATGGGCAAAGTAGTTGCAGAGATATAGTATAACGAAAAAACTTTAACCAAAAAATTAACCAAAAACTTTAACCAAAAACTTTTAAAAACTTTAACCAAAAAACTTAACCAAAAAACTTAACCAACAAAAACTTTAACCAAAGAACTTAACCAAAAACTTCAAAGTAATTTGACCTTCACATTGGGCACAGGGGCCGCACAGGATGGGGGTAGAATGAAAATATAGATGATGATAAACACCCATATGAAGTTTCAAGGTAATGGGCAAAGCAGTTGCAGAGATATAGTATAACGAAAAACTTTAACCAAAAAACTTAAGCAAAAAACTTAACCAAAAACTTTAACCAAAAAACTTAACCAAAAACTTCAAAGTAATTTGACCTTGACATTGGGCACAGGGCCGCACGGGAGGGGGTAGAATGAAAATATAGATGATGATAAACACCCATGTGAAGTTTCAAGGTAATGGGCAAAGCAGTTGCAGAGATATAGTATAACGAAAAACTTTAACCAAAAACTTTAACCAAAAAACTTAACCAAAAAACTTAACCGAAAACTTTAACCAAAGAACTTAACCAAAAACTTTAACCAAAAAACTTAACCAAACAACTTAACCAAAAAACTTAACCAAAAACTTTAACCAAAGAACTTAACCAAAAACTTTAACCAAAAAACTTAACCTTACAGCTTAACCAAAAACTTAACCAAAAAACTTAACCAAAAACTTTAACCAAAAAACTTAACCAAAAACTTCAAAGTAATTTGACCTTGACATTGGGCACAGGGGTCGCACGGAAGGGGGGTAGTATGAAAATATAGATGATGATAAACACGCATGTGAAGCTTCAAGGTAATGGGCAAAGTAGTTGCAGAGATATAGTATAACGAAAAACTTTAACGAAAAACTTTAACCAAAAAACTTAACCAAAAAACTTAACCAACAAAAACTTTAACCAAAGAACTTAACCAAAAACTTCAAAGTAATTTGACCTTCACATTGGGCACAGGGGCCGCCACACGGAGGGGTAGAATGAAAATATAGATGATGATAAACACCCATATGAAGTTTCAAGGTAATGGGCAAAGCAGAGTTGCAGAGATATAGTATAACGAAAAACTTTAACCAAAAAACTTAAGCAAAAAACTTAACCAAAAACTTTAACCAAAAAACTTAGCCAAAAACTTCAAAGTAATTTGACCTTGACATTGGGCACAGGGGCCGCACGGGAGGGGGGTAGAATGAAAATATAGATGATGATAAACACCCATGTGAAGTTTCAAGGTAATGGGCAAAGCAGTTGCAGAGATATAGTATAACGAAAAACTTTAACCAAAAACTTTAACCAAAAAACTTAACCAAAAACTTTAACCAAAAAACTTAACCAAACAACTTAACCAAAAAACTTAACCAAAAACTTTAACCAAAGAACTTAACCAAAAACTTTAACCAAAAAACTTAACCTTACAGCTTAACCAAAAACTTTAACCGGACACACGTACGTACGTACGTACGTACGCCAAACGGCCGACTATATCGCGCTTTCCGCAAGCGGGCGCGACAAAAAGGGAGTACGAAATACTCGCAGCAATGTGAAAATACGCATTGATTTTCAAATTCCAAACAAATGAGTGTTTGCTTTTTGCAGCTCAAATATGTGAATTTTAAATTTGTTTTATTTTTTATCATTTGTTCCCTATTTAATAAGAGAAAAAAAAACATTTGTAAAAGTAAAATACACATTGACTTTGAACTGGGGTGTAATACTATTTTTGATAATAACCTAGTTATGAGATTTCACCAGTGAAAAATTATCATATATGTTTGTTGTTGCGTTACATTTATAATAATATTATTATAATAACCTAGTAATCCAAGAGAACAAGTGAAAATGTATCATATACGTTGGATGTATGGTGTTGCCATTACATTTACTGTACACAATAGTTTGTGATGGTTACCGGTAATAATAACAGAACTCAAGATAAGGTGCATATTGGATAATTGTACACACTTATTTTAGAAGAATACGTATTGATTTTCAAAAGTGGGAGTACAAAATACTCGCAGCAATGTGAAAATATGCATTGATTTTCAAATTGAGCAGTGAAAATACTGTAATAAAGTTGAACATTTACTTAGTTTTTTGCAGCTCAAGTAAGTGAATTTTAAATTTGTTTTATTTGTTATCATTATTTTATTCCCTATTTAATATGAGAGAAAACAAATTGAATTTTAAATCTGGGGGTAAAATACTTTTTAGATACAAAACTTATCGGCAGCTCTGATAATAACCAAGTTATCGAAGAGACTTCAGTGAAAATTCATCATATACATTGTATGTATGTTGTTGCCCTTACATTTACTGTACATAATACTTTGTGATGGTTACCGGTAATAATAACAGAACTCCAGATAATTGGCGTAGTTTACACACTTATTTTAGAAGAATACGCATTGATTATCAAAAGTGGGAGTACAAAATACTCGAAGCAATGTGAAAATACACATTGATTTTCAAATTGAGCAGTGAAAATACTGTAACAAATTTGAAAATTTACTTATTTTTTTGTAGCTCAAATAAGTGAATTTTAAATTTGTTTTATTTGTTATCATTATTGTATTCCCTATATAATAAGAGAGAAAACAAGAGGGCCATGATGGCCCTAATTCGCTCACCTGACTCCATGAACACCAGTGGAGAATGTGACATTGAGTTCATGTGTTTTAAAAAAATTGTGCTATTTTTAGATGGCGGTCATCTTGGATTAAGCGATGACTCTCATTTTGCAAAATCTGAAAATGCTTCACCCAAGGATCTTAACTTCCTATGAAGTTTGGCCAGCATCGGCCATGTGGTTCCTGAGAAAAAGACGTTCAAAATCTTGAATAAATTGACCTTTTGGTGGCCATCATGGATGACATAATCATCCGATTCCGACACATATTGCATCAGAGCAATCGCTTTATCGATACCTTCAATTTGATATATGGCATGAGCATATTCGGTCAAAAATAAAATTTGACCCCAATTTGACCCCACGGGCCATGCCCATTTTTTGACCCCGGGGTCACCATTTTCACAACTTTGAAAGAGCATTGTAAATCGATCATTCCTACCAAGTTTAGTCGAAATCTGGCCAGAGGTTCATGAGAAGAAGATTTTTTAACAAATCTGAAAAGGGTTCACCCATGGACCATAACTTTTAAGTTTGGCTACCATGGGCCAAGCGGTTCATGTGAAGAAGAATTTTGAAATGTCTAATAAAAGAAAATCTTTTGATATTTCGGCGGCCATCTTGGATGACATAACAATCCGATTTCGACAAAAAATTTACCAGAGTGATCGCCTCATTGATACCTTCAAATTGATATATGACATGACCATATTCAGTCAAAAATAAAATTTGACCCCAATTTGACCCCACGCGCCACGCCAATTTTTGACCTCGGGGTCACCATTTTAACAACTTTGAAAGAGCATTGTACATCGATCATTCCTACCAAGTTTTGTCGAAATCCGGTTGGCGGTTCTTGAGAAGAAGATTTTTTAAGAATTTGTGCTATTTTTAGACGGCGGCCATCTTGGATTACGTAATGACGTCATTTTAACAATTTTGTTATCCCCCTACCTAAGGACCATGACCATGAAGTTTGGTGACTATAGACCCAATGGTTACCGAGGAGAAGACGTTTGAAAATGTTCACGGACGACGGACGACGACGGACGACGACGGACGACGGACACATTGCGGTAACAATAGCTCACATGAGCTTCGCTCAGGTGAGCTAAAAATACAAGTCAAATATGCATTGAATTTGAAATCTGGGGTATAATACTCTTTAGATACAAAACTTATCTGGAGCTCTGATAATAACTTAGTTAAGAAAAACAGACTTCACCAGTGAAAATTCATCATATACATTGGACGTATGTTGTTGCTATTACATGTTCTGTACATAATACTTCGTGATGGTTATTGGTAATATTATTATAATGACCTAGTTATCCAGGAGACTTTGCCTGTGAAAAGTTAGCATATACATTGTATGTATGTTGTTGCCATTACATTTACTGTACATAATACTTTGTCATGGTTACCAGTAATAATAACAGAACTCCAGATAAGGTGCGTATTGGCGTATTTTACAGTTATTTTAGAATAATACGCATTGATTTTCAAAAATGGGAGTACAAAATACTCGCAGCCATTCGAAAATATGCTTTTATTTTCAAATTGAGCAGTGAAAATACTGTAATAAAGTTGAACATTTACTTAGTTTTTTGCAGCTCAAGTAAGTGAATTTTAAATTTGTTTTATTTTTTATCATTATTTTATTCCCTATTTAATAAGAGAGAAAACAAATACATCTGTAAAAGTAAAATACGCACTGAATTTTGAAATCTGGAGGTATAATACTCTTCAGATACAAACTTATCTGGAGCTCTGATATCAAGAGTACAAAATACTCGCAACAATGTGAAAATACGCATTGATTTTCAAATTCCAAACACTATTTGCTTTTTGCAGCTCAAATATATGAATTTTAAATTTGTTTTATTTGTTATCATTTGTTCCCTACTTAATAAGAGAAAAAAAAACATTTGTAAAAGTAAAATACACATTGACTTTGAACTGGGGTGTAATACTCATTAGATACACAACTTGTCTGGAGCACTGATAATAACCTAGTTATGGAAGATACTTCACCAGTGAAAAGTTAGCATATACATTGTATGTATGTTGTTGCGATTACATTCACTGCACGCAATAGTTTGTGATCGTTACCGGTAATAATAACAGAACTCAAGATAAGGTGCATATTGGATAAGAGTACAAAATACTCGCTGCAATGCGAAAATATGCATTGCTTTTCAAATTTAACAGTGGAAAAACTGAAATAAAGTTGAATATTTACTTAGTTTTTTGCAGCTCAAATAAGTGAATTTTGAATTTGTTTTATTTTTTATCATTTGTTTCCTATTTAATAAGAGAAAAAAAAACATTTGTAAAAGTAAAATACGCATTGAATTTGAAATCTGGGGGTATAATACTCTTTAGATACAAAACTTATATGGAGCTCTGATAATAACCTAGTTATCTAAGAGACTTCACCAGTGAAAATTCATCATATGCATTGTATGTTTGTTGTTGCCCTTACATTTACCGTACACAATACTTTGTGATGGTTACCGGTAATAATAACAGAACACCAGATAATTGGGGTATTGGCGTATTTATGCATTGCTTATCAAAAGTGGGAGTGCAAAATATTCGCTGCAATGTGAAAATACGCATTGATTTTCAAATTCCAAACAAACAGTGTTTGCTTTTTGCAGCTCAAATATGTGAATTTTAAATTTGTTTTATTTGTTATCATTTGTTTCCTATTTAAAAAGAGAAAGAAAATACATTTGTAAAAGTAAAATACCCATTGAATTTGAAATCTGGGGGTAGAAGTTGCTGGGCTTGTAGTCAAAATCATGCAGTTTGATTAGCTGAGTACAGCACAGCTCAGGCTCATCCAAGCAAACGGCTTGCTTTTCAACATCAGTTATAACGCACCTTGTCCATGTGTTCGACCAGAGTTGCTGGGATCTCTGTATGTCGATCTTCGTCTTGAGGTTGGCCTTCCATATGGCCATGGACGATTTCAGCTCGCGCAGATGTACGTGAATCTGTAGTCGCTTCCTGGTGTGATAAATGATATATACCACAGACGATGACTTATGTGTTTTATTGGTGCTCTAAAATTTATTTACAATAATATATATTTCACTAAAAAGCAAGTACTATTTATTTCTTCCGTTCACATGCTCTAAATTTGTATTTACATTGACAGTAACCGACCCTTTGTCAAAATGACAAGTATGAGATTAAAGCAAACCATAAAGGACAATCTGTTCCGCATTTGGTTTGCATTGTTTCATAAAAATATGTAGTTCCATTAGAAAGATATTACTGGTAAAGGAAATCTACTGAAAATATGACGTCACGTCGTTCGGCAACCACGTGATCCCACACGCGGACTTGGTATTTTATGTTGTCTTCCCTGATAGAATTGCCATGATGTTACATATTGCATATTCTGATTATCAAACCGGTGAAATATGTTTAGATGTTTACTGTTCAATGTGTTACATACTTTTACCGTGAAACAATTTGTATTTTGTAAATATTAATTGTTCATGTGTCAATATGAAATTTACATGCATGTTTTACAGTTTGTTCCACTTCAATTCATTTTTGGACAGTTAACCCTTAGACCGCAACTCACAACAATTGTCGTTTGCTGTTGCTTTTATATCTTGCCTCAATAAAAACATGGAAATGATTCTGAAGTGCTGTCAAAGCATGTCGTAAGTTATTCTAAAGTGCTGTCAAAACATGTTTTTGATGATCAAAATGGAAAATAGAAAATAAACAGCAGACGACAAAAATAAATAAGATAGCGGTCTAATGGTTAAATATATTTAATCTGAGTATTATAAACCGTTAAGTGTCATTCATCTAAATAAAAAAATAGTACTTTCCTCAACTTGTTTGTTTGAATAAATTTGAATTGGGGATATTGCGAAAAAGAAAGATTTTTCTATGCCAGGATTTTAAAATTGGGGCTAAAATAGAAGTTGTTCTGACTTTGTGAACGGATGTTCAGTAAAAACAGTAATTTATTATATACCTACACATGAAATACATAGGTACATGTATACGTTGTAAATAAAAGTCTTATGTTCTCATCGATGAAATAAACAACTTCCGGGGTGAAAATACGACTATATCCGCTATCTATAACAGCACTCATGAAATATGGACATTTCACACCACTCGATGAACATGTATGTCATATTTGTTGCAAAAATATGAATATCCTCTATATATTAGTGCAGGTCCTGATCAGACTGTGCGAATGCTTAATACCAATGTAGTTCTTTATCAAATAGCACATTCCTGTAATATGACATCTATCATGCGCGTTAGAAGCGTGACTGCAATTTCATTGATGGAATGGCGATCAGTGCAGATCCTGACCAGACTGTGCGGATGCACGGGATGATCTGGATCTACAGTGGTCGCAAAACCCATAAGCCTCATTTTCCCATTCACAGACACCAATCCTAATGTAATAAATTCTTGTCGTTATTTGAACATGTGGATCAGTCAACCGTTTCAACACCACGGACCTGTATAGTGGTATTGGCAAACGTGTATATCCAGATGAGACGTGACGAGCCGTCTCATCAGGATCTGCACTTTTTGTAAATAATTTTCATATAGTTGAGAACAAAAACACCCCCCTTTTCATAAATGGACTAGTCTGAAAATAATTTTGTGACCATTGGATTGGTTGCAAAATTAACATATCATAGTCCATTCCGTGGGTGGCAGGTGGGAGCATGCGATGGGTAATTTAACGATCGGGGTTTATCCTTACCGGAATCCCGACTGGAGACCTGGTTTGGCCCTCACATACGTCTTTGGCATTTTGTATGCGACAGTTGAATCTGGTTATACCCCTTATGTGAGCATTACGATATTCGTAATCCCATTTTAGGGGAAGGGGCCAAGTGACTTTGGTGTGGTATGGACCTGGCACCAGGTCAGGTTATTCTAATTTCAGGGCTGAATATATTTGTTCTCGATGTAAATATTCCGTTCTGATTTTGGGATTTCCCCCCCCCCCCCCACCCCCAATGCAGCAGGTTAAAATGGGATTGAACCAGTTTGCACGGCCTTACATGACCTTAGCTGTTGATAGGCCGTTAAACACTAATAAACAAACATAGTCCATTCCAGTTAGTTAGGGGTGAAAGGGTTCAACAGCAAGTATATGTATGGTAGGACTTGGAAGATGAAAAAACAAGGGCATCGTTATCACTAAGCTAATCCCCTTGCTGGGAGCTTTGATAATAATAAAACAACAGAAACAAAACTTAAAGCATATGCCATACAAACAAGGTAATTTCAGGGCAATATACTTTTTCTCGATGTAAATATTCCGTTCTGATTTTGGGATTTTCCCCACAATGCAGCAGGTTATACATGTATATGGGATCGAACCCGTTGGCCCGGCCTTACATGACCTTATCTGTTGATAGGCCGTTAAATACCAAAACAAGGTAAACATAAGTCCTCAGTGACCTTGACCTCGGGTAGTATGCAAAACAAAGCACCATCCATAGAGACATCGTGGCCCAATATTATCATAATCGGTGAAGTGGTGGTGAAGTGGTTCAAAAGTTATTGAAAAATGAAAGGCGTTACTAACATACGCACGCACGTACATGAACCAACGCTATATTCCCTCTTGCCTATCGGCGAGTGAATAATAATCGCCACCTCTAAATGGACGAGAAGGTATAAGTTGAAACACAGTGATGTTAGTTTTAGTACATTTTACTGTCTCTGCTACATGTCATGTCTGTAAGCCAATTGTCATGGGACGGCCTTAAAATGGCACATATGCGGACAAATCTACGTGTAGTCTCATGTTAGCCTGCGTGATCTCATTCAACATATTGAACAATAAATTGTACACTGTCCACTTCTGTCTGAAACATTATGTGCGCCTTATAACCCATTTCATTCTTTGGATATTACATTTTGGACAGAATATTTTAAACATTATTTCTTATGTTGTGACCGCTCATTTGAACCGTCTACTTTCCTGCAGAAATAAATGAAAACGTATTTGAAAATGTGGCTACATGTGAAATGGGTTCAACACTTTCTAACTTGGTGTAGACAAATCTGGATCTACAGAGGTGACTGGCATAATGTATCAGGGGCCTGTTTCACTAAAACTTACGATAATGTATCTTCTTTAATGGTGGGTGGCAGGTGGGAGCATGCGATGGGTAAGTTGTATGTGACAGTTGAATCTGGTTATAACCCTTATGTGAGTATTACGATTATTCCACTAGCAGGTTAAAATGAGATTGAACCCGTTTGCCCGGCCTTACATGACCTGCCCGGCCTTACATGACCGTAGCTGCTTATAGGCCATTAAACACCTATAAACAAACACACATTAATTCTTTAATCTTAGTACTAAGAAGTTCAGTGATACCGGCCCCAGTTATCTGCTAGCAACAAATGAGAGTAAGTGAGCAGGGGCTCACAGATACCTCCGCTGCCATCGCCTGGATTGATAAACAAAATGTTTGTGTTACGGACGGACAAATGGAAGGGTGAAAACTATAATACTCCTTGGAATACTTCATAAGCCTGGGATATAAACATACGTAACGCAATACACAGTCACTAATGATGGATAGGCCTACAGTATTTTACTTATTTTTTCTTGTGCTATAGCAGTTTGTAAAAGTGATACTAGCTGCACACATAAGGCAAACCTATCTATTACGTGTCTGGGGACTGGAGAAACGGGGCTTATGGCAAGTCATTGAAATATGACTGTAGACCCAGACCAGCAGGCAATTCTGGGCAGTTTAATCAGGATCTTGCACTATTCGCCGTTCAGTCAATGAAATATCTGATGTTTTCATTAAACAATACAGATCAGACTGGACATGTGCTAATGACGTAAGCATCTCGATGGGGCTTATGTCATTTGTGACCAGTGTAGCTCATGATCTTCTATGGTAAGGTTCATACTGCTATGTAGAAACATAATATAGAACAATGCAAACCATGATGAAACTGGACAACTGGTCTAGGTCTACGGTAGTGGCGCAATAAGCCACATTCCTGCAGTGGCAGTCACGTCCTAGAACAAAACTAGATTGGTCAGTAAGCGAGGCTTACGGAATACCCCCCGCGTGGGCCCAGGTACCCCTAAAATATGTAAAAATGTCCAAGTGTGTGGGCTTGTGACCTTGACTCTAGGATTAGCGCGAGCGGCATGAACGTGAATTTGTCACAGAAAAAAGAAATTACCAAGGACCGCCAATTTCAAACACAAATAAGGATTTAAGGATTATTTGTGTTAATTTTTTTTTTATTTTTTTTTTTAATTTGGGGGGGGGGGGGGGGTGCGTTTATTAGGAGGGGGCGTTAATTCGAGGTTATACGGTATGTATGTGACGTTGACCTCGAGATCAGCGGGGATTTGTCACAGCATATGAAATATTAAGAATTTTCAATGAAAGAAATAGAAGTTATAACCTATTTCTCTGATGTTAAGTTTTGTAAAGAGACTAAGTATGTGACCTTCACGTTGGGATCAGCGGGGGTTGGACAGTCGTATATTTGTCACAGCATGATAGTACAACCTTAGAGGAATGCACAAGTGAAATAATAAGAATTTTCAATGAAGGAAATAGAAGTTATAACTTATTTCTCTGATGTTAAGTTTTGTAAAGAGACTAAGTATTTGACCTTGACATTGGGATCAGCGGGGGTTGGACGGTCATGGACTTGGCACAGCATGGTATTAGAGCCTTACAGGAATGCATGTGTGAAATATTAAGCATTTTAGATGAAGGAAATAGAAGTTAGAACAATATTTCTCTGATGTTAAGTTTTGTAAAGAGACTAAGTATTTGACCTTGACCTTGGTATCCGCGGGGGTTGGATGGTTGTGGATTTGGCACAGCATGGTAGTAGAGCCTTACAGGAATGCATGTGTGAAATATCAAGCATTTTAGATGAAGGAAATAGAGGTTATACCAATATTTCTCTGATGTTAAGTTTACCGGACGCACGGACGCACGGACGCACGGACAACCTGACTCCAGTATACCCCCCCACAACTCGTTGCGGGGGGTATAACTAGAAAATGTGGTCTGTCGACGCACTTAAGGCCCCTATAGGTGATTTGAAAATAATTGTATTAATGTGAATAATGTATCGTTACTAAGTAATGTATGTGTGACATATGAAGATATTAGCTGAAGGCAAACATACATTATAAGTGATTTAAGAAACTCTTACAAAAACTTTTAAACAATAAACGGACAGACTGACAGACAGGGTAAAACCTATAGGAAACCGCTGATTCTCGGCGAGGCCCTAACTAGACACTATATGCCCCTTTGACACACTGGAATCAGAAGCTAAACAATAATAATAGGGGATAATGATGTATGGAACTTCAAACGCAAAACAATATGTCCTCCTTGTTATTGTATAGATCGCATAATTACTGGTAGCACGTTGCATGGAAAGATGGCTAAATGTACGAGAAGTAACACGCCTGAATGAGCAGGGGTAATGATACGGCTTTTGATTAATAATACAATAACCTGATTATCTTATCTTAATTCCTTTGTCGTCTGCTGTTTATTTTCTATTTTCCATTATTATCATCAAAAATATGCTTTTACAGCACCTTAGAATAATTTACAACATGCTTTGACAGCACTTTAGAATCATTTCCATTGGAAATGATTCTAAAGTGCTGTCAAACCATGTTTTTATTGAGAAATAAGGCAAGATATAAAAGCAACAGCAGACGACAATTGTTGTGTGTAACGGTCTAAGGGTTAATACAAAATCCGGCTATGACTTGATAAATGGGGCTTCTGACAACATTTGTGGCCAGTGTAGTTCCTGATCTGTGAGCACACTCCTGGGGCCGTTTCACTAAACGTCGTACGACTACAAAGTTTGCAAGTGCAAATTTAGGACCGTCTGGAATTTTCAATTGACGGATTTACATTTATTGAACATAGGCTCAGTATTAAATCCAATAATTGTTTAAATGAAAACAGTATTAATGTGAAATCTAGACTATCATAATTTGGCACTTACGAACATTTTCATAAGGTTCCATACTGTTTGGTAGAAGCATGACCTGCTTCACTGACTTGACTGAATGAACAACAGTGGATGCTTAGGTTGGCCAGGAATTACACTTGTCACTCACACAAGCCATAAGCCCCATTTCTCCCGTCACAGTCTCCAGTAATGGTAAACATGAACGGGTCTGGGACTACACTTGTCACACAAGCCATAAGCCCCATTTCTCCTGTCACAGTCACCAGTAATGGTAAACATGAACGGGTCTGGGACTACACTTGTCACACAAGCCATAAACCCCATTTCTCCCGTCACAGTCTCCAGTAATGGTAAACATGAACGGGTCTGGGACTACACTTGTCACACAAGCCATAAGCCCCATTTCTCCAGTCAGTCACCAGTAATGGTAAACATGAACGGGTCTGGGACTACACTTGTCACACAAGCCATAAGCCCCATTTCTCCAGTCAGTCACCAGTAATGGTAAACATTAACTATGATTCAAAATCGGACAGAATTCTTCTTTTAGGCTAATTTTTGCCTTTTTCCTGATTTGAAAGTTAAAAAATGTTTCGGATTCAGTCTGATATTGCTCAAATTCGATACACTTGCATAATGCAAACAGAATATATGGGCTTTCAGCCTTA
Source organism: Conchocele bisecta (assembly GCA_029237695.1). Classification (NCBI taxonomy): domain Eukaryota; kingdom Metazoa; phylum Mollusca; class Bivalvia; order Lucinida; family Thyasiridae; genus Conchocele; species Conchocele bisecta. The sequence continues at coordinate 3,113,682 of CM055279.1, forward strand.
ACTATGATTAAAAAATCTTCTTTTCGGCTGAGTTTCAGTTCATTTTAAATGTCGACGAAGGTTGCTATGATCATGACTGAACTAGATGGCTACGCTAATGTGCCGACTACATCGCGCTGATGATTATTTGATTTACATTTATTGAGCATAGGCTGCATATGCAGCATGTTCTGAATAAATGTAAATCCATCAATTGAAATTTCCAGACGATCAAACGGCCTCCTAGCACTGGGTCCATAAATTCTCAGGTTTGGGCTCTTCCTGAATTTTATTGGCCATTGAAGTACACAGTCAAAATGTGTGTATTGATTAAATTTAGGAGCTTATGAGTTTGTTTGTTTGTTTAATGGTGTTTAACGGCCTATCAACAGCTAAGGTCATTTAAATCCGGGTCAACGGGTTCGATCCCGCATGTAACCTGCTGCATTGGGGGAGTGAGTGAGTGAGTAGGGTTTAACGTCCGCTTTTCTGACATAGAGGTACAAGCCTCAGGGAGTCTACACGCAGACGGGTCAACGGGGTCGAGTCCCGTATCCACCTGTCCGAGGGGGATAAATCCCAACTTCAGAACTCAATATTTACAATCAAAATATATATTCAGTCTTGAAATTAGAACAACCTGATCTGGTGCCAGGCCCTCGCCACACCAGCATCATTTATCCCATCCCCTAAAAGTAATAGGATTAGCGCTAATCTTACTTTTATATATGGGGCATAGCCTGACTCAACTTTCACATACAAGAAAGCCAAAAATGTACATGAGGGCCAAATCCGGTATAGTGGGTTCCGGAAAGTATGAACCCAATCGCTAAGCCAGTTTAGTCGTGCATTGGGAGAAAAATCACAAAATCAAAACTGAATATTTACATCAAAATAAATACGTATTCAGCCCTGAAATGAGAATAACATGACCTGGTGCCAGTTCCATACCACGCCAAAGTTACTTGGCCCCTTCCCCTAAAAGAAATAGGATTAGGAATAATCGTATTACTCATACAAGGGGTATAACCAGATTAAACCCTCACATACAAGAAGGCCAAAAACGTACATGAGGGCCAAACCAGGTCTCCGTTCGGGATACCGGCAAGGAAGAATCCCGAACGTTAAATTACCCATCGCATACTCACACCTGCCACCCACCGGCAAGGAAGAATCCCGATCGTTAAATTACCCATCGCATACTCACACCTGCCACCCACCGGCAAGGAAGAATCCCGAACGTTAAATTACCCATCACATACTCACACCTGCCACCCACCGGCAAGGAAGAATCCCGATCGTTAAATTACCCATCGCATCACTCACACCTGCCACCCACCGGCAAGGAAGAATCCCGAAACGTTAAATTACCCATCACATACTCACACCTGCCACCCACAGGCAAGAAGAATCCCGAACGATTAAATTACCCATCACATACTCACACCTGCCACCACCGGCAAGGAAGAATCCCGCCAACGTTAAATTACCCATCACATACTCACACCTGCCACCCACCGGCAAGGAAGAATTCCGATCGTTAAATTACCCATCGCATACTCACACCTGCCACCCACCGGCAAGGAAGAATCCCAATCGTTAAATACCCCCCACCGGAATGCATATCACACCTGCCACCCACCGGCAAGGAAGAATCCCGAACGTTAAATTACCTATCGCATACTCACACCTGCCACCCACCGGCAAGGAAGAATCCCGAACGTTAAATTACCCATCCCATACTCACACCTGCCACCCACCGGCAAGGAAGAATCCCGAACGTTAAATTACCCATCGCATACTCACACCTGCCACCCACCGGCAAGGAAGAATCCCGAACGTTAAATTACCCATCGCATACTCACACCTGCCACCCACCGGCAAGGAAGAATCCCGAACGTTAAATTACCCATCGCATACTCACACCTGCTACCCACCGGCAAGGAAGAATCCCGATTGTTAAATTACACATCACATACTCACACCTGCCACCCACCGGAGGTTATGAGACAGTTAATACAACCTCGAGGCAGTCGGTGAACAAAAACTAGGGTCAAGGTCACCTCAAATGTCAAATGGTATGTGATACGTTTCTGATGTACACAGTACACCGTTTCATGATTATTGTGTGCAAGTTTCACCGGTGAACAGTGTAGCCCCAGATCAGTTTGCACATCTGTGGAGCCATATCAGGGTATACATGATCATCATTTAGTTGGTGAATCTACACAGTCTGATCAGTCACATTTAATCATTCCCATGTTGAATACAAGGCGATCGCCGGCAAGTCTCGCTGACAAAGAAATTAGGTCAATGTGTCACCTAAATGACACAGGACGGTCAACCATCAATGTGAAGAATGAAGAAGATATTGCTAAAATGTGGTAAAGATCTGACCAACACATCTGGAGATAAGCAACAGTTTGACATACGCCCAAAATTGTTTATGTCTACGATACGATGACGCCACGCCGGAATTGTGACCGCTACATGTACCGTAATAACCCTAAATACTCGGACACCATTTATTTGGAGAAACACATACAAATATATGGTTTCCCTACAACAGTGAGCGTGCCAGTATTATGGTAATATGACAGTACTGGTTTCATGACAATAAGAATGTATTTGCATGCAATTTGCTTTGGGAAACCCTTATTTAATAGGAATTTCCCAAGGCAAATTGTGTCTGAATATTTAGGGTTATCACGGTATGTCTCATTTTCCACTAACATGAGGGAGACAATAATTGTTGTTCGTGTGGCAGTGCATGAGAATCATCTCCAATGGAGAAAATTCTCATGCTGCCCAAGCAAGTTTATGTTAGGAAATAAACCGAATATCCCTCCATTTAAGAGTTGCGATCGCAACTTAAATCAAAATCAAAAGCGTCTATAAAAATATAAAACTATCACAGAGTACGCATTTTGGCATGGCACCAAATACCGACATATTATATACACGTATACACGATTACAATCATTATAAATTAGTATAGTAGTACATATCAGATCATTTTCCAGCTCGATTAAATAACAAATCTCAACACTTTTAGCATGTTTAAACTAGCAAACAAGAATAATTGAAGAAACAAATTGGCCGGGCCCTTTATCACATAGCCGTATTTTGCAGATAGTGATTTTGAAAATCTTCAATATTTTCTGCAACTGACGTTGAAAGTTGACATAAATATCAGAGCTCATGCGGAATTGAATTCCGCATGAGCTCTGAAATTTAAATCAACTTTTGATGTCGCAGACCTCGAAAAAATGCACTCGTCCATATTGAACAAGTGCTAATTTGAAGGAATTTTTGCAAATGTACACTGGTCGCAAAAAACATAAGCCCCATTTCTCCTGTGACAGTCACAAATATGTTAGACTATGGTTACAATGAAGTATTGTAGGCTGATTAGTGACTTCCTAACATCATAAGCTCTGTTTTTAATCAATAGCACATAGTCTCTGAAAATAGTAACACAAGCCAGATGGACATTTTATGAAACACAAATCAGATGGACATTTTATCACACACAAGTTGGATGGACATTTTATCAAACACAAGTCGGATGGACGTTTTATGAAACACAAGCCAGAGCTCTTGTCTGAACACACATATTGATGAGGATTAGATTGATGCATTCAGTATACAGACTGTATTTAAGCAAAATGTCTTACATTGTGCATGCAAGGTTTGCCGTCGTTAAATTATTAATTACATTTTGAGAAACATTCACAGAAGTACATTTTATCCCGTCAACACAGTGCGTATGTGCCGTGAAAAACGGTGCCATGAAACATTTTTGATCCTGTCAATACGACCTAATCAGGGCGTATGAATATAAAATTATGCGGTTGCTGGGATTATTTTTTTGCATTTTAAAGCCATTAGTAGGTGTTGACAGGATAAATAGAATAGTAGGTTAATGCTGTGAATGCGAAAAATATCTGGCGCGGCTCGGAAACGGGATATGCTCGGCAGAGCCTCGCCCATCCCGTTTCCTAAGCCTCGCCAGATATGTTTTCCCATTCACGGCACTAACCTACTATTCTATATAACCGTCGGACATTTGCCATAAGCACAGCCTCATCAGTGTTGGGAATCCCGCGATTGTATCACTGATGTCCCCATTCTACTGCGCCATATCCGATGCACTCATATTTTTGCAAATTCTGCACATTTCTGATTGCAAGTTACTTGCTGCTGTCATGTTTAGTGCTGTTGGCGTGTTTTGAGCATCGTTATTAAATGAATCACAAAGCAAACCGTCAGTTAAGTATGACCGATTTCATTTATAGTAAACAAGCATCCACTACTGAAATATCTGACCATAAGATTGATGTGCCATTCAACCCTGTTGTATCGAACCCTGTCCCCGACAGATCACCAGAAATATAAATATCATGATCTTGTGCAACATGCCCTTTTATCATAATCATGATTATTGTGGGAAGGAAAAACATTTGACAATTGTATACAATTTGCAATGGGTATCTACACACCCACATAACACACATACTAAACATCATGATATTGTGCCACATGGCCTTCTATTTATTGTGGGAAGGAAAAACATTTGACAAGTGTATACAATTTGCAATGGGTATCTACACACCCACATACCACACATAATAAACATCATGATCTTGTGCCACATGGCCTTCTATTTATTGTGGGAAGGAAAAACATTTGACAATTGTATACAATTTGCAATGGATATCTACACACCCACATAACACACATAATAAACATCATGATCTTGTGTCACATGACCTTCTATTTATTGTGAGAAGGAAAAACATTTGACAATTGTATACAATTTGCAATGGGTATCTACACACCCACATAACACGCATAATAAACATCATGATCTTGTGTCACATGACCTTCTATTTATTGTGGGAAGGAAAAACATTTGACAATTGTATACAATTTGCAATGGGTATCTACACACCCACATAACACACATAATAAACATCATGATCTTGTGTCACATGACCTTCTATTATTGTGGTATGGTAAAAAACATTTGACCATCTATACCATTTGAAACGGGTCTACAAACCACACAATGCCTATAAAAACACACACGTAGCATAATACTGTGTAACTACTACACGCTGAATATAATTACACACCTATACATCTGTACAAATAAATATGTGATATAGTTGTATATAGAAATGACTAGGGTACAGCAGTATATTCGGTTAGCATCCAATGAAATGCTTGCAACTGGAATGAATGGGGTCACAATGTGACCACATAGAGCCATAGCTCCAGATAAGGTGCGTATTGGCGTATTTTATGCACTTATTTTAGCAGAATACGCATTGATTATCAAAAGTGGAAGTACAAAATACTCACAGCAATGTGAAAATACGCATCGATTTTCAAATTAAGTAGTGTTTGTTTGTTTGTTTGTTTGTTTGTTTGTTTATTGGTGTTTAACGTAGTGAAAATACTGTAATAAAGTGGAAAATGTACTATGTTGAGCTGCTAAAAGCAATTTTTTTTAAAAAAATTTTATTTTTTTTATTTTTTTATATTCATTTGTTCCCTATTTAAAAAGGAAGAAAATCAATACTACATTTGTAAAAGTAAAATACGCATTGAATTTGAAATCTGGGGGTATAAGACTCTTTTAGATACAGAACTTATCTGGAATTTCTGCATATGCATCTTCAGTTATTTTTGTAGGTACAATCTTATAATACCAGGGATTGGGATCACGTGGTTTCCAAAAACTTTCGAACGACGTTTTCCGACGTGACGTAATCGGAAACCACGTGATCCCACACCCTGAATACTACACCATCAAAGGTGAAAAGGTTTTAACAACAGAAGACCATGATCAGAGAGATATAGGCTCGTCCGTATCTTCTGTGTGCCACTGGTTTTTGCATTGGGACTTCAAACCAAGGTCCCGTCTGTGCATGTGGCTGTGACTGGAGAAATTATTTGATTTATTGGTGTATACAGCCTATCAACAGCTAAGGTCATTTAAATTAAATATTCAGCCCTGAAATTAGAATCAACTGACCTGGTGCCAGGTCAATACCACACCAAAGTCACTTGACCCCTTTCCCTAAAAGTAATAGGATTACGAATAAACATATCACTCATACATGGGTATAACCAGATTAAACCCTCACATACACG